>JAPFBL010000043.1:3290000-3788562 GCA_026182355.1 Hermatobates lingyangjiaoensis
CACCTCCTCCCCTCCTCCCCCTCCTCCCCCTCCCCCTCCTCCAACTACTACTACTACTACTACATTTTTTTCAAGTTCCAATAAAAATGGTTATATAGGTATAAACTTTTTTTTCTTGCATACTTTATTTTATTAAATCAATATATCTGGCACTATTTTTACAGAGGGTCAAATAATTTTATCCGTCTTAAACTAATATGATATAGACCATTAACTTATCTTAAATAGACCATTAGTATAAAGAAAAAAATATTTCATCAAAACTTATGCTTTACACTAATAGAATATACAATATAATTAATCAAAAATATTTGAAATACAAACGGAACTCAAACTTAAATTCACATCTACAATCATATTGGAAAACAAATTTAAAAAAAAAACGAAAAATTGCAATTAAAAAACGGTATGAATTCGATTTGAAATATGAATTGATACTTTTATGAATATCCAAGAGAAATTGATATTTAATTAATTTCCCAATGTTTGTTTGGAGGCATATATTTCATCAATGTATGCAGCATTTATACAGGCTGACTCATGAAATGTTTACTTTCAAATATATCGTATTTATAACAAATAGAAATTTAACAAAATTCTAATTTTGTTAAAATACTCTTCTATATGTAAGCAATTTTTTTTATCAGCTTGTTGAAATAATAGACTGAAAACTGCTTCAACTGGTAACACTGGTTGGTATTTCAATTACACAACCTGATGAATTGTCAAAGGTTACTGGAAAACTGAACCAAGACAGGTAGGTTAAGTTGTAGTGATAGTCCTACAAGGGAATGCACATAGACTGAACTTTGACTCTTTGTGATAACTAAAATGAAGGTTTATTCTACAGTGGGAGTCCTAAATTTTGCCTAACTGAAGTGTATTTAGAGTATACATTTTTAACGTGTACCCGACATCGTACAGGCATCTTAAAGTTGATTTTCGATATTACTGACACTGATTTCTTAATGGTTAATGTCGCCTGCCCCACGATGCCCCTAGACTTAATTTTTCTTCCTATTTATTTATTTATTTTGTTTTCGTTATTGTAATGTTATATCTCTATCTTTAATTTAAATGTTAGTTTTAACGTATAAGTCTTTTGTGTTTATTTATATGTCCTATGTCTTGAGTTAGTGTTAAAGATTCTTACTAGTATCCTAGTACCCCTAGGATCAATAGTTTTAAGTCTTTCTGGTCTGTAGGTTTAAGTCTATTTCTGGGGGAATATTGAGTACCCAGGGTTCTTAGTTTTTAAGTTACCTTGTAAATAATACAGAGGCAATTAGTCTTGGCATCGCTCTTTTTGTTACGACCTAAGGTATTGTTGCGTGAGTCAATTAGCCTTATGCGCCACGTAGTATCGTGTGCCCACCTCCTCGAGGTCTAACTTGGACACCCTTGGTCGTTTGTAGACTGAGGGTGCCTAAAGGGCTACACGTTTTTACGTTGGCCAGTCTTGATTCAAGTCATATGGCCTAAAAGGCTTAGGCTCGTTTTAATGAAAACAGGTTCAACGTTCTAATTCGTGAATAAATCGAGGGCCAGAGTGTGTATCGAACCCGGGATCTACCAGTTCAGAGGCGAGCACGTAATCACTGAGCTAACCTGACCCACTGACCAAGACACGTACCTAGGAATTCAATCTATCCTGTTAATATCTTATATTAAATATCACGTGTGTCATGAATCTATGAAGAATAGATGAAGTCCCCGACTTATTTGTGCCAACAGTCATGTTGAATATAACGTTAGGACACCAAAGTGAAAGCCATTTGGTTGGGTCCAATTTGGCCAATGGTTGGATCATTAACCATCTTTGGATGGGTGACAGGTTGGCTGTTGCACCCCAAGGAATGAGGTCAGATCAATTGTTTGTGAATTGGCTCTGAATCAAACTTAGTGGCAACGTGCTTGTCTCTGGTCTGCTAGGTTCAATACCCACTCTGGGTCTCGATTATTTACACGGGAGGAGAACAAATCTGAGCATGATGTATCTCAGAGAAGATGTTAAGCCTGCTTTGACTCTTTGTGTATCTAAGCCTTTAGGCCATAACTTAAAATTAAATAACAGCCTAACCTACAGCCCTCAGTCACTTCAAATTCACAAGAGCCCGAGCTGACCCCAAGGAGGAAGGTCTGCACGGAAACCATGTCAGGAATTAATATGAAAATCACGCATCAGTAATAACAAAATAGAACTGCCTTATTCACATCAACAGAAGACTAAGTCCCGAGGTGCATATATTCCCTCTGGGTCGCAAGAGTAATTCTATTACTTATACTAAATTTAAATATAACTACCTCCTAAGAGTACTTGGTTATTCCTTGAGGAAAGAACTAGTACCTAATCACCCAAAGTGCAGGGGAATTTCTCCTGTGTTGCTCTTAACAATAGAAAATAGAATTTATTTATAACAAATAATAGAAAACATATTATAATTTTGCATATTTTTGTTAAAATTAAAACGAAAATGTAGGAAAGTTAAGTTTTGATCATCATCAAAATCAAAATTACGTCATTAACCTTGTCGAAGAAATTTAAATAAGTTTCAGTTATAAAATATCCTTTAACTTCCAACAATGGAAAGAGAAACATTAATTTCATAAGTATGTAATTGAACATATATATACATACTGGCACTGAGTTGTACGTATATAACTATATATATACAAAACTAAAGTTTATCGGGTTATCAATATTTATATAATTTGGGAAAATAAATATGGGTTTTTATGAGGATATAAGAAGAACACCGATAACTTTAGTTTTGTTTCTATTCCACGGACGATACTTTTATCAATATATATATATATATAAAATAAATTCAAAACGAAGGAAACACACAGAAAGACACAGACATAACTCACATCGATATTTCGAATACACATCGATATTTCGATGTGAGTTATGTCTGTGTCTGTCTGTGTGTTTCCTTCGTTTTGAATTTATTTTATTAAAAAAGTCCGCTGAACCGTTTCTTTTAATTGTGGTATATATATACATATATATATATATATATATATATATATATATATATATATATATATGTGTGTGTGTGTGTGTGTGTGTGTGTTTCGCGCTCCGTTCTTCGACGTGGGGAGATCTCTCTCACTTCGTCCTCTCTTCTAGTCTACTCCTGATGACGAACAACAGTTCGAAATATTGAATTCTGTAACTGTTCTTCTTTTTATTCTTTTTTCTGTGTCGTGCTTTGTGTAATTTAAAGTTATATATTATATAATATATATATATATATATATATATATATATATATATGTAAATATATATAAAGTAAATTTAAGTGTAAAAAGATTTTTGCACAAATGAAGTGAACTCTACGATCATTATAAAACCAGTTTCACATGATTTGAAGTTGATTGGAGATAATTCTCCCAATGGGTGTACCTTGTTCAAAATCAAAATAGTGTAGTTAGTTCCTCCTATATAAAAAAGTTATATAAGATCTATATGTTTTTTTGTATCTAAGTGTCTCCAGTTTTATTTCTATAGCGGACAGACAAACTTTGTATTTTATACGAGTATACACAGATTAAATTGAACTTTATGTAGTTTATCTGTTAATTTTATATATGAGAAATTGCAGTTTTCTTATTTTATCTTCTTTTTCTCTCTCTGTAATACATTTTTCCTAATTTAATCAGTGCAGTGCACCCATTACAAAGTTTTTATCAGTTATGTTTATTCTAAGGTTTTGAGAAGATAAGAAGTTTTACCTAAGATATCACTAATATCTCATCAAGTGTTTTCTACTCATTAAACTGCTGATTATGAAGGGTTGGCATTTCTTTTTTGAGATTATCGTAATATGTTAGTTTGGAAGGTTTTATCATAAATGATGAAACTGAGAGATATGAGGAATATATAACAATTATTACATTATAACGTGGTAATGTAAATAATGTGTCATTATTAGGGGACCAATAGGCTGTATTCTTACAATTATTGTTTTAATAATCTCAATATTACCTGTTCTTCTATTAAAAGATCTCTTCGATTTAGAGACCTTCATTTTGAGAGAAAAAATAAAGAAGTAAAAAAGAAAAAACTGTATTACTAATTATCTAGCATAAAGGTAAAAACAATTTAAACTTATTTATGTACTATCATGAAAACAATCTCAAATTCTTTCGGAAGCTGCAATAATTTTCGATCAATCTCAGTCTACACGATATTTTTCTAGAAAATGTCCTCATCTGTGCCGTTAGAGGAGATGTAAACTTTTGAGAAGTGAGTCCCTTGGCAATGTAAAAAGCAATTTGTTTGGATTTATGTCAGGAAAAAAACATTGTTATAAGGAAAGGTTTCCTAGTCTGTGTCACTAAATAATTCGCTTTTCCCATTATAACAGAACCTTTTCGAAAGTCCCATTCTGATGAGTTCAAAAAACAAAAACATGTTCAAACTTCAAGAACAATCCATTTGGGCGTTTTATTGGTTTTTTTAAACTTAATGGTACTCAATGCATTGTATAATCTATATATTTAATGAATAGGAAACATTTTTAAAGACTGATAGATTTTTTATTGATTTAAGATTTATCTGAAATTCAGTCACTCCGACATGGAAATGCCTGTCTTATAATAATAATAATAATAAAAAAAGTTTAAGACAAACAAAGCAGGTGGTTGATTAGAGGTGGAACTTATCAGCTATGAAAGTGGTACAAGGATTCAGGAGAATTCAAAATACGTGGAATTTATATCGTACAATACTAATTTGAAGAGAAGTAGATTAGCCCAGTGGCAACGTGCTCTCATCTGGACTGCTAGGTCCAAAGTTCAAACCCTCTCTGGTCCTCGTTTTATTGACGTGAGGAGGTGAATACATCTGAGCATGTCGTCGCTCGGAGAAGACGTTTAGCCGTCGGTCCCCAGCCTGTACGATGTCAGGTACTCGTTAAAGTTCGCTATTCCAAATACACTTGAGTTAGGCAAAATTTAGCCTCACTCCCAATGTAGAATCCCTAAATACAATGTATGTGTGTTCCCTGGTGGGACTGCCACTGCAATTTAGCCTAACCTAATTGAAGGCAATACCTAATGGAAAATATTAAGTTTCTGGAATTATTCCTGATATGACTTTAAGTAAATTAAAAAACATATTACTTTCCTCTATACTGGACCATAACAATAGGGTTCTTTTCTACACGATGAAACTGTACCCATCTCTCTGATCAAGTTCATTATGAGACCAATGCAAAAGTCACAGTTACCCCAGATAGGAACAAAACAATCAAGTAAGTGCAGGGAATAGTAATTGTACTGAAATAATAGTTGCCTTCAGTGGTCGAGGGTATCAGACGGAACACATCCCTCAGATCAGTATACCTCTACCTGTTGCTATGTTGAGATCAGAAGACTTCAAGCCCCTTATAGCCACTATGTTTTCCTTGTTCAACTGAAGAACAAACACAATGCTTTGTAGACACATATTTAAATTTTGAAAAAATCCATATTTTTAAGTCTTACCTTTTGGCAGAATAATTATAATTTTTAACAATTAAACTCATTGATTATGCATGGTCTTATTAATGATGTTTTTTGATTACTTATTACTTATTTATAAGAAGCCTATCACCACCTACATATTTTATTCAGTAAGCGGTAATTCTTTATAGCTGAAGGTTTTATTTATCTCAAATCTGTTAAAACTTTTTAGAAACAGGAAACAGAAGGCATTGTGTTCAAGGACATCCCTAGGAAGGTGTGGGGCAAATCAACCTTTGCAGTGCCTCCCCCAACCACAAATTATTATATATATATATATATATATATATATATATAAAATTGTTATATTGTCCAGGTATTAGAAATAAAATGAGCTCAGATGTTTTCATATTTACAAATATTCGTTTCACTCAGTATCTATTATTTATCAAAAAAACAAGAAAACATTTTTTTTACCATAATACACATGAGATGAAATCTATCGTCGTCCCGTGGGGCCTCCACAAGCGCGGAACCCAGAGTGGTTGCCTCGGTTCGCCCTAGCTAAGGGACCTGCTTGTGTTATTGCATATTCGTTATTCCAATGTATATTCCTACATAATGCCTGTAATTTGTATACGAATTAAGTAAAGTATATAGGGTTATGATGCAAGTAATTTCTCCGGCTGTAATAATTTTATAAGCCATAGTCTCATGTTAGGTTGAAAGTTAGAGACGACCGAATAAACCTTGAGAAAGCTTTACGAGTTTTAGCGCCTTGTTTCTATTCTGAGTCTCACTTGAAAGAATCCGAATTTCGCTAGTCCCATTATGTTTTGAAAAAACAAATCTTCTATGTAAATGGATTTATAAATAATTGTAATGCTTTCTGTAAATGATTGAAATTTAATGGAAATGAAAGCAAATGGCTCTTCAGGTCGTTAAACACTCTTGTTTTTTCTTTCTAAACAGCTGAATATATTTCTTTAACTTTATAAAGACCACAGCTATTTATCTAACCCCTCTAGAGCTTACCACTGTTTAGTCGACATACCGGATGAAAAATACTGCTCGGAAACATACTCAAAGTTCTACTTTACTTTGCACATTCTTTACCCAATCTGTATTTTGTAGTAATACTCGCTTGCATATGAGCGATAAAGCAATGAAAATCATTGAACCAGCATATTACAATATATATATAACAGATTCAATAATATATCGACCGTTTGATAGAATAGGTGTGTTCATTAATCGGGGTTCGGTCAATTTTCCAGGATAAAAAATCAAACTCTCGTTGCCAACGTTTCGGTTTTATTTAAAACCTTTTTCATAGGCCTACAAACAAAGGATAATAAGAAATCACATATCAACATCAAACATATACACAATATGAAAATGGATTGTTACAACTTATGAATATTACAAGCAGAAATATTTCAGAGATACATAAAACAATATTACTTACAGAAGTAAGAATTTTTTTAACTGAGAAAATGAAATTTACATTATTTAAAGGAACAACAATGTTAGCCGAACAAAACCTTCGACTAGACTAATAAGATAACATTACAAATAACCTCAACACTGTTCACTCAAGGGAACTAAATAAATCAAATTTCACTAAACCTCAGCACAACACTCCAGAATAAATATTACTTAAATTAGTAATATCACTTCTATGATTAATCGAACTTAGATCCTTTTTAATATATAACATCTCAAGTGTCTTCCTTCTTTGCTCATCTTTTTCTTTTTCTATTATAGTTGTATCTTCAAAATCGAAAGAATAATCTAAAGTGTTTATGTAAATCCTGTTATATATATATATATACATCCCTATACACTTCTATTGAACATTCTGAAGGCTTGGATGCGCTCCGATACTTCCTAGATCGAAGAACTCCACCCCTCACTCCTACCACCAATTTCATTGTTCAGTTAGCTGATTTTGTCCTTAGACATAATGTCTTCTGTTTTGATGATAATTATTACCTTCAGATCAGGGGAACGGCTATGGGCACGATCATGGCTCCTTCCTTTGCAAATCTTTTCATGGCGAAGCTGGAACAAGATTTCCTTGCCACTCGCGATCTCCTCCCCATCCTTTACGTACGATACATAGATGATATTTTTGTCCTGTGGCCCCATGGTAAGCATGAGTTAGATCAGTTCCTTACGTCATTTAATTCCTTCTCTTCATCTATTTCCTTTACTCATCAAGTGTCCAATAACCTTATTACATTTTTGGATGTCAGCGTCACCTACGATGGGGGTCATCTTTCTACATCTGTCCATATCAAGCCTACTAACGCCCAGCAGTACCTTCATTTCAATAGTTGCCATCCCTCCCACGTAAAAAAAGCTATCCCCAGATCATTGTCCATACGCCTCCATAAAATTTGTAGCAGAATAAAAGATCGTTCCTTCCAAATAGATTTATTGAAACAGAAATTTTCTGACCGAGGATATCCTTCTAATTTCATCAACAACCGTATAGTCCCTGCAGACGTTCATCATAATTCATGTCCTAGGAGGGATCGCAGTGACTCTAATTTCCTCATCACCACTTATTTTCCTGGTGCTCATAGGCTCGGTGCAGTTGTCAGGGAGTTTTTCCCAATACTTTCTTCTTCCTCCTGTACTTCTTCAGTCTTTAGTGAGCCACCTTCCATTTCCTATCGCAAACCTGCTAATCTTCAATCTATCTTCTCTCACATCTCTTCTCCTAAGCCTCCAAAAACTGCTGGTGGTATGGTTCAATGTGGACGTCGTGGATGTCTTACTTGTCCTATCATCAATCCTGTTCCTTCCTTTACCTCCTTCCATAGTAAACGCACCTACCCTATCTCTCACAAGACCTCTTGTACCTCTGGTAACTGCGTTTACCGTTTGGATTGCACCCAGTGTGATTCTGTTTATGTGGGTTTGGCTTCCACCAAGCTAAGCCTGCGTATGAATAATCACAGGTCATCCGTTGGCAAACGCAGTGACCTTCCCGTTGCTACTCATGCCAGTTCTCACGGACTCAGTTTTAATGACTGTTTCCGTGTACAGGTCCTGAGGCAGATTGATCAGACTAATTCGAAAGTTACTCTGAGAGCTTCAGAAGAAGCACTTATTAGTCTTCTGGGCGGTAGATCGGCTCCTGGGCTTAACCTCAATCGTTGATTTTTTTTTTAATTTTTTTTTTTTTAAAGTTGTTATCAGCTTTTAATTTTATTTTAGTTAAATGTTTTCTTTTTTAATTTTTATTTGGCTTTTATTTCTTTATCTTCCCTGTCTACCTTTCCTCCGAAAGTTGGCTACACTGTTTGAGTGCTTCAGTTCGAACGCCAAGTCAGTCGTTATCAGCCTTTGGAGCGATTCACTTCTTTTCCTGAAGACGAGGACATCGAAATATAGTAGTGAGTTCAGTGGTTTCCTTTCTATGTGTTCTTTTTTAAATTCTAGTTTATATATTTTTATATATATATATATATATATATATATATCAGAAGGAGGTCTTATTAGTATTGGTGGGTAGATCTGCTCCTGGGCTTAACCTCAGTCGTTGAGTATTCTTTTTATTTATTTTACTTTATCTTTTGTTTACTTACTTATATTTTTAATTTTGTTTGGGTTTTTTTACTCGTGCTAATAGTTTTTGTTTTCATTTGTTATAATTTATTTTGCTTTTATTTCTTTACCTATCCTTGCCTCCCATCCCTCCGTAAGTTGGCTACAATGTTTGTGTGTTTCTTCAAGACCCCTGGCCAGAAGAGAAAAAAACAACAAGAAGAAACAAAGGAGTGGAGAAGTAAAGAATTTCTAACACCCAACAACCAAATGAGGGCTTCCTCAAAAGCCCTTAAAGTGGTTTGGCTGTCATCACTGCAGAGTTGTCTCAGAATCTAGACCCTAAACTACTGATTGAAGGGGAGGTTATGGATATTAGCGTGTTTTTTTTTTTATAAATTGCTAATTTTTAGTTCAATTTTTTTTTGCAAAATTTCATTGATTTTTAATTGACTGTTTAGTGTCATAAGGAATTTCTAAAAACGGAAAATGTATTACAAAGCCCCTTTCATTAAGGTAATTTTGAAAGAAATTATTCCAACTCATCTTCCACATAATTCTCTGTTTTTAGATATAATTTTATTTTGATCCGTCAAACGGTATGTCTTGTATCGCCCTCACAAGCTTTCAGTTTGAATGATAAGTCAACATTTTTACATTTTTATATTTTATTGAAAAAAATACTTTTGGTTGTTTTAAAAATCTTAGGATTTTTTCGGTTATAACTTTTTTAGCTTCAAAGATAGTGCCAAATTTTTGAAGGCTCTAAAATTAGTAGTAAAGGAAAAAGAAATGTCTAAAAATACAATTTGGCCAAAGAAGTAACTTTTCCATTGTATAATTTGTTCCCAAACTATACAGTACATCTACACTATGAATTCCATTTTTTTGTACAACATTAAATTGTGGACAGTAGCGTCTATACAAGCTTTTGGATTCACACTCACCACCTACACACTCACTCACACATAGACACCCAGATATCATTGAAAAAACTTCAAAAAACGACTTTGAGGACTTAAAAACATGTGTTTCCTTGAAAATATTGAGATCAAATTTTTTAACGATCACTATGCTTTACATATAGTATAGTAAAAAGGAGTAATTTTAGTAACTAATTCATTCATATCGAATAAGGCTAATAAGACTAATTGCTATTGTATTTTGTGTAGAACATGTTAGTGAATTATTATTACGTACTGAACAAAATTAATGTTGTCTCTTGGAATTGGTTAAATTTAGTGCTAAGAATTTCTACTTAGATTACACGCCCTATCAGAGTTCTATGAAATATAGACACAAGTGGAATGGGCTTATTGATGGATATAAATTGCTTCGAGTGCGTGAAGGGAAAAAGAAATATCGCCCACCCTTTGTGGGGAGGGTGAGTTTTGCCCCGAAGCCCTTTCGAAGGGAGAAGAAACTGAAAGGGAGCTTAGGGCCGAAAAGCAACCTTCATACCGCCTTCCACCCCATACGAAAGCTAACACTCACCCCCTGGTGCTCGATGAGTCACCAACTTCAATTAGTGAACTTGGAAGCAATAAGGCAGTGGAAAGCTTATATCTCGAACGGATCGCAACTTCATCTCGTTCTTGTTTATTTTTCTATTAGTCGCCTTCAATCAAAAGTCAGTTTTATCATTAATCGCAAAAGGGAGGGGCCTTTAGATTGACAATTTCATTGTCAAATTTAATATCTACAACACTGATAATTCACAGTTGTGTTTGTTTCCAACAGTTACATTTAAAAGCTTTCACTCTTGGTGCCTTCTAAGTGTGTTGTTTGGCACCCTTTTAATAAGTTAGACAATCTACTTCTATATTAGGAGATATACAATCAAGATCTGCCAGGGGCATACCACTCCTTTACGCGTCATTCAATCATGAAAACGGAATTTCTGAATTCTGACTTATAAGCAGTTTATGAAAAAGTTTACGATAAGAAACCCTAACAAGTATAGTTTAATTAATTTTTTTTGTCATATCAGTTATTTCTGTTATTCTGTCACAGTTCACTAAATTTATGGATTCATGTAGAACCAGGCAGCATATTAGGTAAACAATTGTTTGAAACAAATGATTTTTCGATTCAAAGGTTGCCGTACCAGAATGATTTGGAACTCTGTAAGACTTTTATCTGTGCGATTTCTTTTTATTTTAGTGTCAGCTTCTGCCGTATTTCACACAGAACTAATGAGACACTAACATTCAAATAGAGTAGTATACTTTCATATCCACTGGAAGTGGGCAGGAAAATAGAACAGTTTAAGTATTAATGTAAAGCCCTTTTACAATATGAAGAGGTATTTAAGCTTCTGAAATACTTAATTAAAAAACTATCTTGAAATATGCCTAAGTGGAGGTTTTGATTTATTGACATTTATTTTAGTCATTCAGACATTTCATATGTCTGGTAGCCAAGTAAGCATGGTAGCCAGGAGGCTTGTATGCTTACTTCGATTTTTTTCACGAGGGAGGTGGAGAAATCTAAGGTAGTTGTCTCTCAAGGAGTTCATCGATCTGAAGATGGCTTACTTTATATATAATTCAGATATGCAAAATTTAGGACTCCTAATGTAAAATCGTCAAGATTAACTTGAAGAATCAACGTCAGAAGTTGGTTTTCTACCCGATCCTCATTCTTATCAAAAAGAAATCAGCCATTCCATTTAATAATCTAGAACAGGTTGAAGACGTTCCATCGTATCAAGTCATTTTTATTCTTGTCAATTAGTTGCAAAATGACTAGAGGATTAATGACTAGTGACAATCTACTAATGAAGATTAATACTTATTACTTGTGCAATCGTTATACTGTGGTGTTTACTCATATAAGAAGATGTCATAAATTACGTTTCCACACAAAAAAAGTTTAATATAAAAACTAACAACGCGTTTCCAACACTTAATGGTCTTCTTCAGGTTTACATATGCACTCCTAAAAGTCAATCTACAGGAGTGACTTAGACCGGTGCCCTATAGATCAACTCTCAAAAGTGCAGATATAAACCTGAAGAAGAACACTAATTGTTTGAATCGCATTGTTAGTTCGTATATTTAACTTTTTTTTTGTGGTAACGTAATTTATGAAATCTCCAAATATGAGTATGTACTACACTATAACAGATTGCACAAGTAATGAATATTAATCCTTTTTACTATTACATGGAATGTCTGAAAATGTAAGTTACTTGGGAATATTAAAGGGTAGTCATTTTGCAACTAGTTGAGAAGAATATTTGAAATGCCCCAATATGATTGACATTTTTGAAGAATAAAGAACATGAATGAAGTGAAGATATAATTGAATGATCATTCATGTGGAATATGGCCTGATAAAGTTACCTAATTCTTTATTATACTCATATTATGAAGACAGTAATATATTTGTTTTCAGAACTATGTATTGTTGGACTAGAAAGACACTGGTTACCATGCGTATGGCATATATTTAAGTCGTGTCCATGACACTTGCAAGATGTCTCTACTGTCCCAGACAAGTGCAAGCCATGAGTATCATTGTCCATGCAGATGGGAATGAGAAGCAAGGATAGTAATTATCCCTTCATCTTCCCTCCACCATGCTTCATGTAGATAATCAGCGCTCAATAAAAAAGACAAGTCCCCTGCGATAGCTTATTGCTGTAATCATTACCGCATTGATTAGACCCCCATTATATAGAAATGACTGCTGAGTCATGTTAACCCAGACATTATGCTCCCCCAGCCAGCTATTATTACCAGTCATTTCTAATTTTTGCTTTGCCAGTCTTAAGGCCTCTCCTATACCAACACCATCTTGTTTAAAATAGTCATTAGGTAAACATATCCCTGAGCAATCTGACCGGCTCACGCTCCGTCAAGTCCTTTACTTTGCCACTTAATTCTCGTCCATTAGTCCAGTAATTATAGCTCCAGTCCTTTATTCTCCCTCTCAGTCTTATTCCAAAGTATTTACTTAACAATATATGCACAGAATACATACGGTTTTAATCGATGTATTCTATCCAGATATGCATTGTTATTTAAAAATCTCACATACATTAACTCTTTAAGTCACTGATAAATAATATGATTCAGAAAAGAAAAGTTAATAGCATCCATTCTCTTAGATCCCTTTAGTATTTTAATTATTTTCTATACTATTTAGATATAGGTTTTTTAAAACACTGTGAAGACAGCTTCTTTAACAAAGAATCATATCTTTAACAATCTGCGCAATAAATAAATCAATGAAAAGTGCTTTAATGACCACGAAACGTACGTGCAGTTACAGGAGAGACATGTTTGTGGTACGATTAGGATCTACCATATTGTGGCAGGCTTTAGGATATATCCTACTAAACCGTGTAACTCAAGGGAAAAGTTTACTACTTACCCATATATATATATATATATAATTTACCATATTATTCATTCACCTCCCAAGTAAATAAATCGAGGACCACAGTGGGTTTTGAAACCCGGACCTACAAGTTCTGGAGAGCACGTTAAACACTGATCTAACCTGGCCCATACTTTAACTTATAGTAATATTATATAAATAAATTAATATAATTAGAAGTATGTATTAGTGTAATATTCTGAATATAATTTAAAATAATAAATTAATAAACTGAGGATTAGAATCTAGCTTTGAACTATTAACAAAGTTTCTATTTATTTATATACAAAGGTCCAAAATTGACCCTTTGTGATATTTTATGAGTAAAGTATCACTTTACGACTCACAAGGAGTCGTTGTCTGCCTGCGGAGTGACTCGGTTCTATCTTCCTGATGACGGGGAATCGAAATATAGTAGTGAGTTTCTGTTTCATTTCTGAGTGTTCTTTGTGTCATAGTTTATATATATATATATATATATGTGTGTGTGTGTGTGTGTGTGTTTGTATATATATAAAGATTTCACATAAACACGTGAAATAATAATCAATAATCAAACCGCAATATGAAATGAGTTTGACTCTGACGAAGACCGCTTGTACGGTTGAAAGATCTTAGTCTTGTTTTCCCATTTCATATTGTGGTATATATATATATGTTTGTTTGTGTGTGTGTGTGTGTGTGTGTGTGTGTGTGTGTGTGTGTGTGTAAAAAGTTATTACATATGTTTGCGAAGCGATAGGGTTGCACTGGTGCTAATGAAAATCACGGTATCAAATAAGTGTATATAAAAAAAGTATCAAGTATTTTGTATTCTTGTTAGAATTTTATTTAAAAAAAAATCTCTTTTATTATGAATGTAGATGGTATTGAAATGCCAGTAGAGTCTGTATAATGAAAGAAATGTATAAAAGAGTAGAGAACGCTAGTGATACGAGACTTAAAATATTTTATAGGAAATATATAAGAGCGAGCAATAAAGCTCTCCCTTCGATTTGACGAGGAAAAAGGAAATATTCCTACCTACTACTTACTTTGTTATGGAGAAAATTACATTGGAAAGGACTTGCAAAGTTACCAAGGCGGAGGCTGTATGAATCGTTTAAATCATTCATATTTGGAAAAACAGTCTCTAGAAGCAAATGTTTTATACACTCTCCTTGTATTAAGCCGATTGTTTTGATGTAAGGCAACCATGCCATGAAACTTTTATTCTTTTCTTAAAGAAAGTAAATACGTTAGAGTAACTGACCAGAACTTTTAAATTATTTAGATTGCATCGGGGGATTTAAAAAATTACGTCCCTTTTCTAATATGAAGACTAACAACGCGTTTCGAACACTTAGTCTTCTTCTTCAGGTTTACATCTGCACTCTTGAAATACCTCAGTATGAGTAAATACCACAATATAACAGATTTCACAAGTAACGAATATTTAGATTGTTTTTTGTTTTCTTTCAGAGATATTATAAAAATACGTTGCCTCAAAAAACTTAGTATTGAGTAGTAAAATTAGTTCTTTCAGTATTAATATAGTACACCGGTGATTTTGAACTAGTTTAAAAAGACGAATACTTTTCCCGGTTCTAAAGGTTTGGGTTCTCCTAAGTTTGTGTTTTATTCTAAATAATCTGCTCTTCCAAGGTCCGCTACCAAATGTATCGGTGATTCTTCTACTTCTCTGCAGAGTCTACCATTATAAACAAGGTCTAATTTCTTCGTAAGGTTCATTCAATACTGTCAGAATTCTTATATTATCTTACCTGGTCACTTTCATATAATTCAAAACATGTGTTTGTCTCGAACATGATCAAACTTTTATTGGATTTTCCGTTTTCTTAAAGAGATCTTAGTATTCTATTCTTGAATTCTACCTTATTTTATTAAAATTTCCTTAATAATGGGAAAAAAAAAATAAATTGAAAAAAATACGTCTCACTGCAAAAGAGCTTTATGTCAAAACTAACAACGCGTTTCGAACACTTAGTGTTCTTTTTCAGGTTTACATCAGCACTGTTGAGGGTGTTATGACAACAGGGACCCAGAAAGGACAGTTCTTGCTAGTTTTAACATAAAGCTCTTTCGTGCGGAGAAGTATTTTTTCTTTTATAATTTCCCCATCATGAGTAAAATACCACACTATAACAGACTGCGCAAGTAATTTATTTCTTTAATAGTCTTGTAAAATATAAAGATTATATTTTAAATATACAGAATTATGGAATTCTGTAAAATATAAATATTCATGCATCTTTATTCTTAAACGCTACAGAAATAAGGATACTTTCTCAAGTTGGTCGCCCAGTATTCTTGAGGCTCCATTTAAAATACAGTAACTTCTCTATCATTTATCCTTCAGCACAGATTCAGGGACAGTTTTAGAGGAGGATAAAGAGGAAAAAATAAAGATGTTGGATACAGGGATGACTATACCAGCTCCTAGCCATCCTCTCCCCTGTGTCGCCCTCCTGAAGAAGGGATGTTCAGGTTAGCAGGCAGGACTGTCGGTCGAGAGTCGACTTGAGAGAGGAGGCTGTTAGAGACGCCTTTTCTTCCCATCGCCACCCTGTTCCAATTGATTTATTAGTTCATTGTGAAAGAAAGTCACGCGCATGTTCTCTCTCTACACGCTTTTCACACTTGAAACGAATTATAATTGAATAAGATGACTGAGAAAGTACATTTCGACACTTTTTAAACATACTTTTGTTGCTATACACTTTTTCTTTTATTTTCCCAACTTCTCGCTAATCATTCATTTATTCACTTTTCCACTCTTACACAATACATTGTATTCACTGTGAATACAAATCTGGCGTGAGATGCCTCACCACTTTCATTTAGTTGATTAGAAATGGTGGCCTTTGATTTATTCAAGTGGGAGGCGAATAAATCTGAGCACTCAGAGAAGACGTTAAGCCGTCGGTCCCGAGCCTGTATGATGTCAGGTACTCTTTAAAGATTCCTATTCTAAATATACTTGAGTTATGCAAAATTTAGGACTTCCTATGTAGAATCAATCTACTTTGTATGGTAACACAAGAGGCTTATGTTTCGGCCTATGTGTGCTCCTTGTGGGATTGTCACTGCAACCTAACCTAACATAATTATAAAGGTAGCAGGTTGGTCAGTGAACACTGGTTATATCACGGTAGTTTCTTGATGCTTTTGGTACTTCTTATTTTCCAAACAAAACTCCCTCTTATCACTCTCTCCCTCCCCCTCTCTCTATCTATCTCTGTTTAATTAAAGAATTCTAATTTAAAACATGTAATGAGTATATTTGACTGTCATTTATCATAATTAGACAACTGTTTTCTGAACTGCCAGTTATATATTTTTATATAATAAAATCATGTGGACAGGTACCAAGTTCTTTTAGGATTCCCAATTGGTAGATCCTGCTCAAAATCAAAATTAGAAATAAAATAAAATAGTGCACCACAGACACTCACCATTACGTATGTACTCTCTCCCTTAGTTTATTTTGTACCATTTGCTTTGTGCTATAGATATCTCTCTGATGACATTGTATTTTTTTAGTTAATACCTTAAGAAGAACAGTACGTGTTCGAAACGCGTTGTTTATTCTATTAAATTTCTATATGTGGAGACTATTTGATTAACTTTTTACCCTAGAACGTTTATCTGAGTGTATATGTGTGTGTGTTAGAAAAGGGATTTGACATATATGTTTCAGAAAGTATTTCTAAAATTCATTTTTGCTATTTAGGCCAACTTAGATTATTGAAATGAATGACTTGGCAAGACTTTCACTCCACCTATTAAATCTTGGACAAAAGAAATAATAATGTTCTTTTCTGTTTCTGTTTAGAATCGGTAAAAGAGAGTAAGGAAAAGCATTTCTGGAGAGACTTGGAAGCGAGTGAGCCAAGGAGCTGTTGAAATATAGGCTATCGGCATATTAAGCAGGCCGGCCTGGGAAACGTGCCACATTCACCCATCTCAACCCTTCAACTCCTACCTTACTAAAGGTAATTTTTTGTTTTTTATTGCGTCGTTAAATCGAGTATTGATTGTATTTGGATTTTAAGTTTTATAAAATGGTAATTTTGACAAAATGAAAACATCAGCCTTATCTAAATGTTTAAACTATTACTCCATTTATAGTAAGTGGCTGACTACCATCTTATTACCTAATTTGCATACATAACTTGTATCATACCCTAATTATTTATTATATTATTAGTAATTATAACATAAAATTATTAGACTAATTAACCATGATTTTGGTTTTCCAAACAATAATTGCTTTGCAAAAAAAAAAATTTCTGAATTCACAAATATGCTATTATAGCCTCCTCCCTTCTTTTTATGAAACACCAATTTAACCTCAATTTCAAAAATTTTTGTTAAAATTGGTAAATAAATGAACTAATTTTATTATCCAGTGGGAGGGTTATTTAAGGGTAGCCCAGTGGCTTGCGTGCTCGCCTCTGGATTGGTAGCTCCAAGGGTTCCCATTCTCACTCTGGCCGTAGATATCTTCAGGCAAGAGGTGATCTGAGCACGTCATTCCTCGGAGAAGACGTAACACCTCTTTTGATTTAATCATGTACCTCGGCCTTTCTCCTGTACCATTATAAAGCAGAATAGGGTGATGTTTTTTTTTTAACGTTGAGCCTTTTTGTCACGTTCCGATAAACCTTACCCTCTTCTCAGGAATAAGAAAAACGGAACAGTCCGCTTGACTGCCCAATGTGGGCCTCGCGGAAGCGGTCATTCACAACCGCATCAAAACTTCAGCCTTGTAGTCTCTTTAAGACGGGTCGTTACTTGATGAAAGAAATCATCAAGAATTAACTTCTTGCTTTGTCATATTCCAGATAATTCCCCTCTGTAAGCACTTTCATACCTAATAATTACATTTAATTAATAATTATCTAATTAAATCAAATTAGAAATAAAAGGCAAATGGACGATGTAAGATGTCAATTATTATAATTGTAGTGCAATCTGTACTATACTACAATTCAAATAATCTACATCATTAATGTTTATTATCATTATTATGAGAAACAGTATAAAGAAAAGTAATAATAACAAATAATTCAGTAAGTAAAGTACACCGATAATTACAGATTAGTTAATACTAATTAGCTCTACCAATTAAAACTTTAAACTGTTATTTCCGCTTAATATGAGCGTGCCAATTGTAGCATAATCGACCAGTTTTATTATTTATCAAGTCTTTTTTATTGTTCGTGGGGAAATTATATTTTTACATGAATGTTATCATGTTGCTAGCAATATTATTAATTAGGATAATTTATGTGTTAATTTTAAATGTTTGTACCGTTTTCTCTATCTACATCTATTATATAGGATACACAGAAAACTTCTTGCTTAATACTTAAAACTTATCATATTAACCACTAGCTGACCTACCAGGCTTAGCACGGGAAATAATTTCATTCCAACCGTACATATATCCAAAACCATTTACATTTTCTATAGTTCCAATACACTTGAGTTTTTTTGTCAGATAAAGGAAACTAATATAGACGTAAATTATTGATTACCCAAAAAAAAGATATAATATAAAACTTGTTATAACAATATTATAAAAATTTGTTCACATTTTTATCGAAATTAAAACGAAGGTATAGGAAAGTAGATTATCATCAAAATCAAAATGGCAGCATTACCTTTCTCGAGGTAATTTAAACAAATTTCAGTTATAAAACATCCTTTAACTTCTTCCACCAATGGAAAGAGAAATGTATTAGGGGGAGATTTTCTCTTTGGATCTCCACTTGGTAAACCCCAAAAAAGGACCCTGATCAAAATCAAAATACCGCAGTTAGTTTCCCCCCAAAAAGTTATATTAGATCCATATGTTTCCTTGTACCTAAATGTCTCCAGTTTTATTCCTATAGTGGAAAGACAGACAAACTTTATATTTTATATATACAGTTAATAAAATATAGCTATTTATTTACTAAATTGTAATTTAATAATACTAAGGAAATAATACTATTTACTAAATTACTTTATTTACTTTAGTATATTGTTTACTTTAATAATACTATTTACTAAAGAATTAAAATAGTAAATTTTTCAAATATTTACTATTTTAAGCTAAAATTAAAATTGTAAATTATACTAAAGTATAACTAAATTTATTTAATTTTAATATATGTTTTTAAAGATTGAAAATTCAAAATGCGTTATTTAAAAGAAAGCTCTCAATCACACGGGTCCCCTGTCGTCAGTCGGGTGGTTTTTATACTAGTGTTTTTTGCGCTAAGCTATTTGGGTGATGCTTCTTCCTTATTTCTTGTTTTTTTCCCCGTAGACCAAAAAACAAACAAAAGTATTAACTTGTAGGTTTTCTTTTAAATTTATAGTTCTGAAAAGGATATCTGTTTTGAATAACTCAGTTCTTTGTTTTGCTTACGGATAGGAAAAGATTTAAAAAGGTTAAAGCTCTGCTAGTAAATATAATGTTTTAAAGGATATGTATCATTCAATCTTTTTGTGATGGACCTTTTAAAGTACTTTGAATGTAGAACAAAGTCTGATATTTAAGTTGCGTAGACAATCTGAAGCGTATATCGAGTACAATGAAAGATAAGTGATCAATAAAAACGATTCGAACAAATCATTTGTGAACTTAAAAAAAATTACCAGGATTTTAACATGCTCGTATGTTATCAAGTCTGCAATATCAGTTAAGTAATATATTAATTACCAAAGGCTTAATGAGTGTGTTTAGATTTGGCACACCGACAGCTACAAAATACTTATTATTATATTGCCCGTCACTAACACTTTGAATTGGTCTTTGATGTTTGAGCGACATGATGAATGACTGATTTATAGATATAATTGCAGTAGTGTCTCAGTTTCGACCAAAATTTTCGATAAACATTTGCCTTCACTTTCGACCGAATTTCATCTTTCGAACAGACCGCATCAGGCCGTTTATAACTTAATAAATCAATATTATATACATGTACATGTTTATTTCTTATGGGAAAAAATAATTCTGACCTGAACCAAATCAGACTTTGACCACCAACCTGGAACGGATTAAGTTCGAAAGCTGAGGAACTACTGTTTACTACAATAGAATTCCATCAGTATATACGACGAAACCTACTTCTATCAGCACATACCACAAGCCACTTGCATTAGTATTTACAATAAAGTGAATTTCAATTAGTTCATAATTCCATCATTGCATACCATAATTCTTTCTTGTGTCATTATATACCACAAATTGCACTTTAATCGGTACTTAACTTGAAAGTGAGTTTTATCGTTACTTATCCCAAATACAACTGTCATTGTTATATACTTCGAAAACGAAATAGATTTCATGCCTTTCACTAGAATGTTTCTAGTTACTTCAACTGATTGAGTTAATTTTTATATGAAATATTAGCATTTGTGAAATATAATGGATAAACACGAGCTATGAAAGCAGTTATTGCGTGGTATTTACTCATGATAGTGAGGAAAAAGATATGACTTCTTCACAAGAAGGAATTTATTTACGATCCATTTCGAACACTTAGTGTTCATCATCAGGCACATCTACAATGCAACTCCTTTTGTCTTATTTCATTATATAACTTTAAACGATTCTTTTATACAGTTCGTCTTTATACTGTAGATGTGCCTGATGATGAACACTAAGTGTTGGAAACATATATTTAAATAGATTCCTTGGGGCGAAGACGTAATATATTTTCCTAACTATATATTGCATCATTTTGAATTGATTAATCGATTGCAGTAATTATAAGGTTTACATAACATACATTTATATTCATGAGTTCTTAGCAATTTTCTTCCCAACACGACCAGTTTCAGAATGTGTCCATTACCTGATGCATTGTAATGCGGTAGTAATCAACTAATAAGACAATGAATAAAATGTGTTTTTGCTTGCTGTGAATACTTTGCTTTCAAGGATTTTTACCTTGAGTGCTAATTAGAGTGATGGGGTGCAGAAAGAGCTGCACAGTTCGAGCGAGCCACATTACCATGATAATGTAACTTTGGGAGACCCACATTTTAATGTGGACATGTTCACGCTCTGGTTAAACTACTTTGCGTCCTTTCTACTACCAGCAATCAGATTTATATTTCCCTCGTGAAGAATCTACAGTAGTAAGCAATATTCAACTAAAAAAAATGTTAATAAATATATTGGGTGCCAGGTTATCCCAGTGGCAACGCACTCGCCTCTGGACTGATATATTGGGGGTTCAATACCCACTCTGGCCCCCTGATTTATTCACTTTGTAGGAGAACATTGTCTCTCGAAGATGACGTTAAGCCATCGGTACCAAGACACTACGATGTCAGGTTTTCGTTAAAGATCCCTACTCTAAATACACTTGTGTTAGGCACAATTTAGGACTCCCGATGTAGAATCAATCTTCATTGTATAGTATCACTAATCGCCAAATTTTGACCAATGTGTTTTCCCTGGTGGGACTGCCATTGTAACCTAGCCTAACCTAATCGAAGACAATACTTAATAGAAAATGTTAAATTTCTGGAATTATTCCTCATTCTATAAACAATATTAAGCTGTTTGTGTGGAAACGTAATTCTTGAAATCCCTAATATGATTAAATACCACACTATAACAGATTGCACAAGTAATGAATTAGATAATTCAATATATGACAACTAACTAGTAGAGTGCCATATACGAGAGCGACCTATATTAGGGCCACCCTGTATTTAGAGGATTATAATGATTAATCGCAGACAATGGTAATTCGTTGTTTTAATTTGAATAAAAAAAAATAAAATAAGAAGAAGGCAAACTGTTTAAAATGAAAGAAAGATCTGTGATCGTGATTTGAATCTGGGAATCGTAGGTATTTCTGTCAAGGAATGATAGCTGTCATTAGCTTAGAAAAGAAACAAACAAAAAACAAAGACAGGTTTGTGAGACAGACGTTTACTTATGTTAATAGCGGCTCTTAATTGAGGATAAGAAGGAGTCTATCTGAGGGGGATCTGAGGTTTGTTTTTCACTTGATTTAAATAATCCGGCTTAGGTGGGAGATAAGGCAGGCGGGCCGAAGGGCACGGTGAGGGCTTTAGATAGAGATGACGGCAGACCGTAATGAGAGCAGCCGTTACCGAATAGGCTCCTGCTATATATAGAAGAGCCTCCAGCCCTCCAAGGGCCAGCCAGTGCCCTATTTCACCCGCCATTTCCACATTTCTTACTTCCAATTAAGTAATTTCATTCTTCAAAATATTTCTTCTTAAAAAATTAAGATAAATTTGTATTAATTGAACAGACATCGGTATTTTAACTAGTTTGTAAGGCAATTTAGTGATTTTTAATCACGAGGCCATATCCAGGCCGTTTCAACTTATCTGATAGCGACCTGTGTGGAGTCTGCCTGTTAGTAGAGGAAATCCTGAAACACATTCTTCTCCAGTCCTCCCATTCCCTTCTAGAGCTTGGTAAAGTGGCTGCTCTGAAAAAAATCCTAACGAATATCAAGTTTTTAAACAATATGAATATAAATTGCTGATGCAGAATAAGTGAAGCTAGTTAAAAGAGTTTAACACATTAGTTGTACAACCATAATTGTGTGGTATTTACTCATACTGGGGTAAAACGAAATACAAAAACACCACTCGAAAGATTTTTTCTATTCAAACTACGCATTTCAACACAACGTGTTCATCATTAAGTAAACGTCTAAATACAAAACACAAATTTCAAGTTATAAAAAATTGTATTGTATATAAAAACAATATATATATAAATTGTATATATTTTACATTATTTTAATGTATATAATTCTGGTTTATTTTTGTAACTTTTAGTTTGTAATTTCTACTGCAATTGTAATTGTTTACCTGATGATGAACACGAAGTGTTTGAAACGCGTAGTTTGAATAATTTTTTCGTATGGAGACTTTGTATTATCATTTTAACCCAGTATAAAGAAACTTTGTCTTATTGTACCTAAGTATTATGGGTCGCGATGTAAACTCTAGTTCTTGCTGTGGGTCGCAGGAAGAAAAGTTAAACAATACTGCCCTTGGTAGCTGTTTCTAACCAAAATTATTATTTATATCGTTTTTATGTTTATTGTAGTTTGTAAAGTCATAGTGGGCTACACAAAAAAAGCCCCACAGGCCTACCATTCGGATATCCCTTGTCTAAACAGCCCTCTGTTACCTGCAGCCCTGAAAATATCAAATTCTACACATCAAAGCATTTTGCATTAAACATTCTGAATGTTTTATGGCATGGTTAAATGTAAATATTTCCAAAATCTTGGTTTACACAATCATACCTTATGGTGTTCGAATCCTCCTGTCTTTGCACACTTTGATCACAAGAAACAAACATTCTCGCCTTTGTGTAAAACCTGACTTTAATTGACACAACATGCCAGCTATTCCTGTAACTCTAAAATGAAACTTAACACACTGTTTAGCTCTTCAAGCCACATAGTACAACCTTATTTCATACTACAATAACGCTGAAACAAACCTTTTCTGTTTATTCCAAACCCTCGTCATAAATTTGACCGCCAAAGAAAACTTCAGAATTGGTTACTCATATGCACGCGAAATATTTACTCTTTAACCGGCTCACAGACTTTGTGTTTTCCTATTTCTGGTCTTGATGGATGGTTGTTTTGTAATTTTTTCCCCAAATCACAGAGAGTTCTATTTCTACATCTTGCTCCCCATGGAGAACTGCGAGGGCTGTATTGTGTCAGTCAGTCAGTCCAACTCATACATAGGAATTTCTTCTCATATATTAATAATATACTAATGTTATAGCATTATGCTATATTGAAAACATTGTAAGTTGTTAACCTTATATTTGAATGCATTCTACATTACCATACTTAAGTTGTTATATGACATTTATTCATTCACATTGTAAACTTACATAATAAAAATTTTACATAATAATAAAGTTGAGCTTACACTCAACTTTAGTATAAGTAAACATAACATAAAAGTAGTTCACAATAAATTTAGTTTTGGTTTTATTTTAATGTGCCTACCGTGTTAGTGTAATAACAAACTGCCTGAAAAATACTATCCATGTCATAGTTAATCAAGCTAACGATTTCCTTTGTATTCTGTGTTCTGTCAGCTATAAAAAGCTTAAAATCATTGATTTAAAATCAATCTTACATGCTATTATGAAGCTGGGCACCTCAATCTCATCAAACGCGTGCGCACCGCGACAATATTGTCCTATTGTGCTTGCCTTTGTTGTTTCGAAATTCAATTTGAGTGCTATTCAATTTAGTGAACTTCGTAATTGTCCTTAGAGAAGTATCTTTCACTTCAATTTGTTTTATGTGAAAGTCATGTAGAAAATATATGACTTTTATGTATTTTATATGTCTGTATGATCTTTTGAGTGGCTCTAGGTGAGCCTTAACATATTGAGTTGTGTATAGCTTTGTTTATTAGATGCCTCATGTTTCTTAGAGGTAAGTTAATGTTAAGTTAACGTTAATCATCTTAAACATGATTACATCGCATTCACATAGAATGTGTTCATAGGTTCGAGTCTGCATTAATCGTATGGTCTTAATTAGAGCTTATGCGACATCAATTGTTAGTATTTTCTGTCCATAGGTTGCTTTTAATGGTTGCATGTCGAAAGAGTGACTGGTGTTTCACATATTGCAGACTACTAGCACTAATTATTATAACAGATAGCAGACTCCTACTAAGTCGTCAGTTTTAAGACTACTCTAAGATCCAAAAGGGTTTTGTCATCTCTCTCGAAGAGAAATGCCGTTTAATCTGAGAACGGGCCCCACTTCAAAAGTGAGTAACAGTTTTCAAGTTCACCTGCCAACTGATAAACCTTGCCCAATGTTAATGTTAAGTATGTTGAGAGTGGAGGATCTGGCTCCCTCTTGATGCTCCGCGGGAAACCACCCGAAAAGGTACTGCTTCTCACACAGCAATTCCCTAGAGAGTCTACTTTTTCCGGGTGAGGAAACACAGCCATCGCATCCAGGACACCTAAAGAAATCTTGCATTGTCTTCCCTCACCCCCGTTGTACTGACGGTATTCTAAGAGCTGTCAGGTGGAGATCCGTGGTCTTGCTGTACTTGCGTTGGCCTAAGGTGACGTCATTAGGCAGCAAAGCTTCCCTTCTGCTAGCCTGACTACGCAGTCAGTTTTACCAGTTCCCCACTCTCGCTCCCAAATATCATCAGAACTGAAATTGCTGACTCCGCCGTAACTTTTGTTCACTCTGTCAGTCGTTTACTCAAAAAGACAGTTCATTAGTTTTCCGAAGCCGCCAGATAGAATATTAGCAAGGGCCAATTCACTAGTTAACCGGGTCACAGAATCAACGTGAACCAACCGAATCTTCAATTCAAGAAAAGTTGTATAATCTTATATGTTAAGGACGTAAACTAGAGAGCGGTGCACATGTAATAGACTACTAATCTCAACCATTAGTTATATATATATATATATGTGTGTGTGTGTGTGTGTGTGTGTGTGTGTGTGTGTGTGTGTGTGTGTGTGTGTGTGTGGGTGGGTGTGTGTGAGTGTGTGTGTGAGAGAGAGAGAGAGAACTGGATATCTCAATTATCTTATTTCAATAACTGCGGCCTCGGAGATACAATGTTTAAGTGAAGTGCTCAAAAGCTGGTGGGTTTAAAGTCAGGTCCAAACTGTTAATTCTTGATGTTTCACACCCATGAATAGTTCTGCTGCCTTTACAGCATACGAGTTAAGCTCTTCCTTACACACCTGTAAGATGTTCTAAGTGGCTCCGCGGTAAGCCTTATCATTATATAACTTTGATCATTTCTTTGAAAGTAATAGCACCTTAAAGAGCTGTCATTTTGTGTAAAATGTTTGTGACTTTCTCGTGCCCCAGTTTTTAATTTGCAGATATACAACAATATTGTATGATAGCGGTTTTATTATAATGTTCGGGAGAATTTTGCATTACGTCCGTAATAACTCATAATACTGATAATTCTAAAATAGCAAGTAAATTATTATACTTTGTATTTGTTCCTGGTACTTTTAAAACAGAATGTCAAGATCTATAACAAAATGTATTTTTTTTTTTAGAAGTATATTATATGAAAGATTGTTCTACATAGTTAGTTCGTTTTGCTAAAAATTTGTCTACACAATTTCCATTAATATCTCCATTCAATTTTGACATTTAATATATACAGGCTTAGATGTGTATATATTAAATTGTCTTTTAGATTCAGAATTTAAAAAAAATGTCCTTTAATGGTTATAAATTAACTTTTAAAGGATTTTCGTTTGTATTAGTACAGATATTAAACAAAACACATTTGTATAGAATAATTCCAAGAGACTACTTTGTATTCTAGGGTATTTCAATGTTACTGAACGGTAGACCTGGATATTTGAAAAAGAGCGGGACACAAGAGTTGTTTTGGGATGTAACCTGTGATATATGATTTGTTTTGGTTTGAACTTGGATTATAAAAATATAAAACTTGTATTGATTTAAATCTATTGTTTTAATAATTCTAAATACTTTTATGTGACATTATATATTAATATGAAATTAAATCCAGATTGATTAAACTGAGAAGGAGAGAAAAATATCAGAAAAACGTTTGTTTTGAAAACAATATCATATCAAAAGCAGTATCATATAAAATAAAGCCAACCGTGATAGCAGCAACAAATCGCTAACATTTATAACTAGGTAAATGAAATATGTGTGGCATCTCGAACCAAATTGTTTGTCTTGGAACAGGATTGAAGGGGAGCACTGGTAAGTGAGAGTGTCGGAAGCACTAATAAATATGAGTAGTATTACGAATGAATGAATCGTATATTGAGTGCTTCTCCACCAAGCTTTTTCCCCTTTGCACAAAATTTGAAACATTACATCTAATAAATAATAATAACTATTGATAATAATAATAACAATAATTCGTTGAATTTGTATTTTGAGGGTTTTAATCAGGTTTCAATAAACTCCTTTTGACAACGTTTCAGCGTATATTTACGTCCTCAACAAGGCTAGGAATTCAAATTGTCTTGTACCTAGATCATTTAACTCTGGTGCTGCAGTACTTATTAAGGGGCCAGGCTAGCTCAGTGGTTACGCACTCGCCTCTGAACTGATAGGACCGGGGTTCGATGCCCACCTGACCATCAATTTATTCACGCGGGAGGTGAATAAATCTGAGCAAGTCGTCCCTCAGAGAAGGATGTTAAACTGTCGGTCCCGAGCCTGTACGATGTCAGGTTCTCGTTAAAGATCCCTACTCTAAATACACTTGAGTTAGGCAAAATTTAGGACTCCCACTGTAGAATCAATCTTAATTGTATGGTATCACAAAGGGCCAATGCTCGGCCTAAGTGTGCCCTTGTGGGACTGCCACTGCAACCTAACCTAACCTAGCCTACAGTATTTATTATTTGCTGAGAGCAATTCTTTTCTAACTATATTTTTCACATGTTTGTGGAATTTATAGTTTAGTGGTATTGGTCAGGTTTCAATAAACTTTTTTACTCAATAGGGGTTTATTTAAACCTGACCAAAATTCTCATAATACAAATTCAAGGAATATATAAACAGTGTGGTAAAGTAATAATCGCATCTTGAATACAATAATAATAATTTCTAGTATCCTATTAATAATAGTATAACGTTAATAATTAAAATAGTATAATCATAATAAAACATGATTGTATGTTTTCAAACGCCCGCACTTATATGTTTTTCACCTTTTAGTGCTGTTTCAAGGGTGGAAAATGTGGCTCATTTATTATTTAATACCCATTTTAGAAATGGGGGAGCCACATTACCTGTCGATTCTACATTGAGAGTCCTACATTTTATCGAACTCAAGTGGATTCAAATTAGGGATGTTTAACGAGTACCTGACATCGTACAGGCTCGGTACCGAGGGACGACTAGGTCAGATTTATTTATCTCTCATGTGAATAAATCAAGGACCAGGTGGGTATCAACTCTGGAATTACCAGTTCAGATTCGAACACGTTAATCGCTGAGCTAACCTTCCGCTATAATGGGAATAATATTAATTATATAACGTCTTAATAATAATAATAATATCTAGTAACCTAATGCTAAAGTGAATTACGAATTGGGAGGAATTATAATTCTGTTGGATCAGTAGCAAATCTGAATTCCACATGTCTGTTCTCGTGTTTGAGAATCAATTGTGAAAAAAAAAACAGACAAGACAAGGGAAGTCTTTAGTGATGTGAATCAAGACGAATTCTTTCGGATAATCAGAAAATGTAAACATCTATATATATGGAGAAATGTAAAAATGATTGAGACTGTCGGAGAAGCCAAACAACAGTGAGACGAACCGCCTGCCCTTCTGATAGGCGCTATTCACATCCACAGGTCGCAAATTATCTCCCATTGTTGGGAAAACATTTTGAAACATGTTTCAGAAATCAGCCGCCAACTCTCTCCAGATCAACTCAATCAGCAAAATTGAAAATCTTCTCAGTATTCATAGAGCACTGCGAGTCCCTTCTAATGAAGCCGCCTTTCAAACGACAGCCTGCACTCCAGTCTAGTCGAGTCGAGCTGTCTCAATAAACCCCATTCATCTTTCAAAAACAAATTTCATATATTAAATCAGTTTAGCGCAATTTTAATATAATTATGAATAAAAAGAAACAACTAAGATTCCACATGATATATATTTCGTTTTATCATTGAATTCAATAAAAACATATATAAGCATAAACAACAAAAATCTGATTTAAGTCACTCCTCGAAATTCATTTACTTAATTATAAAAGGTAGTGGATTTTTTGGGGGGGTAGCAACCGTTGCATTATAGCACCCATGCTATTTACTCTTATTTATTCAAAACAAATGTTTTTTTCCATGATCTGTC
Organism: Hermatobates lingyangjiaoensis; assembly: GCA_026182355.1. Lineage (NCBI taxonomy): Eukaryota > Metazoa > Arthropoda > Insecta > Hemiptera > Hermatobatidae > Hermatobates > Hermatobates lingyangjiaoensis. Next base: position 3,319,296 of record JAPFBL010000043.1, read on the forward strand.
TCTCTCTCTCTCTATATATATATACAAAGATTTGACATAAACACGTGAAACGTGATGTTTTCTGCATCTAGTGTTCAGTTGGGTTTTTGACTCTGACGAAGGCCGCTTGTTACGGTTGAAAGATCTTAGTCTTGTTTTCCCATTTCTTATTGTGGTTTGATCATATATATATATATATATATATATATATATATATATATATATATATACAATTTTATCAGGACTCGCTTGGTAACAGGCTAAATACCTCAATATGGTTTTTCTTTTTTTTTCTCTTATGACATAAATTGAAAGGCATCAGAGCAATTATTTCAATTGTTTTCCATTTTTTTGTGATTTAAAAAAACCACAACTTCATTGTTTTTATCATGTGTTTATTTATTGTGATTTTTATACATATATTATATATATATATATATATATATATATAACAGGTTTGATTAAATAATACGCCATATTTACGGTTGATTAGTTTCCTTGTGTATTTCTCAAGGGATCTGAATAATCTTCTTGTACAAACATCTAAATTGAATAGAACATTTTCAGTGGTTCCATTGTCTTTACATCTTGCATTTCCACTAATTTTACTTTACTTCCCCTCTCAGTAACGACTCCTATCCTGTTCCTTCTGATACATCTTGCACTTCCTGTAACTGCGTTTACCGTTTGGAGTGTACTCGATGTGATGCTTTTTACGTTGGCTTGGCTTCAACCAAGCTGAGCCTGCGTATGAACAATCACAGGGCGTCCGTTGGTCAGCGCAGAGACCTACCCATAGCTATCCATGCTAATTCCCATGACCTCCCTTTCAATGATTGTTTCAGGGTACAAATCCTCAAACAAATCCCCGAGTCTAATCCCCATGTCACCCTTAGAGCTTCCGAAGAGGCATTCATATGCCTCCTTGGGGCTCGTTCTCCTCCTGGTCTCAACCTGTACCGTTAATTATTTTTTATTTTATTATTATTATTATTTTATTATTATTATTATTATTATTATTTTATTATTATTATTATTATTTTATTATTATTATTTATTTTTTATTATTATTATTTCGTATTTTATATATTTTTTATCTTGTTTTCTAAATAAATATTGGAAGGATTTCTATTTTTCCTCTCCTCCGCTGGGGAGCAGCATTGCGGTGGTTCCACGAGTTACTCTGGAGGCCAGTAGTAGTTTGCTTCTCAACGCGAGTACTTCGCACTTCTTCCCGATGACGACGGATGTCGAAATATCGAAGTGAGTTCTGTAGTGTCTTTCTGTGTTCTTTTCTATGTGTTAAAGTGTATATATATATATATATATATATATGTATATGTATGTATATATGAATGAAACACCACAATAAACAATTATATATTAATTAAAATGCTCGAAGGCCTTTCGTTATAACATCATGAGAGAGCTAAATGAAACAGACAAAAAATATAATAACAAGTTAGCCTGGTTGATTGAAGTCTTCAGGATTGCTGGCATCCCTGTCTGAATTTAATGTTCCTAAAATTGAAGGAGTCTTGATCTGCTTACTTATTTCTTTTATTCATATTTCGTCTAATTTGTAAAGTCCCGGACTATTGTTCATTAAATTTCCATACAAGTTCTTTATGAGTGAACTTTCAATAATATTTCTCCTCCTTTCTGAAGGTAAAAAAATTATTTCCTTTGCTTCACTCCAGTTTATGATTTGATTTTTGTTCCTTACATGTAAGAACAAGGCACTCTTTGTCCTTTGTATTTGGTTTCTAGCCCTGGGGATGTCTTGAAATAAAGACGAAACGTTGACAAAGAGGCGATTTTAAGTAATTAACCCTGACCAAATCTCGAGAAGAACAGAGTATATATATACTTATTCTTCGCTTGAATTCTGTGAAATAAGACTTCACAGTCTAATGCCCGCTTTTCCCCGATGCATTTTATTTCTCTACTTAAAGGCCACAATGTCAGTGTATTTTCCATACATTGACTGGTTTGTTATTTTGTTATTAACGGCGCAAGTGCTGTTAGTTATTTGCAGTGCACTTTCTTTTAAGAGACTTAGTTTAGGGTCTCTCACTCAGGGGTGTCATTGCTCCGCATTCTGTCACACCTTACTTTATGTTCAATAGAGTGGCCCATCGACGATGTTCATTCACTTCTCAAGTCAATACAGATGTCATAAAACAAGACGTTTTCCTCTTTCTTTCCTCCCATTTGGCTTCTATAAACAAACTGAGGTGCGTGACTAATGAGGTTAGTCATGTCAATGACTCGCCCTACCTGCTGCTCGCTTCTACCTGAAAAGAGATAGTACCTTCCCTCCCTTGCGGCCCCTCCTGCCATTTACTTGTCCACCTGCTGTCCAAATCACTAAAAGCCTTTAACCTAAAAGAAAATGAATAAAAATGTGTAGTGCTGTCAGAAATAATAAACAATCTATTTAATTAGCTAATTTATTTTAATTTAATTGTTACCGCCATAGTATGAAACGCCAGCATTCTATAGAATGACCAATGCTATTTGGACAAAGTATGTTTTTATTGATTCAAAATGCGTAAAGAAAAATGAAAGTTGTGCAAAACATAATTTATATCTATTATTAACGGATACATATTTTAAAATAAAAAAAATCTACATATTGCAACATAGCAGGCTTGAATGACATTCTGAATAACATTTCATTGCATTTTTCATGCAAAGAGCTTTTATATTTTACCACTTTGTTTCACATGTAATTTTGGCAAATCTCTGGCCACTGCCACTGGACTGAGCAATTTCAACTGAATAGTGAGGAATTTAATGATAAGGAATACCGTCAATTCTGGGAGGCCAGGTTAGCTCAGTGGTTAACGTACTCGCCTCTCGGATGGTATTCCGGGGCTCCATCCCCACCTGGCCCTCGATTTATTCACGCAGGATGTGAATAAATCTGAGTACGTTGTCCCTTGGAGAGAACGTTAAGCCATCGGTCCCAAGACTTTACCATGTGAGGTACTCGTTAAAGATACCTACTCAAAATACACTTCAGTTAGACAAAATTTAGGACTCCAATGTAAAATCTGTAGGATCACCGATCAAAGAAAAAGCCGGTAAACGGCTGATGTTTACCTGCATTGATCATCCATATTGATCACTCGTTAGGGGATCGGTTAAAAAATAAAAATAACACCTAAGGATATTAAGAACTCAACGGTGACAATAGGAATTATACATACTCTGCGTATGGTCTTTACTTGTTGCAGTACGATTGGTTGTGAACTGTAGTGACGTGAAATCGTACTTAGTTAATGAATGTTGTACCTCACTGATGATTTCTTTGCGACTTCAACACTACGTCGATCGCTAGCTCGCCTTCAATTAATTACTGCTAAAGTGTTTCCGTTCAACATTAAAATACAACCATTTCAAGAATATATCTGTCTTGCTATTTGTATTGAAACTAACCTAGACAGAAATTAAATGATAATTAGTTTTCATTGTTAGCCAGCAGTTTTAAATGTATTGATGACTGTCTGCTGCACGTGAATTATCTAAACGCCTGATATGGCTTTACAGGGATATGCTTTATATGTTGTTACTTATATCAGTGATTTGTTGTCATAAAGTTTTGAATTGAACGAAATATATTGACTCATAACAGTAGTAATGATATCATGTAATGTTCAATCAATCATAATAGGGTGCTCTTAAGAGTGATTATGATATCATGAAATTTTCGATTAAACGAAATATATTGACTCATAACAGTAGTAATGATATCATGTAATGTTCAATCAATCATAATAGGGTACTCTTAAGAGTGATTATGATATCATGAAATTTTCGATTGAACGAAATATATTGACTCATAACAGTAGTAATGATATCATGAATTTTCGATTGAACGAAATGTATTGACTCATAAGAGTAGTAATGATATCATGAAATTGTCGATTGAGCGAAATATACTACTCATAACAGTAGTAATGATATGATGTAACGTTCAATCAATCATAATAGGGTGCTCTTAAGAGTGATTATGATATCATGAAATTTTCGATTGAACGAAATATATTGACTCAGAACAATAGTAATATCATGAAATTTTCGATTGAACGAAATATACTGACTCATAACAGTAGTAATGATATCATGAAACTTTGAATTGAACGAAATATTCAATATTTACTCATAACAGTAGTAATGATATCATGAAATTTTTGATTGAACGAAATGTATAACTCCTAACAGTGATAATGATATCATGAAACGTTCAATCAATCATAATAGAGTACTCTTAAGAGTGATTATGATATGAAATTTTCAATTGAACGAAATATTTTAATTCATAAGAGTAGTAATGATATTTGTAATTATCAATTGAATAAAATCTAGTAATGTTCAATGAGTTATAAGCTACTAAATTATAAGACTGTTGTCAATTTCACCATTAGAGTCTCTACTTCCAAATAACTCACGTGAAGTATTCACACCCACCACACAGGCAAGGCAGAGCTGATCCAAACTAATTTATTCTTTTAATTAGAATTAATTGCGTGTAATACAATATTATTGCTATCAGTTAGAATAATCAGAAACTGTTTTTTTTTTATTTTATCAAGATTGAAAGTTATAAAGTCTTTAGTTTCCAAGCTGTGGTATTTATTATCAGTGGGAGTATTCAGCATTCCTCGACTGATTAAGTATATTGTATTATTTGTTTCGGAGTCAGGGAATAGAAATAAAAGGTAATGACCTCGTTAATTACTAGGGAGGCTGTAAGGAGGCACTAACGAGGAGGGATTAACGTAAGTACCTGTCGCCTCCTGTACCCTTCCCGGTAAGAGCCTAACGGTATCCACCCAGTCCCCTTGCCTAACCGACCGCACGTCACTTACTGTCACTTAATCTCATTCTACAATCACTTACTTTCACTTCTTTTGCTATATCATTTTTAAATATTACAACAAGAAATAGCGCTTTCTTGTGTTACAAGAAAACTAACTCAAGTAATTATACCAATTTATTGTTGCTTTTTTTTGTTTTTTGTTTTGAAATAATTTGGTTAAATGCATTTATTCGCATAGTTCTGGGATCCCAGTTATGCCAGAATATCACCTGACACACCCTCCGTTTATTCACGGTCACTAACCTGGAACCGTTTATCACACTACTTCAATTATATTATTGATCCTGGACTACTGAATTATTAAAATAATCAATTAATTTCTATTAGAAATAGGTAAAACCGTCAAACCTCGTAAGATGATCTTGGAGTCGTTGGAGCGCTTTTGGACGTTGTCTCTAACTGTTAGTTAGCTGTGATCGAAGATGGACAACGTCCGAAAGCGCTCCAACGACTCCAAGATCATCTTACGAGATTTGACGGTTTTACCTATTTCTAATATAAATCATACTATCCTCAGTGGTATTAACAATATGCATGTAATTAATTAATTCTTGAAGGTTTTGTACAAATAAACAAATTATGAATAGTCGTTTTGCGGCAAATATCAGGTTTTTCAATGATAAAAAAAATCTGGAGTGGCCTACACTCAACTTAATTATAAGTCAAAAAAACATCACACTGGTTAACAACATAATAATTTTTGTCCCCTCAAATGCTTTCACATTCAATCAAAGTCACAATTTTTATATTTTTTGGAAAAAAAAGGTTTCCAGCTGTTTTAAAAATCTGAGGATTTTTTCTGTGTTATTTACTTTTGTTAGTCCCATTAGTTCCATGATAATGCCAAAATTTCAAGATTCTAGAGTTAGTAGTTTAGGAGAAGCATAATACTGTCTAAAAACACATTTTGGCAAAAAAAAGTGACTCCCATCATGCATAATTTCTCCTAAACAGTAGGGTTCGTCTACACTATAAGGCCCAGTTTTCTGTAAAATTTAATTTTCATCCTGTAAAGATTGTGGACTGTAGCGTCTACACGAACTTTTGGATATACACCTATCCACCCAACCACAGATACGCAGATAAAATTTTAAAATCGTCGTAAAAGAACTTTGGGGACCTCAAATCACGTAAATCTCTCAAAATCTTGAGATCGAATTTTTTCATAATTACTATACTTCACCTATAGTAAAGTTAAAAGTTTAATTCAAACAAAGTTAATTAAATCAAATAAACTAAAAGTTAATAAATCAAAATTAATTAAAAACATTAATTAATAAACCAAGAATCATACAAACATGGTAAAACTGCTCCTTCAGACTGCCATAAGAAAAGAACCAAAGTTTGTATTGAATTGTTGCCTTAACTTGAATGTAATTATGCTATTGTCTTTCTTCTCCTTTTTATAGATTATGCCTACATAGGTTTATAGTTTTTATAAATTAACAAACCTACTTTAATTTTCAGAAATTTGCTTTAAAATCTTAACGGAATCATTACTAATGCTAAACTATCAAATGGAACAGAGGTATTCAACCTTTTTTACATCGTGACCCAAATTTTGAGGCCCAAAGTTATTACCAACACCTTAGTGAAAACAGAAATAAAATTAACCACTTGTAAGACAGGAGTACTAAAACAAATTTGAGCAACAGTAACTTGTTGTGACTGCATATTTTGACATAAAATATCAAATCTTGGTTCTATTTTAGTGACAGCAGGTCTCAACAGCGTTTCGATAACTTTCTGTTTTGATTCAATAAAAGTTAATGTTGAAAAAGCTTTTTCACACAAATAAGTGGAGGCAAAAAGAAGAAAAACAACCATGACGAGTTCTAACAATATTGGGTTTTCTGTTATGACACTTATACAGAAAGAGATAAGTTCTTTTTTTTTCTTTTTTGTAAAGTCTATTTCTAAAGTAGAATCATATGAAAGTTCGGGAAACACTTCTTGTGCTTTCAATAGAAGATGGCTTACTTTTTGTATTTCAGCTCTAAATCTAGTAAAATTGGTTGCTATGCAATTCTGGAATAAAATATTTTTCAAAATTATGTTTAAAGCTTACCAAGAGGTCAATATTAAGTTGTTTGATTGTATCAGCTTACTGTCTTTAAGATATCATATAAGTTAACATCTCATATGAGCTATTCGTGGATAATAAATAAGCGTATAAAAAAAATATTATATCTGAATATAATCTCGATCTGTGGTCGAGATAAGAAAACATTAAGGTATAACTATAATATAAATATTATCAAAAATTATTTTTAAGACATTATTTATTTGCTTTATTCCTATATTTATATTTCAAAATAAACAATTTGAACATCGTGACGCCAGTTTAACCTTTTAGTGACCTTTATGGGGGTCGGGAATCATCGGTTGAAGACCTGAGAAATAGAAAACTCAGAAAGTAGTGTGGAACTCCTTCCAAAAGCAACCCTCATAATCAACGTGAATTTAATATTTCATAGCTTAGCTTTAGGAACGTTTTTGTTTAGATGATGACGCAAATTTCTGAAAAATGATGTAGCTTTGTTAATTTTATTATAAAAACCCATTGTATAAGAGTAAAGAGAATAAAATATAAAGGGGATATACACGTATATATCGTTCAATTTAGAAGAAGAAACATAGTCTCCAACGGTCTCTGTACTAGTGCGCTTGGTTTCTCTCTTTTATCTCTCCTCAAGACGGTTTAACCGAAAATTAGAGACTGTAAGTGTGTGCTTTTAATCTATCCATGTTTCTTTATGTACATTGAACTGTATTTGTCCATTTCGGATCGTATTTTCATCAAAAAAGTATATATATATATTCATTTTGTGGTTTAATCATTTATATATATATATATATATATATATATATATATATATATATATATGATGTAATTTTCTTGAAGTTTGAGGTCCAATGATTAAAACTAGTCCATTTGCCGACGTTTCGACATATATTTATGTCATCTTCAGGGCTACAACATGATTGTTTTACAATTAGCACTACTATTACTACTATTTGGTAATTTATTACATTTCAATATGTTCGGTAACAATGAGGAATTTTTTGATAAAACAGTTATTACCACTATGGATTATTTTGTTATACATTAACATAAGGATATTGTTATAATTATTCTATTGCTTTATAATTATAATTATAACAATATCCTTATGTTAATGTATAACAAAATAATCCATAGTGGTAATAACTGTTTTATCAAAAAATTCCTCATTGTTACCGAACATATTGAAATGTAATAAATTACCAAATAGTAGTAATAGTAGTGCTAATTGTAAAACAATCATGTTGTAGCCCTGAAGATGACATAAATATATGTCGAAACGTCGGCAAATGGACTAGTTTTAATCATTGGACCTCAAACCTCAAGAAAATTACATCATATAAATATTGGGTCAAGAAAACAAATCATGATGTATATATATATATATATATATTAATCACCTCCCTACCTTCCTGTGGGACTCTTCGTCTCCTGATAACGACGATCGTCGAAATATAGAAGTGAACTATTCCTTTGTCTATCTGTATGCTACCTTCCTTTTAATTCGTATATATATATATAATATTTATATAATATATATATTATAATATAATATACAAATATTATATAATATATATATTATAATATATATATATATATATATACAACTGTTGATGTAGTATATGAATTAAATATCACAATAACAATATATAAGTTACGCGTGTCCGGAGAATAAAAGGGTTTTTAAAAAAATAAAGAAATTTAATAAAACTAGCTCGCACGTGATTGAAGACAAGAATCGAGTTTATTAGTCAGCTCCTTCTGTTTATAGGAGAGGCAATGTTGATACGGACTTCAACCCTCTAGTCTCTCGCGGGCCGGCATTACTGCCCCCTCCCAGTCCTTATCAACAATGCTCTCCGCACAAGTGACTGAGTTATATAACAAAACAAACATGACTCTAAACATAAGAAATGAATATAATGCTTTAACGTTCAAAACAAACAACAAAAAAAAAATAAAACAACATCCACACAAGTAACTGAATTAACATTATTTAAAGAAATTACCGAAATAACAAAAAGATGAACTTCTATGATTATTTGTACAAAACAAAAATAACAAAATTAACAAAGGTAAACACACATAACTACACTATATCGTTCGCACCATTGGTGGGACTTTCCTTCTCACCCGTCGAAGTTCGTGAAAATGAACAATCTCTTGTTTCAGGGTGTCCGCTCCTATTCTCCATATCCGTGCTCTGTACCGTGGTAACGTTGCGAGTACTTCGTATGGTCCCACGTATCTTGGGTCTGATTTTCTTCTCTTCTGCCTATTCAGTTTATATACGAAGTCCCCTTCTTGTATCAACCCTACTGCTTCTTCTGCTTTCTTTTGATTATATTGCTTGGTCCATCTTTCTTTTGCTGCTTTGACTCTATTATGTAACCTTTGTGGATCCACTTCCTTTTTCCGCAATTCAAATGGTGTTGCCTCTGTGGTCGAGTGAATACTACTGTTGTATGCTAGGACCGCCCTGGCCATTGCCACATGACCCTTTATGTTTTTTGCATCAGCCAATAACTGCAAGTGTTCCGTTAGAGTGTTATGTAATCTCTCTATTGCTCCGTGAGACCTTGGATGACCCGGTGTACACCAATGGGGGTTTATATTGAATTCTTTTAAAAGGGTTTTTATTTTAACATTGTTGAACTCTCGCCCTCTGTCCATATAGATCGTTCTCGGGCAGTCAAACGTGGCCAAATACGAAAGCAATGCCTCTTCTGTACTTTCACTTGATTTACTTGTTAGTGGCCATGCTGAGGCTAACTTCGTTAGTCTATCTATTGTTGTTAAATATTTGTTTCCCTCGTATGTAAATATATCGATCTCTAGCTCCTCAAAGGGTCCCTCGGGCGTCTGACTTTGTAATAATGGAGGTACAAGTGGTACTCTTTCATACTTCCTCCTTTTGCATATTTCACAGTCCTTTAGCACTTGGGCTATCCTCTTGCCCATTTGGAGCCAGTAATGCGACCTCTGTAGATGTTTAAGGGTCTCTGTGACACCACGATGGTTGGTTTTTCCCCTGTGATAATTTAGGATGACCTCTTTCTGCTGCTCTTCGTCTTCTACCGTTTCTACCTGGTTCTTGCAGATTATGAAATGAGCTCCTTGTCTCAGCTCTCTTTCCTGAATTAGTCGTAGTATTCTACCTTCAAGTTCTCGAGATTCTATAAAGAAATGGTACACCTTTCCTGGCACTGTTAGTTGGTTTATGACTGTACTTAGTTGTTCGTTATTCGCTCTCGTTCCTCCTGTAATAATATTTATTTTTAAGTGGCCATATTTATGCAATCGGGTGCTTACTACTTCTTCCGTGTCGCTTTTTATAATTATTTGATTTCTCTTGTTGTTTATTATATCCTGGCTAATCTCAGCCTCTGGTCTATTTCGTTGTTCATGGTCTTCATCTGCGTCTGGTGTCCAGTTTGCGAAGAACTCTCGCACGTCCCTGGAGGTACTTGGCTCACTCGTACTTCTTCTCGTAATGACATTGACGTTTCTGGACAAACAGTCGGCTACTTGATTATCAACGCCCTTTACGTGCTGGACCCTGAAGTTGTATGCAGCTATCCTTTCCTTCCACTTTGCTATCCGGGCTGACGTCTCCTTTAAATTCCCGATCCACATTAGGGGCCTATGATCTGTTCTAATAGTGAACTCAGCCGCAAAAAGGTAGGGTCGGAAATGTTCTACAGTCCACACTATGCCTAACATTTCCCTTTCTATCGTGCTATACCTTTTTTCTGCTGGTGATAATTTTCTGCTGGCGTAGGCTATTGGTCGCTCTCCCTGGATAGTTTCCTGCATCAAGACTCCCCCGATAGCTTCTTGACTGGCATCTGTCATTACAATGAATGGCTTGTTTAGGTCAGGGAATTGGAGCAACAGCGGGCCCCGCAACGCCTTCTTACACTGCTCCACTGCTTCTCTTAGATCTTCTGTTTGTATAAACTTCTTTCCTTTCTTTAAACTGTCCGTCAAGGGATTCGTGATTGCTGCAAAGTCCTTTACGTACCTTCTATAGAAACCTATCATACCTAGAAAAGCCCTGATGTCTTTGGGTCCCTTTGGATAGGGTAATCGGTCTATTGCTTCAACCTTCTTAGGGTCGGGTCTTACTCCTTCACCTGAGATAAGGTGCCCCATAAACCTAACCTCTTTTTGATATAAGCGGGTTTTATCCATCGCTACCTTTAAACCAAAGTCCCTTATTCTTTTCAGCACCCTTGTAACATGTTCCTTATGCTCTTCTATTGACTTACTGAACACTATGATGTCATCCATGTAGATTTGCGTAAAGTCTTCTCCCAGTCCTTCAAGCAGTTCATCCATGAGGCGTTGGAACGTGGAAGGCGCATTCTTTAGGCCAAAGGGCATCCTCAAAAATTCGAAGTGGCCTCTATCGAACGTAAAGGCCGTCTTCTCGACATCTCTCGGGTGCATCCTAATCTGGTGATACTCGGCCTTGAGGTCGAAGGTACTGAATACAGTTGCTCCTGCCATATGGTCGAGGATGTCTTCTATCCTTGGCAGAGGGTATCTTTCAAGCTTAGTGTACTTATTTAGTTCTCTAAAATCTACTACCAACCGGTATTTAGGGGGTTTACCCTCCTCGACCTTTTTCGGGACCAGCCAAATAGGGCTCGAAAATTGCGACTTAGACCTCTGTATTATGCCTTGGTCCAGCATTTCCTTTATTTGCTCCTGCATTATCTTTTTCAATTGGTGTGGGTACCTTCTAGGTTTCACGTAAACAACTGTACCTTCAGGGAGTTCTATTTGGTGTTTGACCCTACCTGTAGCTGATAACCTCTGTCCTTCACTATAGAATACTTTTTCAAACTCCTTCATTAATTCACTCACCTGATGTTCTCCAGGTATCACTTTTCCACAGTTTACTGTTATTCTCTTCCCTGGTTTAACTCTCCCTTCCACGAAGTATTTCCTTTTACCTAGCTTAATATCCCATTTCCCTTTTTTACACTCAGGTTTTGCATTGATTCTCTCCAAAAAATCGCACCCCAAAATAACTCCATATTTCTGGGTCTCTAAGTGGGTCACATGCACTTTCATCTCCAGGGTCTCTCCTATTAATTCTCCCATCTCTACCTGTAATTCGCCTAACAAGCTTTTCCTCCCTGCCATGGTGATCAAGGTGCAGTCGCATGGTGTCAGCCCTGAATAATTGTCCATCCTTTTTGCCACTTCGTTGTCCATAATTGTGCTATCTGACCCTGTATCTACCAAACACTTAGTCTTCCATTTGGGGAAAAAAAATATAGGGAGCTTACCTCTTATGCTATTCCTCTGTTGCTCGCCTATATACCTCTCGCCTAACCTTCAATCCTTCTTCCTCTTCTCTCGAGTAGCGATCCTCCCACCACGAGTCTCTTCCAGTGAAGGCCACTTCCCTCGCTCGTACCAGCGCTCGTGTCGTTCTATCGATGTCTCTTGCTCCGACCCTGTTGACTCTGATGAGCTCCCGTCCTCTGAAGAGCCTTCCCCTTTTTGTCTTCTCCTGCCCCACATCTTTTCCCGTCGGGTTGTGTTAACTTCCATGGGCTCATCTCTCGGTGTTGGTCTATTTTCACTGCGAGCCTAACTTCGGCTTCTGTTGTCGATTTACTCGTCATGTTGTTTTCTACACTGGACACAACACTACACTATTAAACAGTTGGCGAATGATCCCGGGTTTCGGCACCAGTTACGCGTGTCCGGAGAATAAAAGGGTTTTTAAAAAAATAAAGAAATTTAATAAAACTAGCTCGCACGTGATTGAAGACAAGAATCGAGTTTATTAGTCAGCTCCTTCTGTTTATAGGAGAGGCAATGTTGATACGGACTTCAACCCTCTAGTCTCTCGCGGGCCGGCATTACTTATATATTAATTAAAATGCTCTTAGGCCATTCGTTAAAATATCATCAGAGAGCTAAATGAAACAACCAAATAATATAATAACAAGTTAACCTGGTTGACCAGGTTAACCAGGTATTGTTATTGTGGTATTTAATTCATATATATATATATATATATATATATATATATATATATATATATATGTTTAAACCACAAAAAAATGAGAAAAAACCTATTTAGGACTTTTATTTATTTAATTATTAACTAATTGGATAATTAAATTAATTTATTTATTAGTTTACAAATTTTATTTATTTTATTAATTAATTACTAATAATTAATTAATTATTTAAGACTTTTAGTCGTTTTTCTCATTTCTTATTGTGTTTGAACACTTATTATTTCACTTGTTTATTGGTAAATCTTATATATATATATATATATATATATATATAAAGATTTCACATAAACACGTGAAATAACAATCAATGATCAAACCACAATAAGAAATGGGAAAACAAGACTAAGATCTTTCAATCGTAACAATCATGACAGAGTCAGAGTCAGAGTCTGACTCTGATGAAGACCGCTTGTTACGGTTGAAAGATCTTAGTCTTGTTTTCCCATTTCTTATTGTGGTTTGATCATTGATATATATATACTAATCAAATATCTCTGTCTGAATGTCCGTTTGCACAAGAGCTATGAACAGTGACCACTTTGTAAATATTTAAAGGACTAAGGTTGTGAAGAATCCAGATGATATTCTTTTTAGCAAATAATAGAGTGTGTCCTTAATGAATACTGTATCCACAGCCAAAGAGAAATGCAACAAACCAGTGAGAAATAATTATAAAAACAATCAGCTCAAGATTAATCTATTTGCTGACAAAAATTCTTGTCAAGAAAATTATAACAGTAAAAGAACTGCAATAATAAGGCACTGGCAGCCAAGGGCTTCCGCGCTCTCTCTAATTTAGTCAAGAAAGATTTATACTGGAAATGTAAATTTATACAAATAGGCTAACTGAGGAATCTGAATGGGCCCCAAAACTGACCCAGTAATAAAATCGACCATTTTATAGCAGTTGAAAAGGAATCCCTCTCCGACTCTAATTTAGCTTAATTAGGAATGTAAGCTGCAACTAACTATTAATGGAAGCATGTTCAAGTCCTGGAATTTCCTACTACCTTGCGAAATAACCGAAAGCTATAGACAAGTTTTTCTATTGTATGTAGATTTCAAGTGCATTATAAACTTTTCTTCTTTATTTTGGCTTGATATTATTCTTGCATTGTTTAAGTCTTCTATACATAGATTCACTCAGAGTTAAAACAATAAAGCACACTAAAGTGATAATAAGTTACCTTTTCCCGATTTATATTTGCATCGTTATGGGCACAAATATCAAATATCTCAAATATAGTATTTTTAGAAAACCTACTCATGTTTCTTCTTATGTTCATTTTTTCTCCGCTAATCCTTCAAATGTTAAAAAAGCGGTGTTCAGAAATTTGTTCTTACGAGCTTTCAAATTGTATAGTGATGAATTCCTTAATGAAGAAATTGAAAACATTTATCAAATTGCTTTATCATTAAGATATCAAAGATCACTAATAAATAAAGTATTGAAAGAAACCAAAGAATCCTCGAGAACCAGAATTGAGAAAGAACCTTTCTTTATTTTGAGAAAGAAATCTTTTGGTTGTCCCCTTTAGTCAACCTCTAAAAGACATCCCAGTATTTTTGAAAACAATTGATATCTCAGTTTTTTTTAGTAGTAGTGGCAAATTATTAAATAAACTTGTAAATAATTGTGAAAGAAAAGAAAAGGAAGGTTGTGTTTATAGGATTCCTTGTAGAGATCGTGATTTTTCATATGTTGGACAAACGGGAAAAAGTTAACTTACTAGAGTGAAGCAACATAAATATACTATTAGGAGACAAGAAGAATCAAGTGCCTTGTTCCAACATATTAATTTAAAGAATCATTCAATAAAATGGGAAGATTCCAAGGAATTGATATTTCTCTCGTCTGATGTTGAAAGAAACTTAGTAGAAAGTGCCCTAATTAAGTATAATTTTGATAAACTAATAAATATAAGTCATGGGCTTTTTAGATTGGATTGGATGAAGGTATAGTTTGGCAAATTGGTCCTGTGAGTGACCTTCGAAATATACTTGTAACTTTGAACATGAACTCTGACCAGATTGTGGATTCTAATAATATAGGATAATTTTTTATTTAATTTATTTACGTTCTCATTGTATTCTTGTTTCATTATTCATTTATTATTGTTTATTATTTTACATAACATTAATTTAATTTGTATCTGTTCGTTTATATTTATTATACATTTTTTATATTTAGGAATTATATATAACACTTGTTTTTATATTATATTATATTTTATATTTTATTTTAATTAATTTTTTGTTCACTTTGCATTTCTTAACTTTATTGGGAATTATTTTTGTTTTTATCTTATCAAAAAAAATTTTTGACATTTGTTTTCCCAGCTGTTTTGTTACCTTCCTTGTACATACCTTTTATGTTATTATCTTCTTAGTTCTTAGTTTGTTTGCTCTCTGATGACATAAATTGAAAAGCCTCAGAGTATTTTTCTATTGTATTTTTTTCCCCTTTGGTTTAATTTCATTAATTGCTTCACGTGTTTGTTTACTGTGATTTTTCTGTATTCATATATATATATATATATATATATATATATATATATATATATATATATAAAATTCAATAATATATCAACCGTTGGATAGAATAGGTGTATAACGTAATCGGGATTCGGTCAATTTTCCAGGATCAAAATCAAACTCTCAATGTCGACGTTTCGGTTTTATTTAAAACCTTTTCATAGGCCTACAAACAAAGAATGACAAGAAATTATATATAAACATCAACATATAACTAATATCAAAATGGAATTTATCACAACTGTAATATTCCATTTTGATGTTAGTTATATGTTGATGCTTATATATGATTTCTTGTCATCCTTTGTTTGTAGGCCTATGAAAAAGGTTTTAAATAAAACAGAAACGTCGGCATTGAGAGTTTGATTTTGATCCTGGAAAATTGACCGAAACCCGATTACATTATACACCTATATATATATATATATATATATATATATATATATATATATATTATATATATATATATATATATATTATACTAGCAAATGTACCCGTCTCTGACGGAATCAAAAATTCTATTATACTTGGTATTCCAAAATATCAATTATAGTATATTACTAATACTATAATTAGAAATTATAGAATAGTAGAAAACACCATTATTAGTACAGGGTTAAACAAATGCCTCTGTATACACTACATTAGCTGTCTGTCCTTCAGGTTCATGGAAGAACAATCAGTTGAAACCTCTGACTATTGAGCAAGTAAACTACAGTTGACCATGTGAGAAAAACTTGGTTTCGCTAACTTGAATTCCTGCGTTAGATAAAGTCTCCCTTTGCGACTTAGTTAACGTCATTGCGAAATAGACTCTGACATGACTTTGCAATCATTTGAATGGAAACAGACAGTGGCTCGGAATCAATGGTATGCGTGGTATACACACAGACTCCCCAATACCACATCCAGTCATTATGTCCGCCTCTATGGCATATCTATGTAGAGCACGAACTTAGAGTCGTGTCCCGTTGCACAGTTTTTGGGGCACTCATGTTTCGTAACCTGAAATTTGTTACTGCTCTAAATTGCAGCATCATTGGTGCTCCTACTTTAAGTTTTTACTCATGAGCAGGCAGTCCAGGAGAAATAAATTCAGAGTCAAGAAATTCAATTAGATAATGAACTGCTTCTTCATCACTAATCCAATATCTTTACTGACTTGTAAGTTCTTTCCTCGGTATGATATAGCGTAAGAACTTGTTTGTTGATTTCTCCTGCCTGTTCATATTAAGGGCTGAGAATTGCTCGTTTACAAAACATTTATTCGCAATAGATAGTACATCCTCAACTCTGTGAAACACCATTTCAATGATGTCAAATATGCAATATATTCATATGCTCAATTGAAATTAAAATCAACTAACAATACCTACTTGCCACACCTGTGTATTTTCAAAACAAACTTGTCTGTGAAGTTAGGAAAATACAGCTAAAAGCCCCATAACTTCGCTTCTGTACTGAATTAATAATCTATTTAGAGCCCATATTTTAAGTTAGGCATACACAAATCCTCTGTCAATGTTTCAGCTCGCTATGTCTTATGGTGGCTGAGTTTATTTGTGACAAACATTTTTGCGTTAAACGTCCATAACTTCACTTCTACGTTCAATTTCCAATCAATTCAGAGCCTATATTTTAAGTTAGACCTACACAAATCTACTGTAAAAGTTTCACCTTTATATGTCTTATGGTAGCTGAGTTTACCTGTGACAAAGTTTTGCGGACAAACCGACAAACCGACAAACCGACAGAAATTTTTCTAAGGGTGGATTCGGTTTCTCCAATGTATGAAACGTGAAGAAAACTTGAAATGAGTCAGTTCTAAGCAATGTACAGACAAAATCATTATTTTATTTATAAAGATATATATATATATATATATATATATATATATATATATATATATATATATATATATATATATATATATATATATATATATATATATATTTATGCATGTTTTGTTGAACGACCTTTGTACTGTGGCATGAATTAATTTCACAGTCGAACTTTCAAGTTTTCTCACCTTTGAGTGTTTATATATATCTTATATATATATATATATAAAGATTTCACATAAACACGTGAAATAACAATCAATGATCAAACCACAATAAGAAAATGGGAAAACGAGACTAAGATCTTTTAACCATAAGAAGCGGTCTTCGTCAGAGTCAAAAACAACTCAGTTGGGTTTTTGACTCTGACGAAGACCGCTTGTTACGGTTGAAAGATCTTAGTCTTGTTTTCCCATTTTCTTATTCTGGTTTGATCATTCATATATTGAAATATATATATCACTTAAAATTCGAAAATCCGATCCAAACTGGACGCAAATCAGATCATACTTATATACACACTTACTGAATTCAATATTTTGACCTGTTGTTTGTCATTAGAAGAAGACTAGAAGATAGGACGAATTGAGGGAGATCTCCCCATGTCGAAGGACGGAACGCTATATATATATGCAGTTGTAATGTATTTGAGCGAAAGGTATTTGTGCGAGACGTTAACCCTGTTAGGAGTGACAAAGGAGCAGCTTGAGACTGAAGGAACACGACACAATGGGAAGCTGCTTGGACACAGCAGTCGTTCAGCTGCCTGCCTCCTCTCTGTCAGGTCTAACAGCTGTCTGTGTCCTCTATGAAGAGTGACAATGCTTGTCACAACAAGCTGTCATTGTCAAATCTCTAATCACACACTAGCCAAACAATTCCCACTCAACTATTACAACGCCAGTAGTTCTTCAAAACTAACAATCTTCTATATCTTAATACTATTAACCATTCGCAATATATGAAATTTATCTTTCAACTATCTAAACATCTATATGAACTATATATATAAACTATTAGTTAATTTAGTTCATAAGATCGTTACATTTTATTTAACTGATATATATATAAACCGATTAAAAAAGATAGCATACAGATAGACACAGGAATAAGTCACTTCTATATTTCGACCATCGTCGTCATCAGGAGGCGAAGAGTCCCGTAGAAGGCAGAGCGGTGACTCATATATTGTTTTTTTTTTAAAAGTCGGACCGTTTTATTTAATTATATATAAATATATCAATGATCAAACCGCAATATGAAATTGAAAAACAAGACTAAGATCTTTCAACCGTAACAAGTGGTCTCCGTAAGAGTCAAAAATCCAACTGAGAAAGGGTTTTGTTGAAAGATCTTGGTCCTGTTTTTCCATTCCATATTGTGGTTTGATCATTGATTGTTATTTCACGTGTTTATGTGAAATCTTCTTTCATATATATATATATATATATATATATATATATATATATATATATATTATTATATATATATATATATGAGCTGTCTCTCGTCTTTTCGCCGCTCTACTTCCTTTCCTAAGGACTCCTGTTAAAAAGGTCGACGATTGAAAGTGAGTCCTAGTATCTGTTTTTCATTCGTGTTTCTTTCAGTTTTTAAAGTATATATATAAGTTGGACTTGTGATAAATAATTTTCCGACACATATAAATCAGTGAGAAAGTGATGCCAATAAGATTGAGACAATCTCCTGACTTTCCCTTTTAGTGGATAGACGATTGTGCGGTTGGGATGAGCTTTAGTCCCTTGAGGCCGGCACCACGAGAGAGAGATGCTTTTCCCCCCAAAGCCTTTGCCTCAGGCAACTGACCCAATCACTACGTCGTTACGCTCTCTTGGCCAACTTCATCCGGAAAACCAAATAACTGCCACTCCACCCTTAAACCCATCCCCTTTTTCACTCTCACTTTCAAAAGGAAACCCATTTATTTTTTCCCTCCCCTCTCTCCCTCTCTCTCTCTCTTTGTGTATATATATATATATATCCACTCTCTCCCCCTCATCTACCTCTCTCCGAACTCTCTCTGTCTCTCTCTTTCCATCTCGCTCTCCTCTCTCTGTCACTCCCCTTCTCTTACTCTATTCCAAACTCCCTCTTTATCTACATCTCTCTTTCTCTCTCTATCTCAACCTCTCTCCTTACCATTGCATTTCTCTTCCCTACCTTTATCTCTCCCCTTCTCTTATTCTCTCCCACCCTCCCTCTCTATGTACATCTCTCCCCCTCTACCTATGCCTCTCCCTCCCTCCTTATTCTCTATCTCTGTCTCTATCTTTATCACTCACCCCTCTCTCTCCCCCTCTCTCCATGTCTATCTCTCCCCCTCTCTCTATCTCTTCTCCATCTCTTCCCTCTCTTTCTCTCTTTCACTCACCTTCATCTCTTTTCACTCTCTCTCTCTCTTTGTTTCTCCCCTCTCTCTCCCTCTATCTATCTCTCTGGCACCTTTCTCTACATCTGTCTCTGTTTCCATCTCACTCCCTCTCCCTCTCTCTCCCTGTCCCTCCCTTTCTCTCTCAGACTTATCATAATAGTTATAAGTTGAATTGCACCTTGTTATTTTTTTTTCATTTAGCACTCGTTGAACAAGATTTCATAATAAACACATGTAATAAAGATCAACGTCGACATATGTAATAAAGCACAGTAGACATAGAACTCAACGTTGTCTACATGGACCCCTAGGCGTCCACAGGGTAAAATAGTATTTCAAGAGCTCTTTGAATGCGGTTAGAGGTCCATGTTAAGTTTATATGCATACATCAGGATAGCATAACTAAAAACAATCAAATCATAGCAATTTTACCGTTATAATATTCCAAAATAATAATTATAACATAAGGCCCAATATTCTCGTCAACTTGTTATAGTAGTACAATGTGTGAAAATGTTGTCTGTATTACAATTTATTTTTATGTTAATTTCAAAACTGATTCTTTTACAAATTATTTATTAGTATTCTTTATAAAATCTAAATACAGAAATATGTTGTTATTGTTCTAGAAAAATTTTTGTATTTCGACATAACGTTAAAACGTAATGAAATTATTTCATAGTTACATTTTCCATTTACCAAAAAAAAAATTGTTTATACATTTACACGTACATAATCATGTTTTTTAAGTATCCACAAATAGCAATATAGCTCTCAGAGGGTTCACAAGCAAACTAAGCTTGAGAACCCCTGAATTAAAGGGATTCATATAGTTGTGTAAGTCTGACGAGGATTATTTGAAGGTTAAAAGGTTTACTGACATTTTTGAATTATATAAGCTTGAACATATAACAATTGGCGATGCTTTTCACGCTTTTATGCTTGAGTTTATTTTATCATTTCTTCTGAAGAAGTCCTGAAGCTAAAATTATTAAAAACTTTCATTTCGTATTTCTCAGTTATAATTTTTTTCAATGTATTGATTTCTTTAGCGAGAAGCTACAAGCACGTAAATTTGTTAATATTGGAATGAGTAACATTTCTTTTTATTGGATTATAACATTTAATATGTTTTTATACGACTTTATATAACGTCTGGTTACTAACCATCACTTTGGGGCGGCATGATTGGAATCCTTTTTTTCCTCTCCTGATGATGGTTTAAACGAAAATTACATAATTGTTTAGAAACCTGTCTTCCCTCCCTCGCATTAGTCACCCCTCCCCTCCCCCCACTCACGGACTAGTTCTCTTTTATCTTTTCATCGGATTAGAAAAAAACGAATATAAATAAACCATGTATTAGCTACAAACAAGTAAAAGAAAAATGACTCGAGTATTCCATGAGTAGTTATTATCTCGGAAGACGAAGTCTTGCCTGGTAAAGACATTCTCAGAGCTTTTGTCAACCTGGTCCTCAATATTACTTGCATTTCTGTTCAGAGGAAATGAGATACTTCCATGATTAATCGCTAAATATAAGTAGATAAAAAAAATTGTTATATAACTTTAATGTTCATAAAACCAACAAGTAAAAAAAAAACTAATATTAAAAGGGGGTATGCATACAGTTAAATGGAGTTATATTTACTAGTGAGAAGTACAAAAAGAAGAAGAACACTTTAGAATATCAATCATTTAGCCTTCCTGTCGTTGTCAGGTGAAGAAAAAACAAAAAACTACTGCGATACCAACATATCATAGCGAGTAATGAAATAGTACTTGGTCTTTGATTTGGCACTCGAAAGTCTATCTTATTGAACAGTTTCTATATATATACTCTATGGGTGTTAGCAGAGAATTGTGTGGAAGTCATTCAGTAGTTTGATGTTAATTGAATTTGTGGAGAGATTATTTATTAACTAATGAAATCTAATAGATATGAAAATGACATGTCACTTCATCTTGTTCCAGTTAAAAGTTATATGAACTTTTAGAAGGAAAGAACTCCATATAATATGGGATGCATATAATATATTATTATGTTTATATATGTTTATATACATAAGTTCAAAGTCGAAGAAGAGTAGCACACAGAGAAAAGAAATACATTTACCAACTCAAATTTTTGAAAAATCAGTCTTCAGAAGAAAAGAGAGAAGAAGATGTTCAAAGCGACACAGTGCCACGTGTTTATTGAAGTAATCAGTTCTAGAAATTCTTGAATTTTCCTTTTTTAAAAAAATCTCTAATGTAATACTAGAGTTTTTCTGTTTCCAAGTTTTATAGTTCTGCCCATAAGATGGGTTTTTAAGTTTTAAAACCCTGGTATTGAGAGTTTAATTTGAACCTGAAGAATAATCCGAGTGTGTTTCTTTACTCTTTGTGTTACTCCTCTTTTTATTTTGAACTTGTATTTGTCCTGTTTGGATCGACCTATTTTATGGTAAATTCTCAATGTTTGTTTCAATCGTCTATCATATGTGTACGTTTCAATATTTCATTTACCTCCATGCGATTTCATACAATTCATATATGTCATATATTTGTCTTAAAGGAGATTTCTTGGGACTGTACACTAATATATATATATATATATATATATATATATATATAATGAGTCCCCGCCCTGCCTTCCTGCGGGACTCTTCGCTCTTCACACCTCCTGATGACGACGATGTCGAAATATCGATGTGAGTTATGTCTGTGTCTTTCTCTGTGCTTCCTTCGTTTTGAATTTAATTTATTTTAAAAAGTGCGCTGGACCTTTTCTTTTAATTCTAATATATATATATATATATATATATATATATATATATATATATATATATAATATATAAAGTTGACTTTCCTCTTTTCAGCATACCGCTCCAACTCCTAATGAAGACAGACATTTTCAAAAGTTATTTTAATTTATTATCATTTTATTCTGTTTATTTTATTTTGTTTTATCGATCGTTATCAATCCAGGACCAAATTTTATTTGTCTTACTTTTTTACATATTATCTTTTTTTAATAAACACAAATTGCTTTTTCTTATGATATATCAAGCATATATTAAATAGATATACTGATGGTAAGGCAGTCAAAATGCAGTAGTGGATATTTGTAATCTATTTTGTATGTATTCTTTCTGTGAATTCAGTTCATTTAACTCCTGGGAGGGTTTTGTTTACTTGGTTATAAATAGATATAAATAATAGATGTTCAAGATGCGATAAGTTTCTTTTAGATAAACATTTCGATGTTTATTCAAAGTCCTTTTCCTAAGCGTACCAAAAAAAGGTAATAAGAAATATCCATAAATAAAAGTGCACATACAAACAAAAAGTGTTGCCAATATACATGATTTATTTATTTTAAGTAAAATACAGAAGAAACGTTCTGTTTAAAGCTGTTTTTTGTCCCACGAAAAACATTTTAAATAAAAATTGAAACTTTATTTATATTTAAATGATTGATAATTTCTAATTGTTTATATTTATGTACTATTTTCCTTTATCAAGGTTTGGTCCAGCGTCAAGCATCTCAATTATTTGCCGACATCATAAGGGCTACATCAATACAAAATTAATTACAGTAACAGGGTATATAAGTTACATTATTTCATGAATAAACATGTAGATGTCTGAAAGTATAGACGAAACGTTGGCTTAAAGGTGTTTTACTGTTTGACGCTAGAGCAAGCCTCGATAAAAGAAAGTAGAATAGAATATATGTGGTCGAGATAAAAAAAACATAGAATAGATTTTTATATAAATACGTCTTAGTGGTTTTCCTAACAGCATACTGCGGTGTATAACTGCAAGGGTTCTTAATTTTTCCGTTAAATTGACAAAGTGATTCAGAAGCACTTAGAGAACTATAAGGTTGATAAGGCATTGTGAAGTAGGGCAGCCAAAGGTAGCATGGGTGGTCTCCAGAGAGGTGGACCTTCCCGCTGAGCCGTGGGCTTTTCAAGGAATCACTGCTGCTTCCGTGGAACCAATTCCTTGCAACTGTTTACCCCCGCCCCCCACTGGCAGCCTTTGCGTTGTCTCATGCATTCAGTCAAGAAAAAACCATTTATTACTACAGCTACCAAATAAACCATACAACCTTACTTCAGCTCTTTTATTGACGACTGAATGTCTTAGAATACAATCGAGTTCTGAGCACACTGGACGTCTGACACATGGGTGGCCAAGATTTCGCATTGTCATTTAATGAAGGTAAATATTGTGGGCCACGCTAGCCTAGTGACATCGTGATCACCTCTGAACTGGAAGGTCCGGAGTTCTATACCCATTCTCGCTCTCACTTTATTTACATGAGAGGTGAATAAATCTGAACAAGTCGTCCTTCGGTGAGGACCTTAAGCCGTCAGTCCCGGCCTGTACGATGTCAAGTATTCGTTAAAGATCCCCTACTCTAAATACACTTGAGAAGGCAAAATGTAGGGTTCGCAATATAGTGTGATATTACAAAGAGCCAGTGTTCGGCCTATGTGTGTTCCATTGCGGGACTGCCACTTAAGGT
Organism: Hermatobates lingyangjiaoensis; assembly: GCA_026182355.1. Classification (NCBI taxonomy): domain Eukaryota; kingdom Metazoa; phylum Arthropoda; class Insecta; order Hemiptera; family Hermatobatidae; genus Hermatobates; species Hermatobates lingyangjiaoensis. The sequence continues at coordinate 3,343,562 of JAPFBL010000043.1, forward strand.
AAAACCTAACTATCAAGAATGACTCAATATCATAAAATAAAATAAAATTTGTGAATTTCACTTTAAAGCAAAAAATATTTATCGATTAATTTTTATTCATGTTGTGGACGTATTATTTTTAAAGTATAAACGTATTAATGTTTATAATTTAAAATTCTATTTGTTTTTTATATTTCCACTATTTGTTTATTTAAAAGCAGTAATTATATATGTAACAAGATTTTGCAGTAAGAAAATAAAATAAAAATCAATGTACAATTCACAGTTCACATAATAATTCACATAATAGTTAGTTTACTTCATTGCTTACTGTGGTTAGAGGTTTATCTTTATAAATAAAATAATGATTTTGTCTGTACATTGCTTAGAACTGACTCATTTCAAGTTTTCTTCACGTTTCATACATTGGAGAAACCGAATCCACCCTTAGAAAAATTTCTGTCGGTTTGTCGGTTTGTCGGTTTGTCGGTTTGTCGGTTTGTCCGCAAAACTTTGTCACAGGTAAACTCAGCTACCATAAGACATATAAAGGTGAAACTTTTACAGTAGATTTGTGTAGGTCTAACTTAAAATATAGGCTCTGAATTGATTGGAAATTGAACGTAGAAGTGAAGTTATGGACGTTTAACGCAAAAATGTTTGTCACAAATAAACTCAGCCACCATAAGACATAGCGAGCTGAAACATTGACAGAGGATTTGTGTATGCCTAACTTAAAATATGGGCTCTAAATAGATTATTAATTCAGTACAGAAGCGAAGTTATGGGGCTTTTAGCTGTATTTTCCTAACTTCACAGACAAGTTTGTTTTGAAAATACACAGGTGTGGCAAGTAGGTATTGTTAGTTGATTTTAATTTCAATTGAGCATATGAATATATTGCATATTTGACATCATTGAAATGGTGTTTCACAGAGTTGAGGATGTACTATCTATTGCGAATAAATGTTTTGTAAACGAGCAATTCTCAGCCCTTAATATGAACAGGCAGGAGAAATCAACAAACAAGTTCTTACGCTATATCATACCGAGGAAAGAACTTACAAGTCAGTAAAGATATTGGATTAGTGATGAAGAAGCAGTTCATTATCTAATTGAATTTCTTGACTCTGAATTTATTTCTCCTGGACTGCCTGCTCATGAGTAAAAACTTAAAGTAGGAGCACCAATGATGCTGCAATTTAGAGCAGTAACAAATTTCAGGTTACGAAACATGAGTGCCCCAAAAACTGTGCAACGGGACACGACTCTAAGTTCGTGCTCTACATAGATATGCCATAGAGGCGGACATAATGACTGGATGTGGTATTGGGGAGTCTGTGTGTATACCACGCATACCATTGATTCCGAGCCACTGTCTGTTTCCATTCAAATGATTGCAAAGTCATGTCAGAGTCTATTTCGCAATGACGTTAACTAAGTCGCAAAGGGAGACTTTATCTAACGCAGGAATTCAAGTTAGCGAAACCAAGTTTTTCTCACATGGTCAACTGTAGTTTACTTGCTCAATAGTCAGAGGTTTCAACTGATTGTTCTTCCATGAAGCTGAAGGACAGACAGCTAATGTAGTGTATACAGAGGCATTTGTTTAACCCTGTACTAATAATGGTGTTTTCTACTATTCTATAATTTCTAATTATAGTATTAGTAATATACTATAATTGATATTTTGGAATACCAAGTATAATAGAATTTTTGATTCCGTCAGAGACGGGTACATTTGCTAGTATATATATATATATAACAAGATTTCACATAAACACGTGAAATAACATTCAATAATCAAACCGCAATATGAAAAGGGGGTTTTTGTGTTTTTGACTCTGACGAAGACCGCTGGATGTGGTTGAAAGATCTTAGTTCTTTTTTTTTTCTTTTCATATTGTGGTTTGATCATTGAATATATATATATAAAGTTTGTCTCACTCTCTTCTCTTTAATAACGGTTAAGTCCAAAATTAGAGGCTGTAAGTGAATAAAATAATAATTTTGTCTGTACATTGCTTGGAACTGACTCATTTCAAGTTTTCTTTACGTTTCATACCTTGGAGAAACCGAATTCACCCTTAGAAAAATTTCTGTCGGCTTGTCTGTTAGTCCGCAAAGTTTTGTCACAAGTAAACTCAGGCACCATAAAATATATCAAGCTGAAACTTTGACAGTAGATTTGTGTAGGTCTAACTTAAAATATAGGCTCGAAATTGATTAATAATATAGTGGAGAAGCGAAGTTATGGGGCTTTATTGTGTATTTTGCTAACTTCACAGACATGTTTATTTTGAAAATACACAGTGTATCAAGTAGGTATTGTTAGTTGATTTTAATTTCATTTGAGCATATGAATATATATTCGTATTTGACATAATTGAAAAGTTGTTTCCCAGAGTTGAGGATGCACTATCTTTTAAGAATAAATAGTTTTATGAACGAGCAATTCTCAGCCCTTAATATGTACAGGCAGGAAAAATGAACAAACAAGTTCTTACGCTATATCATGCCGAGGAAAGAACTTAGAAGTCAGTAAACAGAGTGATTAGTGATGAGGAAGCAGTTCATTATCCAACTGAATTCTTGACTCTGAATTTCTTCTCCTGGACAGCCCGCTCATGAGTAAAAACTTAAAGTAGGAGAACAATCATGCTGCGATTTAGTAGCAGTAACAAATTCCATGTTACGAAACGTGTGTGCCCCAAAACTGTGCAACGGGACACGACTCTGAGTTCGTGCTCTACACAGATATGCCATAGAGGCGGACATAATGACTGGATGTGGTATTGGGGAGTCTGTGTGTATACCACCCATACCATTGATTCCGAGCCACTATCTGTTTCCATTGAAACGATTGCAAATTCCCGTCAGAGTCTATTTCGCAATGACGTTAACTATGTCGCAAGGGAAAACTTTATCTAATGCAGGAATTCAAGGTAGCGAGACCAAGTTCTTTTCACATGTTCAACTGTAGTTTACTTGCTCAAGAGTCAGAAGTTCCAACTATTTGCTCTTCCATGAACCTGAAGAACAGACAGCTAATGTAGTGTATACAGAGGCATTTGCTGAATACTGTACGAATAATGGTATTTTCTACTATTCTGTAATTTGCAATGGCATTTTGGAATACCAAGTACAATACAATTTTTGATTCCCTCAATGACTGGTACGTTTGCTAGTAAGAAATAAATATAACAGTTACAATATCTAATTTCGCCTTGACCTGTATCACTTTAAAACTACCCCAGCATTATGCAAACTTCTAATTGTTACTGTGAAACATGCATTATGCGGACAAAGTCAATGGCTCACAGGCCAGATTGACTTCAAAAATTTATCAGGCGGGTAGGAGTGAATGACGGATCTCAACCCATAGGCACGATCTGTATTTCTTATATTTTACCTTTATTTTGAATAAAAGTAAGAATAAAGAAATATGTATTTTAAACTTCTGACAAGTCCAATTCTTCTAAATATATATGACTCATTACAAAAAAATACAATCTTCTGTTCTTCATCATATTGGTGTTTGATTTTATTCTACACCAATTTCCTTTGATGATGTTATCATGAAGGCGAGTTTTGTATCTTTGAATAATTCACTTTTAGATGTTTTAAAAAGAGTTCATGTAGCAAATACCATTTACATTTATTCACTAGAATTATTATCATTTTTTTTTTGATCCTATTATTGAGAATTTTTGAAAAATTATTTATTTGTGTGGCTATTTCTCATCGTAAAAAGGATTGAGCTTTTTTGTTTGGTCAGGTGTGTTTTCTATGATTTTGAAAACCCGCATCCCTTAATCACGATGGCAAATGTAGTGTTTTACTTCGCAAAATTAACTTTCACTGAGCTTAATTCGAAAATGACTCTTAAAAACTCATTGCCTGAACCTTGGCCTGGGCCTCGAGTGTATTCTTCAACTTTAACAGTCTTTACATTTCGTCTCATGACCTCAAAGGTAGCTGAAATAAAGATACTAATACACACTAATTTTAGTATATTTTAAATCGACGTTTCTACCACTTTTACCAAGTATGAATAGCTATAGAACCTCTTCGTTCGTTGTTTATATTTTTCACAAGTAAGATGTTACGGAAAAAGAGCTTTAAGTCAGTTTATCATATACTGAGTTCTATATTTATTAAAAAAAAAACTAAAAGACAAAAAAAATACGCACCTAAAAATGTAGCTCATGGCTACAAGTCTTGAAGAACTACCCGGCCAGATGTGGCCCGCGAGGTGCAGTTTGCCTACCTCTGGGCTGGACGAAGTTAACAATATGCGTGTTTACCTTTACGGCAATTTTTTGCTGTGAAAATAAAAGAGTGAAGAATTGTTATTACTTTTTATGTAAATAATAATATTAAATGCTCAACAACTCTTGAAATATAGTTAATGGGACTAGCGAAAAAATTGCGACTCTTCTAAGAAAATATTCATTAAAAATAGGTTATAAAACGAATAATACTATAAACCAAATCACAATCACACAATAGAGATCAAAGATAATAAATGTGAAAAAAGCGGAATATACAAAATTAAATGCAAAGATTGTGGTAAAAACTACATCGGGCAAACGGGAAGGACACTAAAAGACAGATTCAAAGAACACATTAAAGACTACACCAACAACACAAACAAATCAAACTATGCACACCACTTAAACAAATTTGGACATAACCCAGACAGTATGGAAAACACAATGGACTTACTACAGTCGGGACAAAAAGGACAACGAATGAACATACAGGAACAAATAGAAATATACAAACATAAAATGACAGACAATATAATCAATGAACAAACAAACCACCAAACCGACATTTTAAAAAAATCACTAATAACATTTAAAAGACGACACAAGGAACTGGAAATATATAATGAAATAAGAAATAAAAGGAAAAAACATATCAATTAAAGAAATATGCAAAAAAAAATTAACTACACAGACAACACTGATTCCACAATTTAGATGACATATATAGATAGGTTATAGGAAAATAACATACACAGTCAGTTAGGTGCTCTTGAAGATGGGATCCAGACGGACCCGAAACCGGTCGAGCTTTTCTGAGACTTTACGAGGTATGACGGATTGTATTATTACTAATTCGAACTCTTGAAATGTTGACAGTGGGGTACAGTGAGCTAACTTGACTATAAAAAATATTTATATTTTGTATATTTTATTTCACAGGTATTATTATTTCAACAACATCTCCAAGCACACAAAGACGAGTCTAACCTTTATTCTGCTTACATAAAAATAACACATGCTATATATTGAAAGCTGTGAACATATGATCGTGAAGACAAAACTGTAGGTTGAACAACAAAAAACTTCGAGATTATAGTGTAGAGGACGCGCGAATTCAAAAAGTGTCCTTACTTTTTGATCACACCTGTGATTTTATTCATTTCATTGAAATGTTTCAATAACCTCTTAATACACATACATATAAATTTGGGATTTTTTATATTAGTTTTAAAATAGATATGAGTTTTCATTGATATCGCTGATATGAGTTTCTCAGTTTTGATATATACCACTGTGGTTACTTTGTCATGCAGAGAATAATAAATTCCCTTTAGATGATGTGTTTCAGATGTTTAACAGCCATAAAATCCTGTTTAGTTGAAACCAATCTTTCAACTCGTGAAAATTGGTTTACATTCAAAGCATATGAATGTTATGAAGTTTCTATTGAATAAAGCGTGCGCCAGGTGATCCAAACAAGAAGGTAATATGCTAAATTGTAGACCCAGTGAATATGTCAACTTGAAATTTATATGGTGTCTGGAGGCCATTATGTTTATGGAGCGAGTGAGTTACGGCAGGGAGGTTTATCTTGAAGCCGCAGCCCTATCTCTGCATGACCGAGCGCTGCATTAATATAAGGGCGTCTTGCCCTTCTAAGACTCAGTAATCCCTTAAAGTGCTCCCTTTATGGTAAGCGTTAGTCTTATGTCTTCATTCATTCAAATAGCTTCTAATTGTTAAGTCTTATACATAAATGTTATTCCTTCAATATTCTCCAGCCATACGCTTTTATATCTTGTATTAAATTTATTTAAAAATAATATATATTTATATCATTTTACGAGTATATTGATCTTATAAATTTCAATTTATTATTCTCTTTATTCTAGATCAAAAATTGAAATTTCTATTTTATCCCCCTTTATATAATGGATCGTATACAATTTGTGTTAATACAATAGGTATTCATAACAATACAATAATCAAGGATTTATATTACCGAGCCTATTTCAGAGCAAATCACATTAGTGATTGATCTTTAAATTTCTAGATCACTGACTTCTAGAATCCTAGCCCAAATCGATGAAAAGATTCTGTATTTACGGTATACCAGTCGGGTTTCCGATCCAGGATTCTATATTAACATATTGCCAGTAGGGCATCGCATCCATGATTCTGTATATAAATCATAATAGTCGAATTTCGGAACCAGGATAACCATTAGTCACTCTATACCAATCTGTCAATAGCGAACCATCAATTCGTCTATACCCGTCAATTAGTCGCAAACCAATCAGTCACTCTATACCAATCTGTTAATAGCGAACCATCAATTCGTCTATACGCTTCAATTAGTCGCAAACCATCAGTCACTCTATACCAATCTGTCAATAGCGAACCATCAATTCGTCTATACCCTTCAATTAGTCGCAAACCATCAGTCACTCTATACCAATCTGTTAATAGCGAACCAACAATTCGTCTATACCCTTCAATTAGTCGCAAACCAATCAGTCACTCTATACCAATCTGTCAATAGCGAACCAACAATTCGTCTATACCCTTCAATTAGTCGCAAACCATCAGTCACTCTATACCAATCTGTTAATAGCGAACCAACAATTCGTCTATACCCTTCAATTAGTCGCAAACCATCAGTCACTCTATACCAATCTGTTAATAGCGAACCAACAACTCATCTATACCCTTCAATTAGTCGCAAACCATCAGTCACTCTATACCAATCTGTTAATAGCGAACCATCAATTCGTCTATACCCGTCAATTAGTCGCAAACCATTAGTCACTCTATACCAATCTGTCAATAGCGAACCAACAATTCGTCTATACCCTTCGATTAGTCTTAACCATCAGTCACTCTATACCAATCTGTCAATAGCAAACCATCAATTGATCTATACCCTTCAATTAGTCGCAAACCATCAGTCACTCTATACCAATCTGTTAATAGCGAACCAACAACTCATCTATACCCTTCAATTAGTCGCAAACCATCAGTCACTCTATACCAATCTGTTAATAGCGAACCATCAATTCGTCTATACCCTTCAATTAGTCGCAAACCAATCAGTCACTCTATACCAATCTGTCAATAGCAAACCATCAATTGATCTATACCCTTCGATTAGTCTTAACCATCAGTCACTCTATACCAATCTGTCAATAGCGAACCATCAATTGATCTATACCCTTCAATTAGTCGCAAAACATCAGTCAGTCTATACCAATCTGTCAATAGCGAACAATCAATTCATATATACCAGGGGTGGGGAGCCTTTCTTGGAGTAAAGGCCATTTTAGCACTGTCCACTTCCCCAAAAGGCTACCACGAATGGATAAGCAAATTCTTATATAATAGATCTATTGTAAAATATTCGAATCTATTATTATATTACTCGATCAGTGCATCTAAAACTGTTTTACAATTCTCAAAAAATTCAGCAGTGTCCTCATTACCTTCGTTTATCTCCTTTGTTATCTCATGAAAATGATTTCCTAAAAGCTTAGACTTTTGAAGTAATGATTGATAAATATTTTCCTTCCTAATGTCAGAATTCTTTGTCTTTATTACAGCAGTACAGAATTGTAATTCTTTATATTTTGAAACATTTTTCACAACAAATTGCAGAAGGCCGCATTCCATGGTTCAAAAGGCCACATGCGGTCTTAAGGCCTCAGGTTCCCCACGCCTGGTCTATACCCTTCAATTAGTCGCAAAACAACAGTCAATCTATATCCATTTGTCAATAGTGAACCATCAATTGGTCTATATCCTTCAATCGCTCGTCAATCATCAGTTGTTCTATACCCGTCAGTCAGTAGCGAAGAATTAATTGGTCTATATCCTTCAGTCTCTAATGAATCATCAGTCGGTCTATATCCATCAACTGATCTATATCCTTTAGTCAATCTATACCAGTTTGTCAATAGTGAACTATCAAATGGTCTATATCCTTCAGTCTCTAATGAATCATCAGTCGGTCTATATCCATCAACTGGTCTATATCCTTTAGTCAATCTATACCAGTTTGTCAATAGTGAACTATCAAATGGTCTATACTCTTCAGTCAGTCATGAATCATCAGTCGGTCTATATCCATCAACTGGTCTATATCCTTTAGTCAATCTATACCAGTTTGTCAATAGTGAACTATCAAATGGTCTATACTCTTCAGTCAGTCATGAATCATCAGTCGGTCTATATCCATCAACTGGTCTATATCCTTTAGTCAATCTATACCAGTTTGTCAATAGTGAACTATCAAATGGTCTATATTCTTCAGTCACTCGTGAATTATCAGTCATTCTATACCCATCAACTGGTCTATACCCTTTAGTCATCTATATCAATCGGTCAATAGTGAACTATCAAATGGTCTATACTCTTCAGTAACTCGTGAATCATCAGTCAGTCTATATCTATCAAATGGTCTATACTCTTCAGTAACTCGTGAATCATCAGTCAGTCTATATCTATCAAATAGTCTATACTCTTCAGTAACTCGTGAATCATCAGTCAGTCTATATCCATCAACTGATCTATACCCTTTAGTCAATCTATATCAATCTTCCAATAGTGAACTATCAAATGGTCTATACTCTTCAGTAACTCGTGAATCATCAGTCAGTCTATATCTATCAAATGGTCTATACTCTTCAGTCACCCGTGAATCATCATCATCAGTCGGCCATGATTCTTCAGTCATGAATTCTGCCATTGACAACCCTGTAGACCATTGTAATTCTTTAGACTTAAATCGCTATGAAAGCATCGAGATTCATTAATAAGTTTTAGCAACACTTCTCAAGATAGCTTTGGGTAACTCATTAAGTAGTTTCTTATGTTTGTCAATTTATTTATAAACTTGGTGCTTATTAATTCACAATTATGCCTATTTGTGTCTTTCACTTTTTATCATTGCACGTAAAAAAGCATTTATATATCAATATTTTATATTAGTCGAGTATAAGGATTGTGGGGTTGAGATTGTAAGACAAGATGGCGGAAAGTAAATAAGCACATTGGAGAAGATAGTATATAATTGATAGGGCGAGGATTGGTTTTACTGCCTCTGGCAAGACGTCACCATTAGCTTAATGACAGTGCACTATCCAAGCCCTCGACAAAACTATAGAATTATACAACCTCCCCCTCTGTCTATTACCTAATGCAAATACAGACCTCTCGTCCCTAAACAAATACCTATTTAATTTTATGTTGTTTCTTCCTTCGAAGCTATTCAAAACAACCACTGCCCTATTGTCAATTACCATCTATAGACAGCAATAATTAATCTATTTTCAATTTTAATAAATTGCGTCGTATCTTATTTCAAATCAATTTTGATTGCCTATATATTTAAATTAATTTCATCTATGATAACATTTCTTCTTTTATAACAAATATGTAATTTATTTTTTAATCTACATAATATTACAGAGTTTTATTTTTAAAAAAAATTATGGGCCAGTTAGGTTGAAATGATGTAATTAATGCCGTCTAACTCAAACATTAAACATATTAATTTAGCATTATAATGAATTCAAGCGTATTATTCATGGAATACTAACAACCCATTAACAGCAATAACAAAATGACTAGGTGGCTATAACCTTTCGACCATGTAACAGTCTTCATCAGAGTTATCTCTTACTACTGTATCCACTTTGATGCTAGTCTGTTTGACGTTACATCGTAATACAATTTAACATATGTATAGTATGAACAAAAAATTTAGTCAAAGAATTATTCTAGAATAATACTGCAAGATGAAAAACATACTTATCGTGCCATATGTCAATTGTTTTAGCATAATTTAATTTAAAAAATCACTATATATATACATATATATATATATTAGAATTTTCAAAAGAACACACAGAAATGGAATCACTGAAATTCAACACTATATTTTGTTGTCCTTCTCCTCGTCAGGAATAAATGTGAATACCTCCAAACGCTGATAACGACTGGCTAATGTTCAAACAGCAAAACAGAAGCACGATAACAAATATTAAACATATGTTAATAAAAAAACTCTCCCAGCGAATTGGAGTCCGCTGGTATTTATAAAATTCCGTGCAAAAATTGCCATACAATTTATATTGGTAAAACTGGTAAATCATTAAAGACACGTGTAAAACAACACCAATATAACGTAAGTAGACAGGAAAAAAGTAGTGCCTTATTCTTGCATATAAAAAATGAAAATCATCATATTGATTGGACAGGAGCTAAATTTATTACCTATGAAAAATCAATGTTGTTAAGAAATATTATTGAATCGTCTCTAATTAAATTTAATAGATCTAATATTATAAACATTAGTAACGGTCTCTTCAAACTTGATACTTTCGTCACGAGGGCAATAGCCTCTTCAAAGAGGGTTGACAGCTAGCGGATAGTTTTTTACTTTTTCTTACTGTACTCCTTTGTTTCCCCAAACATCCCTTTCTGGACATTAGTCCTTTCCTGTGCTTTCACCCTTTTAAAATACCACTCTTCTCAACTCCTCACCAGATGTTTTCTGCATCTAGTGTGCAGTTGGGTTTTTGACTCTGACGAAGACCGATTGTTACGGTTGGAAGATCTTAGTCTTGCTTTCCCATTTTCTTATTGTGGTTTGATCATTGATTGTTATTTCACGTGTTTATGTGAAATCTTTTTATATATATATATATTATATATATATGTACGTACATTTTATTTTATAATGTACGTACACATAGAATTAATCATTTTATTGAATTAATTCTCTATGAATTGTATAATACATTTAACTTTAGTGAAGTTGAGTGTAGACCACTCCAGATTTTTTCATGACAACCTTCAGTACAGAACATTCTTTTTCTTAATATTCTTCCATTTGATCATTTTTGTCTCTTATTTAAGTATTTTCTATTAATAAAACGAGATTTTGTTTATTTTGCAAATAGTAAAATATTTTTTTCATAATAACTCCCTTTCTCTGGTAAAAACACAGCCTCTAAGGAAAAATATAAAGTTATTTTGCTATAGTTTTCCCTTAAGACATATTCTAAAGTTGGAGAATTTCAAAACAATGTGTAGAGACTTAATTGTTTTTAAATTCCCGTCATTAGTAAATATAATACTATAACAAATTGCACAAGTAATGAATAATCTTAAGTTTTTATTAAATCATATTTTATTTTATTTTCTGATTATATTCTGGAGTTACACTTATGGTAATTCGATTGATTGAACGAATCGTAGATGTCATTATGAGGGAAGACAGTGGTAACTTAGTACGCTTAGCTATCTAGGGACGGGAAATTAAAGTTGAAATACCCTTATATACCAGACTATCAACGTTCAAACCAGAGTAAGAAATGAGAAAAAAGACTAGAGACTTCCAATCGTTACAAGCAGTTAACGGTTTTAGTCAAATCTAAACTGAATATTTTCAGACAAGACGAAGACCGCTTGTTACGGTTGAAAAATTTTAATATTTTTTCTCATTTGTTATTGTGGTTTGAACGTTGGTTGTTATTTTGTTATACCAGATAATGACATCGTTTTATACGTTTGTGGTATAGAGTAATAGATATAAACATTGAGGGAATATTAACAATGTTTGAACCATTGGTGTGGGATAAGCATGAAGATGGGACCTGGCATGTAGAGTGGACATAAATATTCAGAAGGTACTCTGGCATTACGGAGTGGGGTGATTGGGCACATTTATATCCAAGAGCACCTGAGATGATTTCTGAGTAAACAAGGCGCCAATTCAGATTTTCTAGGGGCACTGGGTGTTTATGTAGAGAAACGCCTACTTGTTGAATACTGGAGGACGTTGGTGGAGGCTGGGCTACCTGGCCCGTCAATAACTCAAAGCCCGCTCCGGGGGCCTGTCACAACAGGGTGCCTGCCTGCCCACTAACTGTCTCCTCCTCCACGGCCTTCCTATCTCTTTGACATCTCCATTATTATTCCTCGCTGAGGCCCCTAACCAAACAATGCCATCCGCCCTTTACTGCCTCTCTCTCCTCTTTCTCAAAGTCACCCAACTGACACCAGTCTTTACTGGATATTTACAGTCAAGGAACATGACTTTCTCGAACCGAAACCCTCGTGCATTCATTAAAAATGGAAAAAAATCGTAGGAAAACAGACCAGCTACACAACCGTATACTTCTCAGAATGCCAAAAACATTTAAAAACCCTCAATAGTAACATTTTCATAATATCTCAATATATTATATTTGAAAACATTATAGTTGGGAAAAGTATTATGTCTCCTCGCAATAAAGTTTATTATAAAAGCCAACAACACGTTTCGAACACTTCATGGTCTTCTTCAGGTTACATCTAACAAATATATGCATATATGAGCTTTAGGAATATCGGGGTGAATTAATTAAAATTGAATACAATATCTGACTGTTGACTATCTGGCACTATTGAGTGATAACATGGGAACAGTATTAAAATGGCTTAATTAATCCTTAACTTTAAACAACATACAGAAACATGTTCTAATGTATAAATAAAACCTTTTTTTTTATTTATTTGAGATGACTTGTTACGGTTGAAAAATCTTATACTTTTTCTCATCTCTTATTCTGGTTTGAACGATGATTATATTTGAAATATCAATATTTGAATGTGCATAAATATTTCAGACCCTACTTTTTTTAACCATTTTGAATCATTTATACATAATTTATTAGACAATTGAAGTGAAGTTTAAAGAAAGCTAATTTTTGGGTTCGATTTTCTTAGTCCCATTTCTAAATTCTCACTGTCGTTTTAGATGTTGATTTTCATTTTACAAGTTTGCTATGAAATCTTGTTATCAATGAAAACAGTGTGCATCAACTACTTTCTGTTTTTCTTAACGGTTAGAATATAATTTATCATAGTTAAAACAAGTTATACTGTGTACTAAAGTGAAACGTTCTGTTTAGTAAAAAATGTCACATTGTTTCGTTTAAGAGCTATGTTTTATGGAGTTCCTGTTATAGTTTATTTTATTTTATTTCGTATGTTGTGAAATTTATAATACGTTTTTTAACTAAACTATTTAGTTTAGTTTAATTACGTAAATAATGAAAGGATTACATTGTAAAAAGTGGTCTCCGATGTCAAATCACCATGACTGATGAATGTAGACTTAAATCTATCCATTCTGAGGTAAAATGGATAAACCAACAAAAGTCTCCACACAAATGAAGTTTTATTCAACGCGTTTCGAACACTTTGTGTTCATCATCAGGAAGACACCAAGGATATGGTATTGACGGGTTGTTTTCACTGGACCAACCCGTCAGAACCACATCCTTGGTGTCTTCCTGATGATGAACACAAAGTGTTCGAAACGCGTTGAATAAAACTTCATTTGTGTGGAGACTTTTGTTGGTTTATTCATTTTACCTCAGAATGAGTAAATACCACACAATTACGGATTGCACAACTAATGATTTAAATCTATCCTTTGAAAACAGAGGAATGATCAAAATCAATAAACTCACATTTACACAAATTGCTCTCGAAATCATTGAAGGGAGTAATCATCAAAATCAATGAGCCCATATTCATAAACATCGCTCTGTAAATTATTGCAGAGAGAATATGTTTTCATAAAATGTTTTTTAACTATAAATCACTATAGAACAACGAAATTTTGTTAAAAACAAAATCTAAAATAAGTAATTGAGAAAAAAATTTATGAAATTCCGATTACGACAAAGGGCAATATGCCTATAAAAACTAAAATTTATCTTGGAATAATGTATCACTTGCTATACTTATATTTGTGAAAGGCGGACAGACTGACATGGCTTCACTTATAAAAGTATAGATTGTAAACTATAATCTAGAATCAAACTATATAACAGGCAGATTCATATTCAGTAAGCAATGATAATCTGAAAACCACTGACGCTGAAAACTAAACTTACTGGTAATGAAGAATTTATATTCTAATAATATGCATTATTAATTCTGTCGCATATTGTGTGGTATACATCAGATGCCTGATGCTTGAAAAGTTTGTTGTTTGTAACAATGTCTGCCCAGTCTCCATTCAATTAATATTTGTCCATTTTAGTTACATAACTAAAACTAATTATAATCAATGCATCATCATGTTTAAACAATGTTTTTCCGAGTTTTCGTTAATAAGGCCACACTGGTGGCTCCCAGTTGAGTTTTAAAATGCCTGTTTTCCGTTTCAAATATGAAAGTTAATCAACTACATGAAAACTTGCTGACGTTTTACCCATTAGTTTGCTACTTTGACACCTATCTGATAAAATGCTCTCGTAAATATAAAACTTTATCCTCTGGCCTTGTTCGAAGTTAAAGGGGCTAATTCCAGTTTGAAAGCTCCTGAAGTTTGCTAAACATTGTTTTTAATTCTGATTAATATTAGTAAAATAAGAGCAAAGTTGTTGAGTGTTAGTTCATAAAACTTTCCTTCGCTGTTTCCTTGACAACTTAGATTTACAAATCTAGAAATAACTTTGTCAAAAATATCTCTTCTATAATTTAGTTCATTTTTTTTAATAAATTAATTGTAAACAATGCTTATAAAGTCTTATCTAAATTTTTAAAAGTTTTTTACAAATACTTTTGAAGTAATATGTTATTCTTTCATCTTCTATTTAATTGTGACCAAAGCTTTTAATGAAACTGGTTTTGCAAAATTGATGGAAAGCAAAGCTTTAAATCATACAAAACTATTGGGAAAGAATGCCTGCATCAAGTGAATGTTGAAATGTAAACAAATGTCAAGTGAAAACTTTCAATGTACTTCAGTACTATTTCAAAAGTTATCAGAAGTATATTTCATGAGAAATGTATTTTACCTGCATTAGTATAGATTATTGCTTTGAGATCCTCTCGCCTATATGAGAAAATGCCCAATTCCACACTTTTCCAGTTTTCCTTCTCTTTCTGGTGAGCGTAGATGACTTTAAAGTGATAATTTCTTTTAAACTAAAGTTGGCATATAATATTCTAATTTTTCAGTATTTCCCACTATGTACTTCTTCATTACCGGTTACAGGGTTCTGCTGATTACTTTTTTTCTTTTTTTTAAAAAAAAAAATATCTTATATGTACGGAAATAATAAATTCGTATCACATAAAATTTTTGCTTATAGTAAGGCTTTCAAACTCGAGGTAACCTGTTTCGTCTTTACGTGTGCCTCAGCCTATCAGCCAAACCAGTTATTGGAAACTTTATCCGTTCTTAGGAAACTCCTATTTCAGAAATAGAAACAATTCATCTTTTCAATATCCCTTGAGTTATTGAAAACATCCATCAGTTCTTAGTAAACTTCTTATTTCAGAGAACAGAGGAGGTTTACACTGGAGAATACCCAAACCTGGTAGTCCCATCACCATTACTGATAGTGTATATACGAGTATAAAAAGTCCTGATCCATTGTACGTTAGCTTGGTTATAGGCTAGACACAGACTGGTTCTGACCCTAGTATTCATGTATTGTAAAATAAATATCTATATTTTATGTAATGTAAAATAAAACTTTTCTCTTTCTTAGAAAAGTTTACTTCACATCGATATATCTAACTATACCAGTTTTTTTTATGTTTTCCTTACGGCCAGTAACCCTACCATGAGGGAGTTTATTTTCGTTAACCTGTTCCCATTTGATTATAGGTCTTCTCATACAGTGTTATTTGAACTGCATATATGTCAGTTGTAAAAATAACTATATCAGTAAAAAATCAAATCAGGCCTATGCAATTTAACGTACAGCCCTTTAGCCACTTCAAATTCAGAAGGAGATTGAAGTGCCAGAGGTGACCGACCAGGCGGAGGCGGGTCTGCACGATACTACATGGCGTACTCACACATAGTATCAGAGCAGCGCTACAGTATGACAACACGTAACAGGTCAGACAGACCCGTAATGACTTGAAACTATATACAAGAGTACTTAATATTCCCACTTGTATCACAAGAATTATACTTAGCCATAAGACTTCAACAGTGGCTTAGCAAAGGGGGGCGGGCGGCACGTCCCAGGGGAGGCATTTTGAGGGGGTAAAAATAGAAAAAAATAATATAATATAAAGCGGACACAAAATCTTAAATTTTATATCGAAATTAGTTTTTAAGGTCGTAATTCTTTTATATGTTTTATTTGTGTAATACTATTTTTAAAAGGATTTTCAACTGTAATATTTGCAAATTAAAAATTAATATTTTTAAACTTTTCAAAACTAGTGTTTAATGGGGTTTAAATATTTTTTATATTTATTTTCACAGCCAGTGAATGTAATTTATCAATTTTTTATGATTTGAATTATACGTTCTTGTTTTGAAAAATGTTTGGTTTTTTTTGATGACGACTACATATGTATACGAGTACTGTAATAAGATAAAAGTCTGTGACCAATGGAAGAAGTCTAAAATTAGATCCCTGATTGTAATTATATGAAAATAAATATTTTCAGGATGTTGTGGAGTCTGGAATGTTAACGGATTCCCCAGGAGTAAGAACTGATATGCTAATAACTTATTACTAACACATAAAAAAGAACATATAAAAAACTCGAGGTAACCTCGGTGCATGATGTGTGAAAAGTTGTTACACACTGTTACACAACCGTTCATCTAACACAGGAACAACGCAAGTCCTTTGTCCCCAAGTCCGGTGGTTGGTCTGTTCGTTAATTACAGTCTTGAGAACTATTTTGTCAGTACATATAAAATACAAAGTGTGTCTGTCTGTCCGCTATAGAAACAAAACTGGAGACAATTAAATACAAAGAAATATAGGAATCTTATATAGCTTTTTTCGGGGAAACTACGGTTTTTTTTAAAAAAAAGTAACAAAATTTTCCTATTTATTACATAACATCCGCAGATGACATGTCCACTATGTCGATACAGGGTATATTACGCCCTATTTATATGAAACATACAAAAATATTAAAATAAAAAGATCCACTATTTGGGATTTACCACCCATAATCAATCTGTATATATAAAATATAATGTTTGTCTGTCTGTCCGCTATAGAAATAAAACTGGAAACATTTATGCACAAAGAAATACATGGACCTTATATAACTTTTTTCGTAGGAACTACCTATGTTATTTTGATGTTGATCAGGGTATTTCTTTTGGGATCTACTGCCCATAACCAAAACGCCGGGGCATAATCTACCGTATGGACAACTCCGGGTAGATGAGCTAGTTTTCAATATGTTTAAGTGTTACCTACTGGTGTTCTCAATCTGTCCTTCCCTCTCTCTCAAGTCCTTCCTGTTCTCCATGTCATTGCCTTATTAATTAGTGAATTTAGTTCATTATAGAGAACCTCCATTCTTCCTCACATCTCAGTTATACAGTCGTACTGCTTGTCTGTTCCTTATATTTCATTCTATATCTCCCTCTCTGGCCTAATTCATTGATTGTATTTCCCATTGAACATATCAAGTTCTTTCCTATCGCATTACCAGGTTTTACATGATATATCTTCCTTTTTTTTAAAACAATAAAACTTTATTAATTTATTTGTCAGTATTTTTTATCTAGATGAACATTATTCACTTGAACTTGAACTTTATATTAAAAAAGTTTTAATTAAAACTTGATCTTTTTTTACGAGAGCTGTTTTCTCTATACAAATTTGAAATAAAAGGTTCCTTTATAACAAAATTAAATTCATTAGTGCAAACAATCCAATTTACAATGGAATAAAAAGAATATTTTAAACGGCTCTTTTGAAAAGTCCTTATTTATCTCCCTGAAGAGCTGCGTTATAGTTTGTATAAAAAAAACATCATATACTTGCTTATTTATGTCCATTTTAATTCTGCGCATCTCAGAAATGTTAATATGATATTTTTAGACATATATTTTTGAGGGCGTAGAGTTTGCTCTCCTGTATGTCTTAATGATGGAATTAACATAATCATTTCTATTTTTTACTCATTAAAACGCACCTTCTCCTATATTGAAAAACTTTAAACGGCGCTAATAAAACGTTTTCTAATTCTCTAACAGAATCCCCTTTCATCTCAAATGTCAAAGTTTTAACATATCATGAGTCATTGGATCACTTGCTAAGCTTACTCAAAATCCTGCCTTGAATACACTTGTTTCTAGTGATAATTACTTAGATAATGAGCTAATTAACATAAAAATCGTTAGTGGTATTTATAGAACTCCGTGTAAATGTAAAATATACATAAGCATGATAGGTACATCATTAAAAGCTAGAGGTGAATAATGTACCTTTTAAATGCACACTTTTGAATATCTATAATGAGAATCACGATATCAATTGGACAAAAGCTAAAAGAATCACATATGAAAGATCGATTTTGGTAAGAAATATCACGGAGTCTTCATTAATGAATTTTAACAGATCGAATACTGTAAACATTGGAAGCGGTTTATACAAATTAGACTCAGTATTAACTAGAGTAGCTTTGTTTACCAGATTTGACATCAACATAGTGTTTTAGTTATTTTTTCCAAAGCTCCGTTTTTTACTCTTTTTCAGACTTCTATTACTTTTAATGCTCTTTAAAATACCTCTCTTACCTCCCTGTCTTCTAAACACCCCACCAAAAGTCCGTTTTCAGTTAATTCAGTTTGTGTGTAACTCTGACGAGGACCAAACTCTCGTTATTTTGATCAAATCATCTTATCCCAGTTTCAGAAAATCTTACTGTGATTTAAATACTTATATATATATATATATATATATATATATTATTGAAAATGACACTAAACTTAGTTGGTACCTCTTTTTAACAAGCTTGCAAATTTTCCTAAATAACACTCTCCTTACTTCCTATAAAGTACATTTCCTATAGTGGGCATTTTTCAAATGTTCCACATTCATCTTCAGGACACGAACGGTGTTCCTTTGAAACATGTCGAATATAGAAAATATTCACTGTATAGAATGAACGAACTATAGAAAAATATAGTTGAATATAGTACAGAAGAAGTTGATTTGGGGGGTGTCATTTTCAATAATGTATGTCTTGAGGAAGGACTGCTACGAAATTTACATATATATATATATATATATCAATGATCAAACCACAATTAGAAATGGGAAAACAAGACTAAGATCAGTTGGGTTTTTGACTCTGACGAAGACCGCTTGTTACGGTTGAAATATCTTAGTCTTATTTTCCCATTTCTAATTGTGGTTTGATTATTGATTGTTGTTTCACGTGTTTATGTGAAATCTTTATATATATATATATATTATATATATATAACTTTAAATTACACAAAGCACGACACAGAAAAAAGAATAAAAAGAACACTTACAGAATTCAAAATTTCGAACTGTTGTTCGTCCTCTTTTCTAGTCTACTCCTGATGACGAACAACAGTTTGAAATATTGAATTCTGTAAGTGTTCTTTTTATTCTTTTTTCTGTGTCGTGCTTTGTGTAATTTAAAGTTTTATAGTCCTTATGAACCGTTTCTTATATATATATATATATATATATATATATATATATATATATATATATATATATATATATATATATATAGATAGAGTAGTAGTTTGCTTCTCAACGCGAGTACTTCGCACTTCTTCCCGATGACGACGGATGTCGAAATATCGAAGTGAGTTCTGTAGTGTCTTTCTGTGTTCTTTTCTATGTGTTAAAGTGTATATATATATATATATATATATAAAGAGAGAGAGAGAGAGAGAAAACAGTTAGAAGAAGGACTGATACAACTCACTTCAATAAATCGGGAAACTGAAAACCAGTGAAAAAAGTTTATTCGTTTCCTGGAACCAAACTTATAGATTTTGCTTTTAGTGCTATTCTAGGAACAGAAAGTATGGCTCATCTATTATTTAGTACCCATTTCGGTAATTGTAGAAACATATAAGCTGGTTGATTTTCCATTGAGGAGCCTGTATTTTGTCTCACTCAAGTTTATTAGAGTAGGGATCTTTTACGAGTACCTGGTATCATGCTGGCTTGAACACAACAGCTTTACGTCCTCTCTGAGGCATGACGACTTTACTTGTTGCACATGATTAATCCAGAGTTATAGCCAAAATTTGAACCTATAAAGGATTTCAATGTTAAATACAAGCATTGTGTTAGGCTACAACTAACCACTCTAATATTAAAAAAAAAAAAAAGAAATACAATATGGTAAGAAATTGAATAAAGATTGTTTGTTTGTTTTCCAACACCCACGTTTATAAGGCTTTCACCTTTTAGTGCTGTTCTAGGAACAAAACTTGTGACTCATTTATTATTTGGCACACATTTTAGCAAAGGGTGAGCCACATTTCCTGTTGATTGTACATTGGGAGTCCTAAATTTTGCCTAACGCAAGTTTATTTAAAGTAGCGATCTTTAACAAGTACTTGACATCGTACAGGCTCGGGACTGACAGTTTTTACTTCTTCTCCGAGGGAAGATGTTCTCAGATTTATTCATCTCCCGAATAAATCGAAGGCAAGATGAGTATCGAATTTCTGACCTACCAATTTAAAGGCGAGTACGTTAACCAATGAGCTAACTTGGCCCCTAAGAAATAAATTGAAAAAGATGAGACGAGAGGAAATCAGAAAGAGGTTAACTATCTGTTGACAATAAGGAAACACTGTGCTAAAAACCAGCATCAAAAGTGATAACACCACTTCAGCACGCATTAAATTACAGGTCTTCACTTGCCAAGTTTATTGAAGTGAGTTATGTCTGCGTTTCTCTGTTCGCGTTTCACAGCATAATTTATTCCTATATTAATAACATGCTATACATGTGCACTGTTTCATTTTGTTTGTGTTATTGCTTGTTAGTACTCCTTTAGGGGGTGAGAATAGCCCAGTAGCAGCGTGCTCGCCTCTGGGCTGGTAGATCTGGGATTTAATACCCACTCTCGCTTTCGATCTATTAAAACAGGACGTAAATAAATTTGAGCACGTTGTCTCTCGGAGAGAACGTTAAGCCATCGGCTCCGAGCCTGTATCTTGTCAGGTATTCGTTAAAGATCCCTACTCTAATTTAGGACTCCTAATGTCAAATTTCCATTGTGTAGTATCACTAAGGGTTAATGTTGCTCCCATGTATCTTCTATTGTGAGACTGCCACTGCAAACTTACCTAACCTAGTACACCTGTATTCGATATGTATTTTATATCCGTATAGTTATATTCATAATCATTGTTTAATGTGCTTTATTTTTAATAATATTTTATTTCTAGATAATAATAATATATCACAAAATGAAATTAGCAAAATCATTCACTCTTGGCTTTTGATAAAAGCATGCTGTAAATAGTGAGAGAAATATATTTTATGCAAAATCAATAATTCCCAGAATAATACCCTTCAGAATGTCAAATCCAGGAACCAATAATTTGACATCACTTTATTAAACTTGTCAGCTGTTTTCCTAACATTTTCATTTCAAAGTTTTGAAATGTCAGCCTTACAAGCCTTTTGTGCCTTGTAAATATATATATTTTGGCTAAAACAATGTTCAAATGTTGCTATTTGATTTTTAACAGCAGACATTGTTATTTTACCATGTGGTGTTTGGTGGACGAAGAAACTACGAGTATTGAAATAAAAAGAGATAAATATTCAATGTCTGGTGATTTAGATTTTTAATAAAAAATATAATTCTGCTCCACATCCATTCATGTTATTTTAAACAAGCAGTTCACATCGGCTTTACACTAGTCAACAAAAACAATTAATTAATTATATGACCTAATAATTATAATAGTTAATTATATAATTATAATGAATTTCACTTTATACTTTACTATAGGTTAAGTATTGTAATAATGAAAAGACTTGACCTCTTGATTTGGACGGTTTACATGGTTTGAGGTCCCAGAAGTCGTTTTATGAAGTTTTTTCGATGATGTCTATGTGGGTGGGTGGGTGAGTGTGTAGTTTCCCACAATAGGTGAGGAGGGTGTAGCATCTACAGTCCAGAATCTTCGATTAATCAAATTTATATTTTACCCAAAAAATATATGGGTCTCATATATTTTGTACCAATTATGCATGATTAGAAAGTCACTTTTCTTTACCAATATGTGTTTTTAGGCATTTCTTTTTTCTCCTAAACTACTATTTCTAGAGTCTTCAAATGCTGGCAATATTTTAGAAGTTACAAAAAATCCTCAGATTTTTTATTAAATCAAAATGCATATCATGTATTTTGTCATTTTTATATTTTATGCTACTGTAAAAAGTTTCAAGAGAATCGTAATTCTAGAGTTAGTCAATGCCATGAAGACGTATATAATTCAGAGTAATAAATAAAAGATTACCTGTGCATTATATTCATGCCCATATAAAGAATACTTTGTAATAAATACTGTTAATGGTGCAAGGTTCCAAAGGAAAGAAATACAAATAAATGATGCAGGCAGTGACTTTAGTAAGACCATTTCATGTATTGGTGGTTTGCATATAGAAAGTAGGTTGCACAAGGTTAGGTTAGGTTGCAGTGGCAGTCCAACAAGAGAACAGATATATTTGAACATTGGCCCTTTTTCATAGCGCAAAATAAATATATTCTACAATATAAATCCTAAAATGTGTCCAACCCAAGTATATTTAGAGTAGAGGTCTTCAAAATTTACCTGACATAGTACTTTTTTTATACTCAAGAAATTCAAGGTAATTCTATTAAAATTGTATCTTGTTACTCACAATCCTTGGACCTTATTCTGTTGTTGTCAGATAAGTATGTTGTCCCTTATTAAAATGAATATTTACCCAAAACTTCTCTTACTACAATAGATAGAACTTTTAGTATTTTTAATGAATTTTTTCTATACAATATTGTTTTTTTTAACTTTTATAAGAGTACTATTAGAAATACATTGTCACTACTTGAATTCACTGTTGCCATTTAAACAGGAATTATATCGAGGATTGCAAAAAAGTTTTTTTCACTTTGGTAGAACTGTTATGTTAATTAAATGAAAACTGTTGGGCGAAAAGTGGTTGAGAATTACAACCGACCTGAACGAAGCACAATTGTTTTCCTTATTAAAAACTACTAGTTTTTTCTCATTACTTCATAATTTTATTAAAATATGATTTTGTGTTGAAGAGCAGTTATTAAGTTAAATTTAATTAACTGTTGGGATTATATTTAACACAAACTTAGTTATCATATTTTCAAAACTGTTATTTTAACCTGATTGTTTTTGACATTATTCGCTTTAGTAAACTACTACCGCTGTGATAAAATATCTGTGCCGTATATACAAACTAAACGGGTGTTAATTAATAATACAAAGTTCTAAATTATCTAGTTAAAACATTTATTATTAATAGAATCATGTCAGGTTAGGTTAGGTTGCAGTGGCTATCCCACGAATGTGAATACAGGAAGGTCAAAAACCAAACAATGAACATTTTGCTTTGGGAGTTCTACAGTTTGCCTAACTCAAATGTGTTTAAAGTAGGGATCTTTAACAAATACTTAAGACGTCCAATGATTTTTTCCACCTTCCGCGTGAATAAATCGAGGTCCAGAGTGGGTATGAAACCCCTGATCTACCTACCAGTCTAGAGGTGAACACGCAAGCCACTGAGCTACCCTGGCCACTTATTAATACTATTACTAAATGAATTAATGTAATCCTAATTATCAGTCATCTTAATATATGATTTTTCTAAGTGCTGTAACAATTTCCTCTTGAAGCCAATTCTTTTACCCTCAGTATTTATGAATGTTTTAGAGAACAAATTCTCAAATACATAGGTACATGGAGAGAATTACATATATACAATATTTGACATAGACATGTGAAATAACAATGAATGATCAAACCACAATGAGTGGTTGTTTTTGTTATTATGATTGTTATTTCAGTTGGGTTTTTTGGCCCCATAGGAAGCCATCGAAATATAGTAGTGAGTTTCTGTTTCATTTCTGTGTGTTTTTTTGTCAATGTAGTTTATATATATATATATGTAAATTATGGAATCGAGATTTGGTCAACTTTATAGTTTCAAAATCGCACTATGACAAGGAGTGTTTAATTTTGAACCTAGAAACTTGACCAAATCCCGATTACGTAATACTCCTACTCTATTAAACGGTTGATATATTATTAAATTTGTTATATATATATATATATTACTTTAAATAATCAAACCACAATATGAAATGGGAAAACAAGACTAAGATCTTTCAACTGTAACAAGCGGTCTTTGTCAGAGTCAAAAACCCAACTGAGTTAGGTTTTTGACTCTGACGAAGACCGCTTGTTACGGTTGAAAAGTCTTAGTCTTGTTTTCCCATTTCATATTGTGGTTTGATCATTGATTGTTATTTCACGTGTTCATGTGAAATCTTTTTATTACTTTAAATGTTTCTAAAACAGCAATATTTAGTCATGTTTCAATCATTCAATTTAATGATTGAATTAAATTAATTGAGAGTGACTTGAGATACTATGTCAACTGAAGTGACGTGCAGTAGGGGAGCCAGGGGAGACTGCGCCTAACCTGATAATCTTAGAAAGGAAAAAAATTTAAAATGAGTAAAATAGTTAAACTGAATTATGTGGTTATATTTATCGAATAAATTGAGCTGTTAAGATATTTTTCAGTTCGCTTCACCAATTTTAGATTGCTTTTGTTCAAAATCGCTGGATTTTGACATTTACTGTTGAGATATTTAAAAGAAATGTGGGGTGAGGCTGCCAGCCGCTGTGTCTCTCGATAGATTGCGCAGTGACTATTAACTGCGCTGGCATTCTTTGCCGTGATAACGTATTTATGTTTCTCTTTATGTCGCTATTAAAATGTTTAACACTTTCGCTATATTTACTACATTTCAAATGTGCAGTGTTTTTTTGTTAGCAATGGTATGTATGTTAGTTATTTCATCATTTAACTGCTGTGAAGAGTCACTAAGTAAGGCATGCAGTTCTTCTGCCTCATGGTAGGTGCCAGTGACCGCAGGATTTGACTGTGAGGTAGTCAGTGTCTCACCTTCCATGTACTGCACCACACATCTCTGGTCAAACGATAGTAAATCTGAGTGTAGCCCAGCCCAGAGTAGTTGGTCTAACGAGCGAACACAGCTACCCACCATTAAAGTTAATGCTTCATGGGTTGTACATCATTATACAGCTTTTTAATGTGCCTCCAGAAAAACAAATGGCATTATAAATAAACTGACACAGCAACATTTTTCCGTTCCTTTATTGGAGTTCATGGTAGCACATACAAACCCTCATTATTTGTTTTATAGCAAAGGTATAATGCCTACAGGAAATGATAAATTGCGGGGAAATGCATAAAACAAACGTTACTCTGTACGACATATTTAACTTTATTATATGAAAAAGTTAAACTTTTAAAACTTCCTTCCCAATAGCCATCTTTATAGAGGCTTAATGTCTATATGGCTGAAAAAAAGGCTAAAGTTTGGCTCATTTTTTATATAACACCCTTTCAAACAGAAAATAGATAAACCACATAACAGGAGTCATCCATCCAAATTTTACCACCAGCTATGGGTATATTGTGTCTCTAACGTGATATATGAGGATTATAGCCGATGGTTGTATGACAACACACTTGTGTCTGAATGACGGAATTATGTCACTTCCAACTAGAATCTGAAAGATGTTATTATGTGACTCCAAATGCCAATGTGACTTTTGGTCCATATTATCATTATCAATCAATACCATGACGCTTTAGAAGATGTTATTAACATCAATTGACATCGTCACTGTTTTATGTAGATTACTAATATTAGTTGATACCACGACTGTTTTAATAGATGTTAATATCACTGTTTATATGAATGTTTTAATTGTATTGATTTGATATGTTTTTTATAACAAGTTTTTGTCATCTGGAATCAAAATTGGAACTAAATCATTAAAAATTAACAGTTCATAGTTTAATAAATAAACATTTAAAAAAGATGGATAAAATTTGCTCAAATATATGTATTTGAAAATTGAATTGCTAAATACATTCAATGATCGATAATTTAATTAAAAACCTTTAGAAATCAAAGGCGACGGGTATTTAGAATAAGCCTTATTTGGTGTATTTAGTGTTTCTTCTCTTCTTGTTTATCGGATAGGAAAAAAAAACCAGATAGGAGGGTAAAACAAGGAGAGGAAGTTTGCATTCATGACGCCAGTGAATTCCAATTAAAGAGGACCACGTAGTCTGGAAAGGCAATAAAAGTCACGTCCTGCTCACTTCCTGTAAGTGGCTATTGTCTCCTTCCCACTCCTACATAATACACATCCACAATAAACTTAATCCGCCTTTCCCTCAGTATGTGCTACAATCTTACAATCACATGTCTCTCTTATGCCAGTCTTTCGTCTACTTCATTTTTAATTAAGCATAACATATAAACAAAAATCTTGATTCTGATATTTTTGTATTATTTATTGTTTTTAAAACCAGTTACATTCAACGGCAACACACACACACACACACACACGCATAGCAGGCACACGAGCAAGAAGTCAAACAAACTAACAAAGCAAACACATAAGCAAGCAAACAAACAAACAAAACAAACGCATAAACAAGCAAGGAAACAAGCAAGCAAACAAACAAACAAAGAAAACAAACATAAAATAAAACTGACATTTTATCAACAAAATCTGCAGTTGCCTACATTGAAGTTAACTATAAGTAAACACAATATCAAACTGGTTATCATTAGAGTTTTTTGTTTATTTAAATGTTGTTTTGATGAAGTTTGACTATTTAATCATTTAATTTGTCTTATTGTTGGTTGCTATAACAATTTTGACAGTTTAACAAACTTGAAATCATTGATATAGAATAATCTGACATATTACAATATGTTTGGGAGGTGAATAAATCTGAGCACGTCGTCCCTCGGAGAAGGACGTTAAACCGTCGGCCCCGAGCCTGTACGATGTCAGGTACTCGTTAAAGATCCCTACTCTAAATACATTTGAGTTAGGCAAAATTTAGGACTCCCACTGTAGAATCAATCTTCATTGTGTGGTATCACAAAGGGCCAATGCTTGGCCTACGTGTATTCCCTTGTGGGACTGCCACTGCAACCTAACCTAACCTACCCTACAATATGTTTGCTAAGATTAAACTAAGAGTGAGACTTATTGTGGAGCACCACTACCATTTCAGTCATAATGCCTTTGTCTTTGTTTTAAATCAGCTTTACATTATAATTTCTATATTAAACTACACAACTGTTCTTCGAGTAGTATATCTCTTGTTTATTTGTTTCAGGTATGATTTTCGAGAAACCTTTATCTCTTCAAGCTGACTGCCTCACGTTCAAATAGAATGTAATCAAAGGTTTCTGTTTCTTCCAGACAGAGTTTGCATTATTCCTATAATGTTGATTGCATCTTGCATAAATAGTAGATAAGAAGACAAATTCAGGTTAGATATTCTACATAAATTTATAAATCCTTTCTCTGAAGATATAGTATTTTCTAACATATGTAAATTTATATTTTTTCACTTTGTTCCTTAGTAGCTGTTTTGTAAAAGCTTTCACTAATTTGCCCTTGTCCACTCCACTCTCCTCCTGAGGACGGCGATTTATCTTTGTTTAATCATTGCTTTAAAGTTTAATTTTATTATCCATTTAAACAGATTGTTGTTTATTGAGAGTATATATAGTCATTAGATGCAAAGTTTTTTTAATGGAATCTGCCGACGTGCCCTAGTGATAGGTTATGAAGTCCAGTATGAAGATTCTTATTTCAAATTACTATGCATTAAAGGTAGAAGATTTCTCATTTTTTCTAAAATATAACCCTTTTAATATTGTAAGGTCATGAAATATTAAGATAACACCAAATGAGATATCTAATTTCTCTTTAATCGCTTAAAATTTAGCATATAAATAGTAGCTGCATCATAAACAACGAAAAAGTACCTTTACCATGCTCCTGCTAAATAAACAAAATATTGGGGTTGTTAAACATACTAAGAACTGTATGTCTGACATTTAGAAGCATTAAAGGGTGCAACAATTTTGCTAGTAAACCATTCTCACCCTGGAGTGATCATTAATTATTTGGTTTTTTTTGGTGTTTTTGGAGAAGCATGAGTGATTACATATGAAAATCTGAATTTTAATAGGCTTCTAAAACTGTAGAAAAACATTAAAGCAAAAGCAACACAAAGACAGACACAGACAAAACTCACTTCTATATATAGACAATCGTGGTCATCAGGAGGTGAACTCTCCCTTAGTTACCTAGAACGGTGATTTAAAATCATACCCTGCATCCCTGAGAGATTTTTTCCTCCTGATGTCGACGATTGTCGTAATTTAGAAGTGAGTTATGTCTGTATCTTCGTTATTATATACTTTTGTAATATATGAAGCTATTAAAATCATTTGTAAGATTATATAAACAAGAAAAAGCTATATTAATTGTATTTCTAATTAGTTATTTCATTTAATCTATTAATGTGTCATTTCATATAAATTTTATTTAAAAATAGAAAAAGAAAGTCCCGAATTTGGATTTAAGATAACGAATGCCTCCCAGTTTCGTTAATTTTCATGTTTATAGCCGACTACGAAACCAAATTTTGTCACAGTTAAACAAATGAGTTGGCGGAGATATACAATTTTTTATTCAATCTTTTTTTTACTTTCCCTGGGGTTGTGTATTAAAATTCAGTGGACGAAATATGTCTTTTTTTTTTTTGCCCCCTAAGAGAATCACGATGAGAGAGGAGATACTATTAATGTCGTTTGTAAATATCCCCCGCTGCGTAACGACTGTAGGCTATTAGATGAAAAAAAAAATATTCTGGACCCACCGTTTTATTTATCTTTGGCGTAGCTTAAAGTTAAAGCTCGGCGAATCATTTTTTTTTTACGAAACAACTCAAAAAATACGCTTTCAGTTAGGAACTTTATATTTTATTAGCCTCATATTGAGAAGTTAGCATGTAGGTGTAAAACACGATTTTATTTGCATACTACTGCTGCCTGATGTTTACTGTCACTTCACTCAACTTGAAATATGAGCAACTCAAAACAATTTCTTGTTCTTTTTATAACTGCTTGGTTATAGTTTTCAAATTGATTTATTCTTTCTCTTAGTAAGTTTGTTTTAGAAACTCTCCAAATGGATAAAGAATAAAACTTTTATTTGCCTCAACAATATAGCTATATATTTAGCTATGTGACTCCCTTCAGGTGAACAAATTGAAAAAATCTCCCAATGTTAATATGTAATATTGTTCATTAGACATATGTGGTCCCATTAACAATGTAATGTAAGAAAAGTTTACAATAAACACGTGAAATAACCATCAACGGCCAAACCACAATAAAAAATGAGAAAAAAGACGAAGATCTTTTGACCGTAACAAGCGGCCTCCGTAGTCGAAGTTAGTCGTGAGTTCTTTTTCGATGCGCTTTCTTCTATGAATTTCGTTTATTTAGTACGTCGAGCAGTTCCATGTAATTACAGTTTTAGTCGAGTAGTCACAGCAGTTTTATATGGTTATATATATTTATTTATATAAATAACACGTTTCGAACACATTTAGTCTTTCTCAGTTCATATCATCTTATTACAGAAAGTAGATAAGAGGTTTAGTTGTTTGTCTCATTGCCTGTTGTACTTAGAGATGAACACACTTTTATAAAGTTCATAATATATGTGCGCACTTTCCTCTGCTCTCTTAGCATTAGTAAAACCACATTATAAAAAATTTCAACGACTAGGTTTTCTTTATTTATTATTAAACTGTATCTATAAATATAAACAAAATAAAAGTTTATCAGAACTGAGTCAGTTCTTCAGGTTGAAATTAAACTCTTATTGCCAACGTTTCGGTTTTTATTCAAAACTTTTTTCATAGGGGTACGAAATAGAAGAAAATAAGAAATAATACAATCATTCAAAAATGAAACACACATAAAAAGCGCTTTACGTAAATAAGAAAATACAATAGCATTTTTTTTTTTAGAAATAGATGATCAGAGAAGGAAAACTCTGGAAATGTTATATATTAGAAAGGACTAGTGATCTGTTAATTATAGAAGTGACATTCAAATTTAATGTCGCTTAATGGGTGTGTTAAGTTAGACATTGTTGATCGATGCAAAATTGTTCTGTTGACTTTTTGGTGAAATTTGGTTGCTTTGCGTGATTTTCAGTTCAGTGTCAAATGTTTATTCAAACTAAACAGTTGGTGCTCAAATCCATGAAGTGTTTTCTTTTTAAAAAATCTCAAATGTAATATTTAGTTTTTCTGTTTCAAATGGTTATTCTTCTTTAAGTTCTCCCACTAACCTACTCTCCAAATTAGTATTGTATTGTTTTTTATTTGTAACTTTTTGCTTGTAAACCAAGTATCCCAAAAAACGCTTCTTTTTTGCGCTTTTTATGTGTGTTTGATTTTTGAATATTGTATCATTTCTTCTGTTTTGTAAGAATATGAATAAAGTTTTAAAAAAAACTTGAAGAACTGACCAACCCTGATAAAATATTATTTTGTTTATGAATATATATTCAACTTGTATTCTTACAATATATATTGGTATGTTGATACGTTTGTTCCATACAGTTTGTGCACTCTGTTGCCATTAAAACAAGTTGTTTATAATGAAGATATACAGGGCTTCATATCTCTCTCTGTTACCTGACAACCAGCAGCAGATTTATGGCTAAAAAAGTCGTTCCACGCAACAAACTCAATTTCCCCTGTCACCGCCTGATTCATGCCTCCATTCTTCTTCAATAGCCGCATTGGTTATCTGCCAAAAATTGCATCGAATACAAGTTAGCCAACACCAAGCATAACTAATCTAACGAGAAACCCAAATCAATTCAACCATTATTACATATTTCTTTAATTTTTCCAAAAAAAAATAATTTACATACATATACATAGTTTATACATAGTTTACTAATATAAATAAAAGCATTATAGGGAATTTCAAAAATACATCTTCACATAATAGAGGTTTATGTCAAAACTAACAACGCCTTTGGAATACTTAGTATCCTTCTTCAGGTTTACAGCTCAAAACATATTTATGTATGAGCTTTAAGAACATCAGAATGAATTATTTGAAAATTGAATATATATGTATATATATATATATATATAAGCTTTAACACATAGGTAATAACACAGAAAACCACTACAGAACTCACATCAATATTTCGACATTCGTCGTCATAAGGAAAAAGTGCAAAGTACTCGCATTGAGAAGCAAACTGCTACTCTACGCGAGTACTTCGCACTTCTTCCTGATGACGAGAGATGACGAAATATCGAAGTGAGTTCTGTAGTGACTTTCTGTGTTCTTTCCTATGTGTTAAAGTTTTTATTGTCCACACGGACCTTTCATTTTATTCGAAGTGTATATACACGCATGATCAAACCACAATAAGAAATGGGAAAACAAGACTACGATCTTTTAACCGTAACAAGCGGTCTTCGTCAGAGTCAAAAACCCATCAGTTGGGTTTTTTAACTCTGACGAAGACCGCTTGTTACGGTTGAAAGATCGTAGTTTTGTTTTCCCATTTCTTATTGTGGTTTGATCATTGATTGTTATTTCACGTGTTTATGTGAAATCTTTTTATATACATAAAATAATATGTATATTATTATTAAATATATATATTATATTATACCACAGGTGTTAAGATTACTTGCCTGGAGGCGGAAAACAAATGCATAACACACACATATACGCACTCACATCCCGTATATTTATAGATATACGTATTTTACAATAAACACGTGAAACAATAAGTAAAGTATAAAACTACAAAGAAAAAACGAAAACAATAGAAATAAATGTCCTTTATATACAATAGAAATAAAAAAAACTTTTTTTCTTTGTTTCCACTCTGATGACATAAAGTGAAAGCCTCAGAGTATCTGTTTCCATTGTTTGACTGTTTCCTTGTTTTTTTTGACTGAATCCTAGAGATTAAGATGACAGAATGTTAATACAAAAAATTAATATTGAAGCTTATAACCATTCTTTTAAATGTATTATTATTAACTAGTGAACCCCAAAAAAAAATCGCAGAACAACTGAAATACCTCTTCATACATAAAAAGTGTCAAAATAAAGTAAAGTGTGCCTTCAGCTCAGTGGCATCGCCACCGGTGTGGAGGGGGGAGAGTGGGTGTCCGCCCAGGACGTCACGTGCGGGGGCGGTATTATGAATGTGCAAAATAGTAAATAGTAAAAAATTAAAATCATATAAAGCTAACAACAAATTTGAAATTCTTTTACCAAAATGACTTTTTAAGGTCGTAATTTTTATTACGTTTTATGTGTGTAGTAATGTTTTATACGGATTTTTCAACTGTAATATTTGCAAAATTAAAAATAAATATATTTAAAATTTTTTAAAACTATTTTTTTAAACTGATTGCAAGTTAATTATATTTGTTTGAGTAGCCAGTTAATTTATTAACAATTTTTTTATTGTATTATACGTTTTTCTTTTAAAAATCATTGGTTTTCTTTGATGTCGAATACGAGTACTCTAATAAGATGAAAGTCTTTAATTAATAACAACAGTCTAAAATTAGATCCTTGATTGTAATTCCATGAAAATAAATATTTTTGGAACTTTTTGGAATTTTGAAGGTTAACGGATTTTTAACGCCACCGTGGGGGGGGTCAAATCTTATGCCACCCCGAGTGGTAAGAATAGTTGCTACGCCACCGCTTCAGAAAAGTTATAACTGTTCATGATGAATCAGCACAAAATTTTAAATAACACTTCATTATTGATAACTGTTAAACTAAAACTATCTGTCTTATACTAATTTTTTTTTTATATAAACTAGTTTTTGTTAAACTGTTTTTTCATGAAAGCAAAAACTTTTCTTTAATAGAAATATATTAGTTCCATCAGCTTACTGATACATTCAAAACCCTATTGATGTTGCTTTAATTGTATTACAATTAACAGTAACTAAAAGACACTAAACAAACTTGCATGCATATTATTGGTACCACAGAGGTCAGTAAACATTATTTTTTTATAAAAATTGGTCTTAGTTACCTCGTACAATATTGACTACTTGAAGATGCACTATGTGCGAAACCGGTCGGACTTCTACAACTATTCAAGAGAAAAGACGGATTTATATTCAGATCTGTAATCACTAATCCTGAACAATCAGTTATTCAGTTAATCCTAACAATCATAGATTTTGTTGGTAGGTATCATGGTAGTTAGTATTACAATAGTATAGTTCTACAATATTTAGTAATATTTGAAACCTACATTTCAACGATTTAAACAAGTTGAATTTGAATGAAATACATATTTCTTGAAGCAAGTAATATTTTTTTACATGGACAATCGTTTTTGATTGACTTTTTGCTCGAATCACCAAGAATACACTACTGAATCAAAATGATTTTAAAAAGATGTTTGCAAGTTTAGAATAATATAGAAATTCGTTAAGATAAGCTACAGAGTCAGTTGTTGTGTCTTTTCAAAGAAAGACATTTTCTGTTTCAACTCACGTAGGCCATTAGTATCAAATTTTCCCACCAGTACACCCGTGCCCCCTTCACTATTGTTGATAAAATGGCTGCTTTTACTGCTGAGAAACGTGCTCATTGCATGGTTTTAGCTGCACGATATTTAAGCAGCAATTCCCGTTAAATGTTATTTTCCTATACTGTATTGCAAAGAACCCCGTAGTAGGCTTACAATTTAGTGGTCCTTTTTTTATTTACCATACTTTGTTGTGTTCATGTACTGACCACTGGTATGGCCTTATAGTAGACTACTATTTCACAGATAGTAGTCTGTCAAAATGGCTGGGAATGATCCCAGATTCAGATTTTCTATAGGATTCTCTATAGTATAACTGTGCTATACTATCTGCCAGATAGTGTAACGACACCAGATTTTAATTTTCTATAGAACTGTGCTATAATATCTGACAAATAATGTAACTATACCAAATTTTAATTTTCTATTTTTCTATAGAACTGTGCTATACTATCTGACAGATAATATGACGATACTAGATTTTATTTTCTATAGAACTGCGCTATACTGTCTGACAGATGGTATTAAAGATTCGAGATTCAAATTTCCTATAAGATTCCACTATACTATTTGACAGGTAGTATTTAAGATTTGAGATTCAAATTTTCTATAAGATTGTGCTATACTATCTGACAGATAGTGTTAAAGATTCGAGATTCAAATTTCTTATAAGATTCTACTATACTATTTGACAGGTAGTATTTAAGATTCGAGATTCAAATTTCTTATAAGATTCTACTATACTATTTGACAGGTAGTATTTAAGATTCGAGATTCAAATTTCTTATAAGATTCTACTATACTATTTGACAGGTAGTATTAAGGATTCGAGATTCAAATTTTCTATAAGATTCTACTATACTATTTGACAGGTAGTATTTAAGATTCGAGATTCAAATTTCCTATAAGATTCTACTATACTATTTGACAGGTAGTATTAACGATTCGAGATTCAAATTTTCTATAAGGTTGTGCTATACTATCTGACAGATAGTGTTAAAGATTCTAGATTCAAATTTCCTATAAAATTCTACTGTACTATTTGACAGGTAGTATTTAAGATTCGAGATTCAAATTTTCTATAAGATTGCGCTATACTATCTGACAGATAGTATTAAAGATTCGAGATTCAAATTTCCTATAAAATTCTACTGTACTATTTGACAGGTAGTATTTAAGATTCGAGATTCAAATTTCTTATAAGATTCTACTATACTATTTGACAGGTAGTATTAACGATTCGAGATTCAAATTTTCTATAAGGTTGTGCTATACTATCTGACAGATAGTGTTAAAGATTCTAGATTCCAATTTCCTATAAGATTCTACTATACTATTTGACAGATAGTATTAAAGATTCGAGATTCAAATTTTCTATAAGATTGTGCTATACTATCTGACAGATAGTGTTAAAGATTCGAGATTCAAATTTCTTATAAGATTCTACTATACTATTTGACAGGTAGTATTTAAGATTCGAGATTCAAATTTTCTATAAGGTTGTGCTATACTATCTGACAGATAGTATTAAAGATTCGAGATTCAAATTTCCTATAAAATTCTACTGTACTATTTGACAGGTAGTATTAACGATTCGAGATTCAAATTTTCTATAAGGTTGTGCTATACTATCTGACAGATAGTGTCGAGATTCAAATTTCCTATAAAATTCTACTATACTATTTGACAGGTAGTATTTAAGATTCGAGATTCAAAATTTCTATAAGGTTGTGCTATACTATCTGACAGATAGTATTAAAGATTCGAGATTCAAATTTCCTATAAAATTCTACTGTACTATTTGACAGGTAGTATTAACGATTCGAGATTCAAATTTTCTATAAGGTTGTGCTATACTATCTGACAGATAGTGTTAAAAATTCTAGATTCCAATTTCCTATAAGATTCTACTATACTATTTGACAGGTAGTATTTAAGATTCGAGATTCAAATTTCTTATAAGATTTTACTATACTATTTGACAGGTAGTATTAACGATTCGAGATTCAAATTTTCTATAAGGTTGTGCTATACTATCTGACAGATAGTGTTAAAGATTCTAGATTCCAATTTCCTATAAGATTCTACTATACTATTTGACAGATAGTATTAAAGATTCGAGATTCAAATTTTCTATAAGATTGCGCTATACTATCTGACAGATAGTATTAAAGATTCGAGATTCAAATTTCCTATAAAATTCTAATTAATATGGCAGTATAAAGCAATATATTTTCATACAAAATTTATAAATAATGAAAAAATGAATTATTAATCTTAAAAAAGAGTAATAAACACATTAAAACATTAGAGCATTATGACAGACTTATTAGAACACTGTACTGATGTTTTAATATAATGTGTGAATATTCTAACGGTCAGCTTGCCACGTTATTGATATGAATATAGATTGGCGTGGACCTCTGCATTGCTATTTTTTACTCTTGGGCCCCCTTTGATTGGCTGTGAACCCCTGGGGGTCCGTGTGGACCACACTTAGCACTCCTGCTCTAAAGGATTGGTTCTTAAACTTTTTTCTCTTCTCTATGCTCCACTTAGACTTCTCAAGCCCATGATTACCCCCATGTCCCAATATAAAGTTCTTGTCGTTCTTTCGCTTGAAAACAAATAACGCCAATAATTGCCTGGGTTTAATAAAAGAATTCAAAACAACTTGATATGAATATTAATGTTGTAAAAAAAAAAAATAAAAAAAACACTCCTGAAGTTCTGATCACATAATTACTGAAAAAAGAAAAATAATAACGTTAAATGGAATTGAAATTGCCCTGTCTGAAAAATTGATTTGTCCTTCAGAAAAAGTAATTTCCGCCTGTAAGCATGGAGCTTTACGTTGATAAGTATTGAGTTGTGACAACGTTGTTGCATTATAAATTGCTAATATATATATAATTTTAGCTCCGTCGCGAAAAGACTACGATTTTAAAATAACAATATGAGTTTCATTAATGACTTTCTGTGTTCTTTTCACCATGCTATCAGACGTATAACTAAGATGCATCTTATAGCATCTTAGTATGGACTGTGAAGTAGAAACAAAATAAAATAAGAATTTATTAGGACTTGGTAAGTTTCAAGTCTGAAATTAAATATGAAATATATATTATGTTTATATTTATACAAAAATATAAATATGTATATGTATAAAACAAGATTTCACAGTAAGCAGATGAAATAGAAATCATCGCCTAAACCTCGGCAAGAAATCAGAAAATTGACTGAGATCTTTGAAATTGAACGGGAAGAAACAGTCTTTGTCAGTGTGAGTTGGACTCTGATGAAGACTACTTGTTTTGTTTGAAAGATATTAGTCATTTTTCTGATTTCTTACCATCGTGTATAAGTTGATATTCATATATATGTATATATACATATACCATGATAAACAAAAAACGGTCCGGCAGGACAGTTTACACTTAAAATAAACTGTGTCACATGGACAGAAACTCACTTTTCTGTCCACAAGACATAACAAAGACTCACTTTTCAATATTTCGACCGTAATAGCGGTCTATGTGAGACAGTTTATTTTAAGTATATATATACAAATATATTGATATTTTTATCAATATATATATATATATATATATATATATATATATATATATATATATATTCAAGCAAAAGTTGAATTTGTTTTTTATATCCTGAGTTGTTTTATCTTTAAAACTCTTCGGTTGGTTTAGCTCATTAAAATGCATTTATGTTGTTAAACGTTTACTATTTATAAGCTGACCCTCCGCCTTGGTTTTTCCTAATTCACTCTTTCCTGTTTTTGCTCCACTTCATTTTTCTTTCATAAAATATCAAGTGGGGGTGGAGGAGGGAGGGTCTTTTACCCATACTCAACTGAATTCAGTTTAGGCACTTGAAAATAACATAGAAAGCCCTTGAGACGCCTCCTTCTTCTGAATAACTTAATGATCTTCTAATTAGTCTGCTGGTAAGTCGAGCAAGCCTGTGGTGATATATTTAGGGGAAAACTGTCCTCATCCATCAAAGCTCTTGTGATAACTCTCGTAATAATTCTCTTCTAAATTAGTCTTCCACTATTTGTCTACGTAAAAAATTATAATTCTCATAAAAAACAGAATTTCATTTTTATAACTTTCTATTTTTCTGTAAGTTTTTTTTACTTTTTAACAATAAAATTAACATTCGAAATAATTTATGAGTTGATATACGAGTATGTTGATTTGTTTCATATATTTTATTATATTTCATCTTATTAATTGTAAACTTATGTAAGAGATTTGAAGAAAAAAACAAAACATTTGATTTTAAAAGTTTAATATTGACCTGAAAAACTGACCGAATCGTCATACTTCTTGTTTTTATTAAAAAAAACAAGTATATCGTAAGTGATGGTCAAAATAACAAGCATACAGTAAGCGTTGGTCAAAAGAACACGCATATCGTAAGTGATGGTCAAAAGACTAAGCATATCGTAAGTGATGGTCGAAAGGACAAGCATAACGTAAGAGATGGTCAAAATAACAAGCATATCGTAAGCGATGATCAAAATAACAAGTATATGATAAGCGATGGTCAAAACAAGTATATAGTAAGCGTTGGTCAAAGGAACAAGCATATCGTCAGGTATGGTCAAAAGAAATGAATATACAAAACATTTGGATTGGCCTACGCCCCACTTTACTTTAAGTAAACACAGTATCAAAATAGTCGACAATCAATGGGGTTTTGGTTTTATTTAACTTATCTTCATATAGGCGTAATATGAAACTCTCTGGTGAACTATTATCAAACGCATCAAAAATAATTTACTGATTTTATTTGTTTGAATATGCATTTTATCAATTATGACACATTTCAAATTATTGATCTAAAATTATCGGTTAAGTTATGATTATTATTAAACTGACGGCTTTAGTCAATTTACCGCTTACAGTTTCGTATTTCAGATAAAGAATTCCTAGGTATTCGCATACCTTTGAGAGTTCTTGTTGAGTATTTTTAAATCATTAGTTGTGCAATCCGTAATTGTGTGGTATTTACTCATTCTAATTTTTGTAACTAATTAGATATAATTTGTATTATAGTGTCTTCCTAATGATGAACACAAAGTGTTCGAAACGCGTTGAATAAAACTTCATTTGTGTGGAGACTTTTGTTGGTTTATCCATTTTACCTCAGAATGAGTATTTTTAATAAAAACCCACCCACTCACACGCACACACACACACACACACACACACACACACACACACATACACACACACAAAATCATCGATAAAACGTCAAAAAAGAACTTCAGGAACCTCAAAACAAATAAATCCACTAAAATTTTGTCGTAGATTTAATGTTATAATCTCTGCTATACATTACTTGTAGGAAAGTAAACAAATGTTGCTATAATTTTTTAATCATTACATATAAATGACGAGCATATAAATTGATACGTTTAACAATTGCCAAATTTGTTAATATTGTTTTTTTTTTAATGGAACTGTTACAATATTTGAAAAAATTTGTGATGTAGGTGAGAAGCTGTTTGCCATAAGGACCTATTATCTATAGGTAAGAAATAGGTGAATAGGTACTAGCCCATATGTTCGTGGTGACATACCGTTATTGGATTTTATTGGTAGCCAAATTTCTTTTTTTTTCACAGTACTGTTTATATTAAAATATCCTGCCTCATTGTTAAATTCAGTATAAGAATGAAAACGTTTTTTGATGTGCTTATATATTTGGCCCAGTTTTATTCCATTCTTTATGTACCAAAATATTAGTTCTAATAGTATCTTTTAAAAACAGATTAAAATTCAATGAAAATAGAAAGCACGTTTTACTTCATACTTGGTTTGAGAGATTTTATTTGATTCTAGTTGTTGTCAATATAGTTAGAAATCGTTAGTTTTTGTCTCTTCTTAAGTGTTTTTAAACACAAAGTTTAATTATATTTGTGCAGGCTGTATGATAGGGGCCAGGCTAGCTCATTGGTAGCATGTTCGCCTCTGAACCAGTAGGTCCGGTGTTCAATATTCACTTTGGCCTTCGATTTATTCACAAAGGAGGTGAATACATCTGAGTACGTCATCCCTTGGAGAGGACGTTAAACCGTCTGTCACAAGTCTGTACGATCTCAGGTACTCATTAAACGTCTCTACTCTAATTAATATACTTGAGTTAGGCCATATTTAGGACTCGCAATGTAGAGTCAAAGGTAGATGCAATATTCCTTCAAATACACAGATGCAAAACCTGTATGATTTCAGTAATGTTGTACTTTACTGATATTCTTTCTTATATTAGCATAATTTTGTTGTACCATTTTGTAAACTTATGGTTCATATATAGTTATAGCTAGGAGTACGTTCATTTTAAAATTGTCGTTATTATTATGATGAAAGTGGATGGAGAGCGGGGAGTGAGAATAGTTGTTACTAGTTACTCAGAAGTAGACTTTCTGAATAAAGGTCGTACAAGGAGATTTCATCTGGTGACCAAATAGAGGGCCCTCTTGATAGGTTATTAGCTTTAATACTCGTCCCTGGAGCTGGGTAATTAAATCTTAACAACTGTTATGGTTAGGTAAAATTGAATTGAGGTAGAAGGGGAGGATATTCTGTCGTTAATACTATATCTAACTCTGTTAGGCTTCAAAGTTTTGCTACTATCCTCTCTATCGCACTCTCTCGCTCTGCTTAACGACCTCTTGCCTTCCAGACACAGTCAATCAGACGCAATTATAAAAACATCCCTCCCATAATGCCTTGTTTGTTTTACCTACCCGAAATGCCACAAAAACCGGTTTCACAACAAGCCCCACTTAGCCTTATTGATTGAAAATTATAGGTATTCACAAAGACCTGTTCAATCCGGTTGAAATCTAAGAAAAAAAATTACCTTGATGAGCACGTTTAATAGTTTAGTATTCAAAAAAAAAAAAAAAAAAAGAAGAAAATGTTTAATGATTGTGTAAATATTTCTGTCTCGAGCGGAGTTTTACACTCTAATATACGATGATGCAAAGTAAACAAGGAATCTCGATGATTTAAAGCGATTCCAAGCTCTTTAAGGAAACCATTCTTAACTTTAATTGATAAACCAATAAAGTGAACCTTCGACTTTTCATTTTAAATTAATTGTTCCCTTCTTTCAGGTTCAGTACCAGACAGCTACTGGAGACCACTTGTACAACTTGTCTACCTATCTAAACAGGTAATTCCTTTTCTTTTAGTTAGGAAGAAAACTTATTAGATCAACTTTTTTTCATTTATTTGTTTATGAAAATTAAAACATTGATTTTAAGCATTTGTTATTTTATTTAATTTTTTTTATAAAGGTAACAATAAACAATATCCGGGGTTATATTTCTGGAAGTTTCTCTGTTACTTATTGGCTGTTTCAGTATATTAACAAAATAATTACGTCGACCTACTAATAGGGTGCTGTCAGACTCGGTGAGTTTTCCAGGTTCAAATCTAACTCTCATATGCCGATGTTTTGATTTTTATTTAAAACATTTTTTTAGAGGCCTACTAACAGGCCAGTTCATTGGCTAGAGCTTTTAGGAGCCCCGCGGTTCGTCGGTAGTGACCTCGGACAAATGACCTATTCACTGGTTATTTCTCATGCCGGGAGAAAATAAAATTGACCCTCGAAGCTATTGTTATTTCTGGTGCCTGCACAATATAACTAGCATATATATATATATATATATATATATAATTTTTGGGTGGGGAGACCCCGCAGTGGTGGAGTTTCCTGCATCTTTCTAGGAACGGCTCTGCCTAAAAATTGGAGAAAAAAACTATATGACACGTTTATCTCGAAATTTGAACCAGTAAAAGTTCAATACACTAAACAACCAATGTTTCTGAACTTTTTGAAGGTTATTCCGCCGAAAACTCATCTCTGTATTCCGCAGTTTTTAAAAACTACCTACACTCCTGGTAAACCTTAAAAATGAAAATATAATTTTTGAAACTTTCAAATATAGAGTTGTGTTTTTGACCAGATAATCCCCAGCAACAATGGTTAAACATTTATACTAGTCACACGTATGTATGTATACAAATTAAACTACATTATTACAATATTTTGGGCGATGTATGTAAAAATTATTTAGTAATACTATAAAGGCTTGCAGAAGTAAGGATTTATTGAATAAGAAAAACTATCAACATTTACATTATTCGACCACTTGATTAGGTTAAGTTGCAGGGGCATTCCCACAAGAGAACACACAGGCCAACTTTCCCTTTGTGGTACGATACAATGAACATTTTAGATTGGGAGTCCTAAAGACTGCCTAACTGAAGTGTATTTAGCGTAGGAATATTTAAGACTACCTGACATCGTAAAGGCTCGGGACCGACGGCTTAACGTACTCTCCGAGTGAAGACGTGCTCAGATTTATTCACCTCCTGTGCTAATAAATCGAGGGCCAGAGTGGGTATTGAACACCGGACCTACCAGTCCAGTGGCTACTGGAGCACTAACACTGTTGACCAGACTATACCGCAGTTATAATTGTAAGCCCTTTAGCAATCTAAAATTCATAATGTACCCTATTCAATAAATCCTTACTTTTTCAAGTCCTCACATCGTTGCAATTTTTGTTAATGTATCAATCCATAGTTGCAATAACCTATTATTCCTTGTATGTATATTTCTAACAAGCTGTTCCATGATTTCTTTTTAGAGTTCCGAGAAAAGTTGGATAGTTTTGCCAACTCTAACCTATGTCTATGTTATGTCTAACCTACTCACAGTTTATGTCGGTATTCAGGGCAAAAACCACACAATAAGTTCCCTTGTATTTAAAAAAAAGAAAAATAAAAAAATTGATTCCTGTTTTTACCGTTATTCTATTAATTTAACTAATGATGTAGTCTTTTTCCTTTTAGAAGTGTGCTATCGTCCTCGATTATACATGATTTGCCTAACTCAAGTATATTTAGAGTAGGGATCTTAAACGAGAACCTGACATCGTATATGCTCGGGACCGACGGAGTAGCATCCTCTCTGAGGAAAGACATGCTCAAATTGGTCACCTCCCGTGTAGAGTTAGGAGGGCCAGGCCAAGGCCAGTGCCAGAGTTGGGAATTGAACTCGGATCAAGCAGACCAAAGCCAAACACGCAAACCACTGGGCTACCCTGGCACCTTCATAAATAAAAATGTTTACACTCTTTCAAAAAAAAATATCGAATACACTCGATAGGTAAAAATATTATTAAACTCATTGGTAATATGACAAAAGTTTCATATATCACTCCTTACATTGTAAGAACATATTATTCCTTGTATCTATATTTCTAACGATCTGTTCTATGATTTCTTTTTAGAATTTATTGCACTTAAAAAAAAAGCATGATTAGTAAGCATGGGAACACTCAGTGAGAAATGCAAATAATGAAATTATTACCGGGAATGATATGCAGTTTATTGCAAATAATGATGCAAATGTTATAGCTTGTTATATCCTGTGACTCGATATACTCCAA
Organism: Hermatobates lingyangjiaoensis; assembly: GCA_026182355.1. Classification (NCBI taxonomy): domain Eukaryota; kingdom Metazoa; phylum Arthropoda; class Insecta; order Hemiptera; family Hermatobatidae; genus Hermatobates; species Hermatobates lingyangjiaoensis. The sequence continues at coordinate 3,386,874 of JAPFBL010000043.1, forward strand.
GCTACATTTATTCTAAACGCTGTGAATAAATATAAATTCTTTTGCATGTAATTATCTCGAAACGTATTACATCAATCGCTAATTTTATTTGTAATTATTCTTTTAATTAAAAAAAAGGAATTTATTTTTAATAAATTTATTTTTTCCTTTGACATTTTGAAAAATGAAGGTAATCAACTCCGGCAAGTGAGTCGATGTGAAACTTAATAGTGCTGCTTTGTAATGATTTATTCCCCCTAATAGGAATTCAAAATTCATGCAATTTTTTTATCATGAAATACTTACGTGAAGGTAGCACTAGAGTGAAGTCTGTTTTGAAATAAATATAGCTGTGAATCCCATGAAGCAATTAACTAACTTTATTAGAGATAATATTCACACCAAGGGCTACATATCTATCAAACTGTATTAAGACAGGGGACGAGAGTAGCCCACTGGCTAGTACGCTCACCTTTGGACTTTAAGCGGGCCTGGTGTTTGATACCCGCTATGGCCTTCGCTTTATCACACAAGAGGTGAAAAACTTCTTAAGCACGTTGTCCCTCGGAAATGACATTAAGCCGTTGCACAGTAGGGCAAAATCCCAAAATATGAAAACGTTACCAAAATTGAATGATGCTTTGTACACCAAGGTTTTTTGGCATGCTGATTTGGCATTCTGATGTCAAAATTTCAAAACAGCGCATTAAAAATTAAAAAAAATTTTAATTTTCATATAAATTTATTGATAAAAATCTGGTGCAAGAAATTTTTAAAGACGAACAAAAAAATAAAATAAAAAAAAATAAATAAAAAAATAAAAAATAAAAACATTTCTCAGCATGTCATGCCAACCGCTCTCCTTGTATAGACTAGCGGATTCCGAAACAATATTAAAATATAAATTGCATAAACCATTTATGTTTTATAAAAATGATAATAGTTCTTAATGAATAGATATATGATACAAATATAAATAATCATAAATAGCAAATATATTAATCTTACGTAATTCTTAATTAATTTAATCTAGATATAATAATAATTGAATTGAAATGAATAATTATGAAATAATGTAAATAGTAATTATAAATTGTTTATATTTTTTTCTATTATAAGAAACATCTGGAATTTATATCCTTACTTAATTAGTTTTCTTTATCAAGGGCAAATAAAATATTTAAAACACATTATAAAAAAAATCTGGAGTGGCCTACACTCTACTTTACTATAAGTAACTCAATGTCAAATTTCTTGAGTATATAAAACATAACGTATCATTTAAGCATAACATAAATATCTAAATGGGATATAATTATTAGCATTGCATTCGTGAGGTAGTACAGATAGTGATTGAAGGACATATCAATTTATAAGCTTATTTTGTACATCACAAATAATTATTATTTGCAAATAATTTCATTAGTATAATACAGCAGTAATATCATTTTTGAAAAACCAATGTGAACATTTCTTGAAACAAAAATTTATCCTACACAGAGAACATGGCTATTGTTCAAATAGCCAGTAGATTTCTTACATCGTTTACTTAACATCCTTCTACATTGAATATTAATGTAAAATTTTCAAATTTAAAACAGTAAAATACCCTTTTTTTCTCTGAAAAACATCTTAAACAGCGAAGAAAATGTTGTTTTAAGGTGATTTGTTAATTAAAGATGTACGATAATTACAGTTATTAATCTCTAAACGAAAGATTTATATTTTGAATTATCTTTTACATTTTTGGTTTTTAACAGAATTATTATACTGGGAATTTTATGGCTTCTTAGTATTTAATAAGATCATTTTCCTTCCCCTTTGTCAAATAACATATATACGATTTTTTTTTTAATGAGTGTTATCATTTACCTGCACAATATTATTCCTCTTAATCTTTATAAATAAAATAATGATTTTGTCTGTAGATTGCTTAGAACTGACTCATTTCAAGTTTTCTTTACGTTTCATACATTGGAGAAACCGAATCCACCCTTAGAAAAATTTCTGTCGGTTTGTCTGTTTGTCCGCAAAACTTTGTCACAGGTAAACTCAGCTACCATAAGACATATAAAGCTGAAACTTTTACAGTAGATTTGTATAGGTCTAACTTAAAATATAGGCTCTGAATTGATTGGAAATTCATCGTAGAAGTGAAGTTATGGACGTTTAACGCAAAAACGTTTGTCACAAGTAAACTCAGCCACCATAAGACATAGCGAGCTGAAACATTGACACTGGATTTGTGTATACCTAACTTAAAATATGGGCTCTAAATAGATTTTTAATTCAGTACAGAGGCGAAGTTATGGGGCTTTTAGCTGTATTTTCCTAACTTCACACACAAGTTTGTTTTGAAAATACACAGGTGTGGCAAGTAGGTATTGTTAGTTGATTTTAATTTCAATTGAGCATATAAATATATTGCGTGTTTGACATCATTGAAATGGTGTTTCACAGAGGATGTACTATCAATTGAGAATAAATGTTTTGTAAACGAGCAATTCTCAGCCCTTAATATGAACAGGCAGGAGAAATCAACAAACAAGTTCTTACGCTATATGAAGCCGAGGAAAGAACTTACAAGTCAGTAAAGAGATTGGATTAGTGATGAAGAAGCAGTTCATTATCTAATTGAATTTCTTGACTCTGAATTTATTTCTCCTGGACTGCCTGCTCATGAGTAAAAACTTAAAGTAGGAGCAATTTATAGCCGTAACAAAGTTCATGTTACGAAACGTGAGTGCCCCAAAACTGTGCTACGGGACACGACTCTGAGTTTGTGCTCTACACAGATATGCCATAGAGGCGGACATTATGACTGGCTGTGGAATGGGGAGTCTGTGTGTATACCACCCGTACCATTGATTCCGAGCCACTGTCTGTTTCCGTTCAAATGATTGCAAAGTCCCGTCAGAGTCTATTTCGCAATGACGTTAACTAAGTCGCAAAGTGAGACTTTAACGCAGGAATTCAAGTTAGCGAAACCAAGTTTTTCTCACATGGTCAACTGTAGTTTACTTGCTCAACAGTCAGAGGTTTCAACTGATTGTTCTTCCATGAACCTGAAGGACAGACAGCTAATGTAGTGTATACAGGGGCATTTGTTTATCACTGTACTAATAGTGGTATTTTCTACTATTCTATAATTTCTAATTATAGTATTAGTAATATACTATAATTGATATTTTGGAATACCGAGTATAATAGAATTTTTGATTCCGTCAAAGACGGGTACATTTGCTAGTCTCTTATAAGTCAATAATATATTTTCATTTTTCCATTAGAAACATCAATTTTATCTCAGTGGATTCGCTCAAAAAATTTCTAAGTCAATGTAAACAATGTAAAAAAATACAAAAAATTTGACAAGTATAGCAGGTGATCTCTTAGTCTAGGATAAACAAAGAGTTTTTATATCGTTATTGCTCTTTTCCGTAATTGAAATTCATGATTTTTTTTTTATGAATTGCTAATTTTTTGTTCCATTTTTGGATCAAATTTTCATAATTTTTTAACGAGCCGTTTAGCGTAAAAAAAAAATTTCTGAAACACAAATCGTACTCTAACGCCCCTTTAGCGAATGTAATTTTAGAAAAAAATATCTCAACTCATTGTCCATATAATGTTCTATTTATAGGCATAGTTTCATTCTTGTCCGTCAAACAGTATGGCTTGTATCGCTCTCACAAGGTTTGAGATTGATTTATGAGTCAAAATTTGTACATTTTATTGAAAAAAAAATATTTCCTGTTGATATAAAATTTTGAATATATTTTTCGTTTGTTCCATTTGTAACCTCAAAGATAATGTCAAAATCTCAAAACTCTATGGTTAGTAGTTTAGGAGAAATAAATGTTTTAAAAAAAACGGTTTTTGGCAAAAAAAGTGACTTTCCCATCATGCATAATTCTTCCCAAACAATAGGGATCTTCGTCTAAATGGGGCCCATTTTTGTGTAAAATATCAACTTGATCCATCAAAGATTATGGACCGTAGCGTGGTAACAAGTAATGCTAACACACGCACCCACCCACGCACCCACCCACCCACCCACCCACCCACACACCCACCCACCCACCCACCCACACACACACAGACATCATCGTAAAAACTTCATAAAACGACTTCTGGGACCTCAAAACATGTAATTCCGTCAAAATCTCGAGATCGAATTTTTTCACGATCACTATACTTTACTTATAGTAAAGTAATACACAATAATAATTATTATAAAATTATTATAATTATATAGTGCAACTGCAAAATTAATTATGAACTTATTTAGAGCTTTAAAATAAGAGATATAAACAATTAATTACCTAAAATATGTAAATTTACTAAATATATAACGTAATATTAATTAATTGAATTTTAATGTAAAACTGTCAAAAATGCAACTTTGGATCTGTCGTACATTGTGTTTCACATGCAGAATAGCAGCTAATAGTAGATTTTTTTTCGACATTTGGGTAACTAAATAGTAAAGAATGAAGTTTTTATAAAATTCGTTGTGGAACTTGCGGAACTTATAATTGTTTTCAACTTTAAAAAAAAAATTATTGCAAGATTTTGTTTTAATATTAATAATTAATTAAATAAATTCAAGATATTTTGTTCAGTAATTATAATATACGTAAATATTGTAGTCACCATCATAATTTTCGTCCATTTTAAATTATGATAATTGCTGAGAACCTAAAAATTTGACACGTGTTTGAAATAACGGCTGACTCGAGATCGTTGTGTCGTTTAACAGCTGTTCTCTCAACGGCTACGTTTATAATAATGTAGAGCCTTACTGATACTTTTGAGTTTATTAAGCTGTGAAAATAGATATTCTGGAAAGCCAACTACCCAACTCCTTACTTAAAATTACCTAGAAGAAAACTTGTTTTTCTACTTTTGACCAGCTTTTTGGGATTTTGCCCCACTTTGCGTCACTCCCAAGCCTGTACGATGTCAGGTACTTAAATTAGGCTAAATATAGGACTCTTAATGTAGAATGTTTAAGGAAACACAATACTGCCTTGAGCAATCAGGGTCAGAACTAGTGCATATAGCAGACCCCCCCCCCCCCTCAAACATTTTCTAGAAAGTATAACTCTAATGTAATTGCCAAGTTTTGACATTTGTTAAATATATGATCGGGCTTCTCTCTCGCTAACTTTTTTTAATAAATATTTTTATACATTATGTATACTAAAACGATATATGGATATTGAAATAAGGAATATTTTTTTATAAAAAAAGTAATTTTAATAAAACAGATGACCGAGAATTTGCTTAGTTGGTAGAGAATAAACTCTAATCGGGTTCGGGCTGGGTCGGGCTTTTAATACACGCGGGCCAGAGTTTGGATTGGATTTTTTATGCCCGGTCTTACCTCCACTCTAAATTCCATTGAATTATGCCATTTTAGGATTTCCAATGTAGAATGATCATTGTGTTGTATCATAAAAGATCAATCCTTGGTCTATAAATGTTCTCTCGTGGGGCAGCCCCTGCAACCTAACCTAATCTAATAAAACATTTTTAGAATTTTATGGTTTACATGCTAAATGTACCTTTGTTAACAGAAAATAGAACTACTTGGTGCAAAATTATAGTTTTGTTATTTTTTTATGGCACTGTGCGAGGGTGTTCATTATTCTTTGTGTTGCGATAATTGAATTTGCATTTTAATTAACAGTATTAATTAATTAATGCTTACAGTACTAGATGTTTGTTTTCAATCCATTAATAAACAGTTAGTAGAGATGCTGCAATCTTTGATTTTGTTTCCTTTTTTTTTTTTGCAATACAGTAATAAGCATGTTGCATTATCCCCGTGGTCGGTAAATCACGGGAGTTATGCAACATTAGGGTTAGTTAGCAGTTGGATGGGTGACACCACGTGCTGTTGGCATTAAATGTGAGCCAGCCGACTCCTGAATAATCCCAGCCCTTTCGCTTCCTCTAAAGCCTCTATAAAGCTTTAAGCCCCTATAACGATCCTATTGGAAAAACAACCTTTTCTTTTCTAGCCTGTATGCCTAAAACAGCAGACTGTTGTGAGCCAATCGGCCTTTATTTCTGACTTTCGTTAAATCTCAATAAATACCACATTGGAGTTCTACTTTCTTTATATAGAATTTCAACATTATTATCATTATTTTTAGCGTCACTTCATATTCAAAATTATAATTTTATTTGTTAACATTATTCTTTGCACTTTTGTTCCTTTCTTTCTTTTTCTTTAACAATAAATACAGAAGTTCACCTGTTTTTTCAACTCCCACATTAGTAAGGCTTTTAGTGCTGTTTCAAGAACAAACATTGTGGCTAATTTATTATTTCGCACCCGTTTCAGTAGTAGGCATGTCACGTTACCTGTTGCTTCTTCATTAGGAGTCCTAAATTTTGCCTAACTCAAATGTGTTTTGAATAGGGTTCTTTAATGAGTACCTGACATAGTACAAGCTCGGGACTGATGGCTTAACTCATAGATTTCAGCTCATATTTATATAATGAAAATATCAGATTTGATATATATATATATATAATGAAATACTTTAAATATAAAAAAACTGATTCAACTGATGTTTACAAAATTTAAAGAAATAAAACTGAACAAAACAGTTACTAGGACTGATATTCAGAAGAGAAGAGAAAGGTTTGAAATCACAGGTCAAAGTCGATTGTCTTTTTTTGACTTTTCTGTTTTATATTTTTTATTTTATTTTTCACTTGTTTTAACTGCTCTTGTCTGAAATAAGTTCCTCCATTTCCGAAGGAATAGCCAGATGATGATGGATGGTAGGGGTTGGCCAATGCGAAAAAAATTAGAGACTGTCAAGATAAAATGAAGCTATCAGTGATATCTTGTGAAAATGACAAGAAAAGAATATTTATGTTTACGTCTGAAAGCTGAGGAAGCGATGAAACATCTTTTGTATGATGAATCATAATTCGCAAGATGAAGCATTTTTCCTGAATTTCCTTTTCGTAAGATGGAAATTTTCGTAAAAAGGCTTTCGTATGCAGAGTTACCACTGTATGATTTTTTTTTAGGTTGTTTCATTCTGCTAAGCCTACAAGTCAAGTCAGGACATTTAAAGCTCAATAGCATGTAATCATTAGATATGTAAATGACGAGAATATATTAAAAACAATTTGAAATCTAAACCGAATAAATTAGGTTCATTATACAGGCCAGTGGGGTGGTTACAAAACAAACTCGGCAAGATATATAGCACACAATATGTTATCATTCATCTGATACTATGCATTATTCATGAGACATATTCTGTATCAGACATGGATATCCAACCAAAATCAAAAGGAAAAGAAAAGTAATTTTATGAAATACTATCAAATACAGTAGGTAAAACAAGGAAAACCTCAAAGGGTGTTATTGTTTATAATTTTTACATATACATAAAAAAAAGTATGCAATAAATATATATATAATAGTTTTAAATTGCAAAATTTCGAGCTTGGGTGGCACTGTTACTTAGAAGAACCTATAAGTGATAAAAGCTAAAATTTAATTCCTCCATAAACTAAAGAAATAATCTTTGTATTAAACCGTGAATGCATTATAATTTAACATAGAGATCTGAGAACTATATCGTATAGGCTAATTTGATGTGTAACAAGGGTTTTTAATCTTTGTTTGATTGTGGACCCGCACTCCCCCCCCCCCCCCAAATAAATTGTATAAATTGTACAAATAAATTCTAAAATAATTAGTTTTGAAAACAACACAAACAAAATTGTAATAGAACATTTTAAAATATTTGAACACTATAACAAACTGACTAGGATATTGGGTCTTATGTTCTAATTATTATGTCTGGATATTACAATGGTCAGTTCATATATACATAATAAACTTAATCTCATGTCAACGGACCCTCAAAATACTATTTTTCCTTGTGGACCACCCAGTAACCCTTGTAGACTCCCAGTAATCCTTTGTAGGTACCCAGTAATCCTCTGTGGATCCACAGAAATCCTCTCTGGGTTCCCAGTAATCCTCGTGGACCCCTAGTAATTCTCTGTGGGCCTCCAGTAACCCTCTGTGAACCCCCAGTAATTCTCTATGGGCCTCCAGTAATCCTCTGTGAACCCGCAGTAATCCTCTGTGAACTCTTAGAAATCCTCTCTGGGTTCTCAGTAATCCTCGTGGACCCCTAGTCATTCTTTGCGGGTCTCCAGTAATGCCCTTGTGAACCCCTAGTAATTCTCTGTGAGCCTCCAGTAATCCTTTGCGAACCCCCAGTAATTCTCTGTGAGCCTCCAGTAATCCTTTGCGAACCCCCAGTAATTCTCTGTGAGCCTCCAGTAATCCTTTGTGAACCCGCAGTAATTGTCTGTGGGCCTCCAGTAATCTCTGTGAACCCCCAGTAATTTTGTTGTGGGCCTCCAGTAATCCTCTGATGGCCCCCAGTAATTCTTCGTGAGCACTAATCTATAACCACTGGTGTACACTAATCTATACATTGAAATAAATCTTTTGATAATATATATATATTTGTGTTTCACAAGGAAATTATCTTTTATAATATCAATTTTATTTTATAATATTTTCATATTTACTTAAAAAAGAAATATAATTTGAGTGATGCATTCGGTATTCATTTTTTATTAAAATGAATGTCTAAACGTCTGATTCAGATATAAAACAATTGATTAAGAGCTGGAATTGAATGAAACAGCGCTCGTGTAGCTGTGTGGCGGAATTAATTTAAATGGAATGGGCCCTTTGTGGGTTGAGCTAGAAAACGACTCTTCAACAGTTTCCACCAGTAATGCGCCATTCCACCACCATGTTCCACCAATATTGTCTCCTTAATAACCCATTCCTAATCAAACCCTATTGGCTCATTTTCCTTCCCTGATAACTATTTATTAACATTCAAACAATCAACTAAAATTTGCATATTTTATCGTCAAAACACCTCATTTTTTATTGAAATATTTTATTTCCATAAGTATTAATCAGCCACTATATATTTACTCATATGTGAAAAACTAAATTAAGGTTTTTATATATAAATATTTTGTAAAAAAAACAACTCATTTCGAACATGTAGTGTTCTTCTTCAGGTGAGATCACAGTTGAGTTAAATAAAAGTGGTTTTCTCTGTAAGGTTGATGCCTGGACTACAGAAGTGTCTAATGCATTCTCTAATACCTTTGTCTTTTGTAATTCATAGGGTTCTTTGGCTGACTGTTTAATGGACTTTTGAGCACTCTTTAGACTAACAACTCCCTACAAAGTAGCTAATATCGTCATATATATCTAAAAGCGTCGTCATATTATTTCTACAAAATACCAGGATTAAAATTATGCTCTCATGGTGATAACAGAAAAAATGTCATATGGTCATAGAACGTTTACAAGGTGACATCAACATTTCATTTCTAACGTTATCAGACATCGTTATAGTATGTGAACTATTACATTATGTGATTTTACATAAGAAATCTATAAGTCACTTATTTAAAATTATACTATAATAGTTATCATAAAAGCACCTAAAGTTACCATAGAGGTATCTATGACGTTTTTGAAGTCGTCATTGTTATTGTTATTCTGACGATATTTGAAGTCATTTTAGCACGTCTTATGCTATGTGATTTCGTCATAGTACCTTTGGCGACATATATAAACTTATGTTGTTATAGTGACTATAAAAGTATCAGGTGTCACTATAGACCATTGCAAGATGCTGAAGTCATCATTAGTCTTTTGATGTCGTTATAGTACGTCTTAAGCTAATCGTTGTTCGCATATTCCCTTTACAAGTATATATTATTATAGAGGTAGTATGTGAGCCAACTTGCCAAACTTGATGTGAAAAGAAAACACAAATGATTCTCAACGAGTTTGCTATTATATTTACTTATAAAGTTGAGTGCAGGCCACTCAACATGTTTTTAATTGTCTGTTATCAATACTTGTAAATAATAGAAAAATTCTAATATTTTATACTTAAAACTTCTAGTTATTTTCATTTGAATTTCTGATTAGTGTTTTAAATTTGTAGGTAAAAAGATATTCAATTGAAATATTTGGGAATTTTTTTCATTTTTCTGTTAAAATATTATTTAACTTCATCTTCTTACCGTTATCTAGAAAACATGAACTGCTACTTTTAAATACTTTTTCAACTATATTTTGAAGCCATTTCAATTCTCGAATCATGGCATGAGGTGAGTAATAGTTCACAATTCTTGCAGCAGCAGCTAGTATTGGATTATGTTGTGTTAAGATATCATTAGGGTTTGTCGGTTTTAAAAACCGGTTTTTTGGAGAAAATTATGAAATTTGAAAACCGGTTTTTTAGTAAAAAATATCGGTTTTCAATGTGTGAATAATACTGAAAAGAAATTTGAAAATGATAAATGTAACTAAATGTACCAGATTGATGAAAACACTGTTGCAAGCTGTTTGGTTCTTGGAATCATATCGGTCCGATTTAATAATATGGTTATAAAATAATATGCTTAATAATATGGTTATTATAAAAATATGAAAATATATTGTTTTTATTTATTCGAACCTTTTGCTGAATACTCGTTTCACTATTAAAAAAATATTTACATTCTTATATGTGAAAATTAAGCATAAAGAACGAATAATTGTTTTTGAAGTTATTTAATCCTGGTCAACTATTATTTCTTTGTTCTACTAAATTGCATAAAAAAAAGGTTTACTATCAATAAAATTGAACATAAGTAATTTCAGTCAAAAATTGCTTTTAATCACTGTAAATTTTTTTTTTATAAAATTTGAATCCGGTTAAAACCGGTTTTTTTGAAAAATTACTATTCGAAAACCGGTTTTCTAAAATATTGGTTTTTGCATAAACCCTAGATATCACCATTTTCATCTTGTATAATTTTCATGTCTAAAAACTCCCAACATTCCATGTTCTCCTGTTTAACATGAAAATTGTAATCTATCATGGAAAAAATTAAAATTAGTTTTAACGCATTTGTTCCTCTTCTTTTCACTAATTACATTGATAAAAGAAAAAATATAAATTATGTACATTAAAACTTGTAAATTCTTTGAAATCTGTAAATATTCTTTTCTTCTGTTCCTTATTATATACTACTTAGGAAAGTAAACTGTAAAGTGTGGATACTCTAATAATAATAATAGAAAAGACAGGGTTTTGCGGTTTAGAGTGTATACAGACTGTTAGACTGATGACTGGTGAAAAGCGGTCATGCTGCGTCATACTGCGTCACATGTCTCCACAGTAGTGCCAACTAATCATGATTGGAGAATCATGATTCACACCCTTTAATTAGCCTGTGTTTAGTCTGCCGTCACTAACTGAATCCTCAAGCCAAAATATCATGACACTCAGCTTTTCCCTATCTATTCATCATTTTTAATTATAATGTCTAAAAATTACAGAATTATATAAAAAAAAAAATTTTTACTTTTAACATTATCTTTTTATAGATTTTTCATAACGAAAATTTCATAAGTTTTGGATTTTCGTAAAAAAAACAATAAGTTAAACCTTATTACACGACTGCTCAGTGCCGTATCAAGGGCACTGGGCTGGGGCTGGGCTGGGGAGGCATTTTGAGGGGCTAAAAATAGAAAAAAATTAAAATAATAAAAGGCTAAACAAAAATCTGAAATTTTATACCAAAATGAGTTTATAAGGTCGTAATTTGTTTTTATGTTTTACTGTTTGTGTGTAATACTGTTTTTAAAGGTATTTTTCAAATATAATAGTTGCAAAGTAAAAATAATTTTATTTTTAATTTTTCATTCCTTTTTAAAAGGATTGAAAGTTTATTATGTTTGTTTGCGTAGCCAGTTAATTTAATATATTAATTTTGAATTAATTAATAAAGTTAATTTAATTTCTTTTTTATTTGAGTTTTACTTTTTCTTCTTTTGAAAAATGTTTACTTTTCTTTTGATGATGACTGTACCATATATGTATACGAATATTGTAATAAAAAGAAAGTTTGGGACTAATAACACCAGTCTAAAATTAGAGATCGTTGAACATAATTCCATGAAAATAAATATTTTGAGGAGGACTTTCCGGAAATTTGAAGGTTAGCGGATTATCAATGGTCTGAGGTCTGAGCAGTAAAAATAGTTGATACTCCACTGCACGTGCTGTCTTGTCGGACTTGTTGACTTTTTTTTTTTTGGGGTAAGGAGGTGAAATTCATTTACGCACATTGTGCTGGGCAGACTACCAACTAAAACACCCCCTTTTCTTCTTGGACACTAGCCTGGAACTGGACCTTAATCTTATTAAAATCAGACATTCATTCATTCATTCATATCTGACATGAATTACTGACATTCCAAGTTATAGTAGCACAGTAATCTGTAAAGCAGTCGAAGGCCTCTGGTCTGGAACTGCTAGTTACGACGTGCACTAGATTAGGAACTGCTAGTTATGACGTGCTATATTCATTGGTCGTTGGTGGATTTGTGGACCTTAATCTTATTAAAATCAGACAGTTTAATAAAGTAATTTATTAGAACTGTATTTCTTTTTAAATTAAAATAACAATCAATAAATTGAAATAATTAATATTTTAAGAGATTACAAAAATAAGAAAGCAAAAAATACAAAACAAAATAAAATAATTATTCATTATATTCATTGTGACTTTATTTCTCTCAACATGATTACCAAAACAAATTGACAATTAACTGCCTACACCTTACTCACTGATGATCAATCAGATGACATCGCAAATTTCAGTTATTACATTTAATGACTTAATTGATATACATTTCAATGATCATTAGGAATCTAATTACTTGCATTTTTTTACTATTTTAATTACAGGCAATATTATTTTCTCATAATTAAATTTTAAATTCTAAAATTTAAATTGACTCTAATGCTACTTTTGCCTTTTGTTTTTTTAATGACTGTCATGCCGAATGAACATGCCTTCTTTCCAAAGAACGTATTTCAATTGATTCATGCTAACATGTAAATGACGTTTTCAAAATAATTGGCAGCATATAGTAACGAATTTAAAATGAATAAAGTAATTAAATTTATTGCTTATTACTTTTTTTAAACAATTTACTTAATCTCTTATATTATTATACAAATTCGTAATACTACGTAAATTATTATGAATTAGATAACAATTCACGAGGTATGGCGGATTAGTTTATAGGACGATATTTATCGTCTATCAACTATGGTTGATTGTAGGCCACTCCAGATTTTTTTTTTAATATTGTATCTGTGGTTACCATTGTTTGAATATACATGGGGGTATTTTTACCCACTATTTTTTTATAATAATTTATCAAAACTATTATAATAATGATATTCATTTAATTAATTTATTTAGTAATAAAATTGCAATATAGAACATAATATTTGTTGAAAGTGAATTCATACTCCATGATTCTGAACAAGCTATTATGTAATCAAATAATAATTAACATATTATTTTAAATTTGTTCTGTGGATAACCTGAAGTCTTTAAGCTGTAGGCTGCTCAGAGTGATTGGCCGGCTATCCTGATAATAAAGGATGCAGCCCTCTGGACTAGACTAATCAGATAACACTACAGGTAACCTCAACGCTGTTCACTCAAAGGACACAACAGGAACTTAGTAAATCAAATTTCACTAAATTGAAAACCTTCATCAGTAAGGAAATAAAGTGCAAAATGGAAATTTATTTATATGTTAATAATTGTGTTGATATAGCTTCTCGACCACTGATATTTCAAATTCCCACAAGGGGTTCTTGAGGATTTTGGTCATAAACATACAACTCCTGATTATAAGCCGACGTTTCGCCAAAAGTTATTTGGCATTTTCAAGGACTATTTACCGGTCCATGCTTTTATCTAGCTGCATCATAACAGATACACATATAAAGGAAGGTTACTTTGTATATGTAAAAAGATTTTACATAAACACGTGAAATAACAATCAATGATCAAACCACAATAAGAAAATGGGAAAACAAGACTAAGATCTTTCAACCGTAACAAGCGGTCTTCGTCAGAGTTGTTGGGTTTTTGACTCTGACGAAGACCGCTTGTTACGGTTGAAAGATCTTAATCTTGTTTTCCCATTTTCTTATTGTGGTTTGATCATTGATTGTATATGTGTATCTGTTATGATGCAGCTAGATAAAAGCATGGACCGGCAAATAGTGTTTCCTCCAAAACAAGCCTTGAAAATGCCAAACAACTTTTGGCGAAACGTCGGCTTATAATCAGGAGTGTATGTTTGTGACCAAAATCATCAAGAACCCCTTGTTTGAATATGATAATAATGATTGAATCAATGAGGTTGTTGTTGTGTTGTTTCGATGAGATGAGACAGTGGAATGAAAAAGGAAATATAAGAAAGTCACCATTATCTGAAAAAAGGCTTTTTGGTAGGATTTCGCCTGAAGGGGGGCCCTCTATGATGAATGAAACCACCCAAGGTAAGGTGGTTTTTTTTCTGAAGCAGGTAAGGCCACACTAAGTGTCTGGTCGTGTAGAGACCTCTTCCACATGCCCTCCTGCTGCTCTGGGGTCTGGGACATCAATCTTCCATCAAAATCTCTCCAAAGTGGACCTACCTAGCCATCTGGAACAACATCCTTCACAGTCTTTATAAGTCCCAACCAATTATTTATAAAAACAAAAAACGAAAATTAAATAATCCTTTAATTGTTTTAATCTTCTTTCATTTTTACTTCAACGATAATATTAGTACAAAAGTGTTATAGAATTAGTAGTAGGATACCTATCCTATAGAAATAGAGTTATATTGGGATAGTTATCAGAAATAGTGTGACCACTTGTCCGTAGTCTGCTACTACGGATATAATATACCCATAGATATAATCTGGAAGCAGTTCAGCCGGCCACTTTACCTTAAAACAGTGTTTCCCAAAGTGGGCGGTACCGCCCCCCTGGGGGCGGTGCTTTGTTATCGGGGTGCGGTAATCCAAAAAGGAGCGGGGATTAGATTTCTATATATTGAAAATGTTCATGCAATATAATTTCTAAATTTAAGTGAAAACACATGTAAACTTCTAGGTAACGGTTTCTTAAAATTATTTGTTTTGATAATTCATTTTTATGTTAAAAGTATATTCTCACCTAAGTTTCTTTTATTGTGTATTCATTCTTTTGCATAAATATGCTATGAAACAATACGAGGTGTGTAAATAAAGTAGTGAGACTGATTTTTTTTAAATTTTCTATTCAAATATAATTACAATGTGATATTGTCACCTTCAAAATAGTTCCCTTCGGAAGCCACACAGCGCTGGAGACGGTCCTTCTAATCATTGTAGCATTGCTGGAACTCGGATTCTGGAATGGCCTTCAGCTGGTCGGTTACAGCAGTTTGTATGTTTTGTAGTGTCCCGAAATGAGTTCCCTTGAGGTGATTTTTCAATCTCGGGAAGAGGAAAAAGTCACAAGGACTCAAGTCTGGTGAATAAGGAGGCTGAGGAGCAACAGGAATGTTTTTACTGGCCAAAAACTCGTTTATTGAGATGGCAGTGTGACAGGGCGCGTTGTCGTGATGCAACACCCACTTGTCTTTGATGTTTGGCCGATCATTCTGACTGTCTTGATGTCTTGATGTTTGGTTCCCCGATCATTCTGACTGTCAAGCGTCGATCTGAACGCACAAGGTTCCGTACTCTGTTGACATTTTCATCGGTGTTTGCACTTGAAGGCCTTCTGCTTCGTGGTTCATCTTCAATCGACTCTCTTCTTTCTGAAAATTCCTTAAACCACCGAAAAACCTGTGCCCTTGATAAAACACGTTCTCCATAGGCCGGTTTCGGTTGCATTATGTCCAAGTCTGAAGCAAAATTTGATTGCACACCGCTGCTCAACTTTGAGGTCACTCATTTTTAAAACGCTCAAGAAAAAACCATTTCACGAAAACCAACGCTACGGACAAACAAATGACTGTGGCGAGTTCAGATTCATACTGGAGGCGCATCACACGTGCACCTGACGCTACTCAAGGCCACGCGTCTCCAGCGTTGCCAGATCGAAAGCGACGTTGCCAGTCTCACTACTTTATTTACACACCTCGTATATCTATTGGATTCTAAATAAATATTCTATTAATAATTATTTTAATTTAATTATTAAAATGTTACTCATTTGGTTATTTAGTTTAGGAATCTGATTATTATTCAAGAGTGTTGAGTTATAGGTTTATGGACCCAAGGGGGCGGTCACTCGAAAAAGTTTGGGAAACACTGCCTTAAAACGACTTCGTTGAATGAACAGGGAAAGTGAACGCATCTATTAAGTCAATTACATAACAATTTTTAAGTCAACTTAAAAATTAGGAATGTAAATATAAAAAACTGGACAAAGATTGTATGCTGGTTGATTTTGAAAATGAAGATAAATCTATTTCATGGAAA
Source organism: Hermatobates lingyangjiaoensis (assembly GCA_026182355.1). Classification (NCBI taxonomy): domain Eukaryota; kingdom Metazoa; phylum Arthropoda; class Insecta; order Hemiptera; family Hermatobatidae; genus Hermatobates; species Hermatobates lingyangjiaoensis. The sequence goes on from JAPFBL010000043.1 coordinate 3,403,265, forward strand.
AAATTATTTAGAATTTAATCTTATTATAAATTAAGATACACTTTATGGTTTTATAAATCTATAATACGTGTAAAATTAAACGGTCTAAAATGAGAACAAATCAAAATTCAGATAAAAAAACACGGAGGAAAAGCTTACTACTTTATTTTGACATCATTCATCATCAGGAGAAAAAGAGGTAAGCAGTTGGGTATACCATAAGTCATAGCGAGCTGAAACTTTGACAGTAGTTTTGTGTATGTGAAACTTAAAAGCTACGATTTGAATGGATTGAAAATCCAATGTAGTTAAAGCGAAGTTATGGACTATTATATGACTAACTACACTGATATACAGGTCTATAACTAAAAATATAATGGTATTTTTACTATAGCAAGTAGGTATTGTTAGCTGATTTTAATTTCGTTTGCGTTTATCAGTATCTGCTTGCTTTAAAAAAGAGAGTCTGCCCGTACTAAATCAGAAGTATGCCTAGAATAAAATCAAACTTGAGCTCAGTACCTAAAGCTGCAAAACGTAAAGGAAACTCCAGATCTAATGACAGTTATGGACTATACTAATAATGATATTTTCTACTACTCTATAATTTCTAATAATATTTTGGAACACCGCATATAATCTCTGTAATACACCCGTCAATGACGGGAACGCTGATAGTATATATATATATATATATATATAAAGATTTCACATAAACACGTGAAATAACAATCAATGATCAAACCACAATTTGTGGTTTAATCATATATATATATATATATATATATATATATATATGTAAAAATGAATGTGTGTCTGTCTGTCTGTACTCGATAGATTCAAAAACGATAGATTTAAACATAAATGTAAGAAAAAAAATTTTTGAATTTAAAATTACAATGGTAATAAAGTAAACAACCATCAGATAAAATACGAATATTCTAAGGAAATATTGTAAGGACACATTCTTTTCATTAATGTTATTTTATGTTAGGTAAATTTAATATTTCAATTTACATGTTTTCTTTGGTTTGAATGTATTTCATTGTGTATATAACTTGAATTGATGTTTTATTTATTTATATGATAAAATAAATTATTTTTTTTACTTTTAAATGAATTTTATATTGCTAAATATACTTACTGTGTATATATACCTACCTTGAATCGTGTTAAGAATACTTTATCAAAAGCTTGGGCCGTATAAGAATCTGTTTCCGTGCCTTAATAACAAGAAACAACAGTTAAAATTATCCCTGTCAATCATGCTTGGTGAATTAATTTCAATAACTATTGTTATGATTTCTGAGTGGCAGAAAGAGTCAGTCTAGAATAGTCTAGTATCCCAATAATTTCATAATAGATAAGGTTTTGCTTTATAACCTGTTTGTTTACTTTTAGACTTTAATTGGTAATGGAGGCCGCAGGAAGGTTATTCCTTATGACCAACTTCTAACATTTCCGCATGCTTTGTTCGATTGGAAACATCCAGGTACTAGACATTTTATTATTGTTTTCAGATTGATATAATAAAGACAATTATTGTAATTTTTTATGGGTTTCTTATTAACTTTAACAAAGCTTTAGGTATTAGCAATAGTTTACCATTAACTTTTTTTATCTAATTGGTATAAGCAATAAAGAAAGTCATGCATTAAATAATAACTTATTAACTTTAAGTGTGAATGATAGTATTACGAATAATAATGATAGTATGTGAACCATAATTAAAATCCTTTGGCTAAAGTATAGTTAAAGTTAAAGTTAAAATCTTTTGTTAAAGTTTAAAGGATGTAAGGCTTGCTTATTTATTTCTGATTGATTAATTCGTTTGTTTCAAATATTTAATAATTTCTAAATTATTAGTAATTAGTATCCTGCCCAACTCCATATAAGCAAAAAGATAAATTATTATATATCAATGATATCTAACTAGACGACGTTTATGATCAGATCTGTGATCATATAAGTATATATATGATCTATAAAAAGATTTCACATAAACACGTGTAATAACAAACAATGATCAAACCACAATATGAAATGGGAAAACAAGACTAAGATCTTTCAACCGTAACAAGCGGTTTTGTTTTCCTATTTCATATTGTGGTTTGATGATTGATAATCTATAAGTAAAACTTATAAGGGAATATATACCAAATAAAAAATGATTAAGAAATATTCATATCAAAATGTACACATTTTGTACTTTTATGGTCATAAATACATAAAACTTAATCACTTTATGTATTTGTGTGTATAAATACAATTCTTAACATAATGTCTCTTAACATAACATAATGAAAAAGGTTGTACAATTTAATATTTAGATAAATGTTTTGTCAACTGACAAAAGTTTCAGTTGAGTGCATTTAGCACTCAACTGACACTTTTCAACACAATGCTTCTTCATACAGAAATAATATTTCATCAAAATATTCCAATTCAAACTTTCAAGAGTTATTTTGTTTACTGATATAATTTTAATTAAACATTTAGAACTGTGTGAAGTCTTCAAATTGAAATTATTGAATGAAATGTAAATGTGATACGGTTTACTTTCATCAACTAACTGCCTCCTAATTGAGATGACTTGTGGGTTTAAAATAACGTGTCATCATATTTAACAGATAATTAGAGCCAAGGCTTCTAACATTTCTTGTTGTATTGTTCGACGAAAAATATTCTTTTTATTATTTGTTTCTTCTAATCTGTCAACTGCCAATTGTATTAAACCGTGCATGCAATTTATAGTCAATGTTAGATTATATCTTTTTTCCGTAATCTATATTTTAAATTCTGTATTAATTTCCTATATCTAAAAAGAAAGAAACGGAACTATGGAAAATTTAAATTATTTTCGATATAAGTAATTTATGATTAGAGTTAGAATTCAATTGTTTCCCTGGCAAAGCCGGGTAGATCAGCTAGTATATAATAAATATTAACTAAAAAGCCACGACCAAAGGGGTTTTAATCAAAATCGTATTGACAAATTTTTTGTAAAACGTAAAAACATTATTTTTTTTTCAATAAAACATTTACCTACTGATGAAGGTTTTCAATTTAGTGAAATTTGATTTACTTGGTTCCTGTTATGTCCTTTGAGTGAACTGCGTTGAGGTCACTTGTAATTTCATCTGATTAGTCTAGTCGAAGGTTTTGACCAATCAAGGTTGTTAGTTTATTTATATAAAATAAATTTCATTTTCTAATTCAAAAAATTCTTACTTCTGAATTTGTTATATTTTTCTCTTAATTACTTTTACTTGTAATATTCATTTTCATATGGTTTATTTGTTGATGTTTATCTATGATTTCTTATTATCCTTTGATTGTAGGCCTATGAAATTGGTTTTATGATAAAACCGAAAAACCAGCATTGAGAGTTTGATTTTGAACCTAGAATACTTACCGAATCCCGATTGCATAATACACCTATTCTATCACACAGTTGATGTGTTATTGAATTTGTTATATATATCAACTAGATTCGCTGAAAAATCATGTATAAAAGAGGTCACAGAAACTCACAACAATATATCCACTGCCTTGTCACCAAATAGAATTTCTCTACCTGATAAAGAGACAAATTACTCACTTCTTTATCTCTCTACTTGATGACGGAATGGTCCAACTGTATACTGAGTTTCTGTGATCTCTTTTATGTATACTCTTCCTGTGAATAAAATTTGTTTGGTTTCTAAAAACGATTCATTTAATTAATTGTGTATTTATATATGCAATGAAAAATTCAGACTTAGGTTCGGTAAGTCGATGAAGTTATAGAGAACGTTACCATGCTGTCAATACTGGGGACATTTGTGATAATTAAATAAATATTTTTTTAAAAATGAAAAGAAAAACAACATTTGTTATTAAATTAAAACAGAAACTGTTGTAGCAGAATAAATAAAACAGTTACAAAACACTGCAGAAAGCCATTTCGATGTTTAATTTTGTATAACTTTGTAATAGTGGTAGTCTTCTCTGAGAAAATTTGATTTTTACTTTCTTTCATGTTAGATATCTTTGCAATATGTTACCTCTTCTGAGTGGTACTCTTATCTGGGATTTTGATTGTCTTTGACGTTAGATATCTGTGCAATATGATTACCTCTTCTGAGTGGTACCCTTATCTGGGATTTTGATTGTCTTTGATGTTATATAACTTAGCAATATATTACCTCTTCTGAGCAGTACTCTTTTCTAAAGATTTTGATTGTCTTTGATGTTATCAAAGGTGGTTGGTTATCTTTGCAATATATTACCTTTTCTAAGTAGTACTCTTCTCTGAGGATTTTGATTTTCTTTTATGTTAGATATCTTTGCATTAAGATTACCTCTTCTGAGTGATACTTGTATTCTCAAAAAAATCCCTGTTCTAAATATCCTTGAATTAGGCAAAATTTAGGACTTGCAATGTAGAATATTCATTGTGTAGTATCACAAAGGGCCAATGTTTGGCCTATGTGTGTTCTCTGATGATTATGCGTTTTCTTATTTTCTCTAAAGCGATCTGTTTTTAAGATTCAAAAATCAAGAAACTTGTTTTAAATTCAAGAAGTTGTTTCTAATTTAATTTCCATCTGGATTGAAATTTCAGTCAGTCAGTCGTTAAGTCACTCCTTATATAAATATAATCGAAAACACATTTTAAAAGGAAGAATGAATGGTTTAAAGGTTGTTTCTTGAAATACAATCTGAATTGTGTAGTTGTGTGAAATGTCACCTTATCTGTGCCCGCTTTACTGGCTCCAGCCGTTCTGGCAAGTTTCCATTAGCCAAAGTAGAATAGTCTCTAATTTAGGCCATAAAGCGCCCCAACTTTGTCTAGAAAGAGATGATAAATAATGTTCAAGATTATTAGGTTGAAAACGTTAGAGGCAACTTTTCAGATAAAACAGCCGGCAAATATAATAAAGTTTTCTTTCATTATCTGATCCAGTGACTATCTCATTTTACTACGAAGCAGACCTTACGAGTGTGTTAATTGAATTAAAATAATCAATACGGAATATATTTAAGGGGATTTAAATTTTTAGGATACTAGTTCAATACCCATCACTTCGCCGATGGATAGATAATAATTTTTTCACACACACACACACACACCACACACACATAATATATATATATTATATATATATATATATATATATATATATATATATATATATATATACATGTAACAGTTAAAAATTGAGGATAGATAGCACACAAAGTAAAGAAACACACTTACAAAATCAAATTTTCGGGCAATCTGTCTTCAGGAGAAAAGAGAAAGGGAGACCAAGCACGTTGTAGACGCAACGTGGGTTACTAGCCGTTGCTCCTAGTGATACACAGGAGCTTCAAAGTACTCTGTTAGTGTACGAGTATACTTGCACTACAGGTGAATGTAAGAACCTGCCCTCAAAGTACATCGGGCTGACTACAATAAAGCTCTCCAGGAGATTAACCTGGGGCTCAAAAGACACATGCCCTGGAAAAACACAATGTACAGTTAACCAGAGAAATACTTGTGCAAGGTACTAGTATTATCCAACGAGAGGAAAATGTTGATAAACTGCATATTTTAGACGCTTTCCAACAAACAAGAACATAGAGCCTAAAATGAAATGGAAGAAGAATGAAAACTGAAACCTGTACTCTGATTGACCAATAAGGCAAGTTAATTGGACCAATCAGAAATCACATCCACTAAGGAAGTTTATGTAAGCATCCTTCCAGAAGTAGATTTTAGCTGACGATAACCAACGTAATTATGGTCGAAAGCTCGAATGAATTGATGTCCCTTGGACAATTATTGTGGATACTCCAACCGCAAGATCGAGGACACCAGCTCAATAATCGTGAGAGCAGAAGCTGCTGCTACTTTTAACCATATATATACTGTTAAAAATTAGACTATATTTAGCTGAAACTTTCTTTTTCATAAGTTTCTCGAGTTTCCGGAATTTTTAACAATAATGTATATATATATATATATATATATATATATATATATATATATATATAAAGTATAAAAAGTTAATTTTTTATTCCCCGAGTAACTCAGAATAGCATGTATGACACTAGAGAAACTCTCTAAAAAGATAACCAAGCATGAAATTGGTATGAAGTTTTTAAAAACATGTTTGCAAACAGGATTGCTACCAACCTTCACCAATATATATATATATATATATATATACATATATAGTTTCACGTGTATATGTGAAATATATATTATTTCACGTGTTTATGTGAAATCTTTATATATATATATATATATATATATAGTTCAATATAGACAAAGAAACATAGAGAAATCAAAAGAACACACTTACAGTCTCTAATTTTTGGTTTGAACCGTCTTCAGAAGAGATAAGAGAGGGAAACCAAGCGCACTGGTTCAGAGACGGTTGGAGACCCACCAACCGTCTTTGGTTTGGGTCCATAGACCCATATTGAACTATATTTGTCCGTTTTGGATCGTATTTTCAACGAAAAAGGGTATATATATATATATATATATATTAATATATATACCATAGAATGAACCACATTCACAAAGATGAACGAGGGTCATATAAAAAACTGCACATTTTGAAACGATTTAATGAATGTTACTTACAAAAGAAAATAAACAACCTAAATAATTTGCCTCTTCTTGAAAATGATGTATTTTAAGATATAATCCTTGATTCCTTAAAAAACAAGACAAATATATTTCCCCATGCAATATTCTAATGAATCATATTTTGAACCACTTGTGAATAGTACATTAGTTGAGTGAATGCCATGTCAAGTTTACAACAGATTTGTTTTCTCTACTCAAATGATTTCAGGCCCTTATCAAGGGCCTACTGAATGTGTTTAGAGAAGTCAGTCTGAGTCAATCAATCAGCAAAGCCCTTGAGAGGTCCCTTTTTTGTCCCCCGCACACCCACACTCTGCATTAGTCAGAGCTAAATGATTCAGCAGCATTCTATGTGTTCTGAGAAAACAAAGAAACCTTTTTAAAAAGGTCTGTCGACCATTATGCCAAACTCTGATAAGGAGTAGCGTTACACAGTCGTTATTCCATTTAGGACCCTTACAGAACAATACAACTTTAATCAAGTGCAGGATTAGGCATAATTCAATAAAGCGTGACATCAATATACATATGGTGTAAATTAAAACTGAAATAAACATTTCTGAGAAAAAATTTTTAAGAAGTACACTATGATAAGTGAAATAATATTTAAAGTAAAACACTAAATCTTCTCCTTGTCCCCCACTCCAAAGGAGGCCCTGCAGTATAGTAGGGTGAGTGTATAGATAGAAATAGTGAGGAAAACTAAATATCTTTCTGAATTTTACAAGCTTCTGATACCAAATAAGAACCTAAAATTTTATATGCTGCCAGGTTAGCACAGTGGCAACATGCTCCACACTAGACTGCTAGATCCAAATGTTCAATACCCACTCTGGTCCTCGATTTATTCACGAGGGAAATAAATAAATCTGAACAGGTCATCCCTCGGAGAGGAGTTAAAGCCGTCGGTTGTGAGCCTATGCGATGTCAGGTACTCATTAAATATGCCTACTCTAAATACATAATACTTGTGTTAAGATATTATATGTAATGTTCCTAATGTAGTAGAATGTTTATTGTCTGGTATCACAATAGGCCAATGTTAATTATCTCTGAAACGGGACGGCAAGATCATCTCCAAAACTGCAGTTTTTAGGGATGCATTATATGGAAAAAAGTCGGGATTTAACTGTTTTACTTAAAACCTATCCACATAATTTTCATTGAAACCCCTTTTCATTCTGGCTTTTTTTTGATCATTATATGTGTTTAATGCTTCAAATAAGCTGTGGCACATAGAAAGAAACATAACAAAGACGTACTTTTTAATATGTCTTGGCATGTTGTCAACCACTTATTCTACCCTACCCACCACTAGGCTACCACTTACCAGTCTTACGAATTTCCAAACTTTTCTGTTTCCGGACCTGTCTCGGTCTCTATTAGTTCGGAAATTCGTGTTTCGAGTATAGTTCCTCATGAAGATGGTCAATGTCTGAAAGCAATCAAACAACTCCCACTCCTGTTTACGTGGTGTGACGGTGTAATCTAATATGATTTAGACTGACCTCTGTGTTACTAACAATATGCATGTATTCAATTATGAAATTAGACTGTCAGCAGTTATCAGCCGGCAATGAAAACTTTATGCCTTATACTATCATTATTTGCGTTTTCCTTTCATTTAGAAGGTTGCGCGGGTACTTTGTACTTCGACTAAAACATTACCAGTCTTACTGTCAACACTGCTATTCCCTAGTTAAACTCTGCTGCTATATTAGATAGCATAGAATAATAGCACTAGTGATTTTAAAACAGTTTTGATATAATAATAATTATAACATTATTATTATTATTATTATATTATTAGAGGTGACTATAGCACTGCGTCTTAAAAACTATTGTGCTTCCCTCCTTCTATACTAAAGTACCCCAGCAGTTAGCTTCAACGGTTCCAACAGGCTCAGCACTTTTGCTGGGTCCAGCGGTAAAAGTTTTCCTATGGTTTTGCTGAGTGTCCCAAAGCACCTCCTACTTCTGTGCAGCAAAGTTGCCTGATAGTCAGCTAGCAGGTGCAACGGTATTTCTTCTTCTTCTTTGCAGAATCTGCACAAACCATCATTGATAATGCCTATTCAGCTGCCTAAGTTTCGGAAGACCTCCTTACTCCTTGTTCGGGACAGTCTTCTTCGGGTCCTTAGGTAGACTTGTAGGAGGTTGAATCCCACTTGTTAGCGCTTTTGGACTCTCTGCGCTTCTATAGATGGTCTCCGATATTATAGCATACTAACATTTATAAAATAGTTTGAAGCATTCTACGACGAAGTTAGGAAGAGTCGGGTTTCTTTAATTGGGAACCTTTATGTTAAAATTGAAATCTTGTATAATTCTTTTAGTACATAGAATCGTATTATGTTATTATAAAAGTCCGTCTTACCTCGTCAATTTGTGTTATAGCCTTCCTGTTCGCGCGTAGTGGATCTTCAAATGGACTGATTCTAAGGGCCCTTTCACAGTTATCAATCCCACTTTTATATAGGGGCGTAGATTAGTACGTTTACAACGTACGATAACGGTGCGGCGTTTATAACACGGATTTACAAGGTTTGACGGACTTTTATAATGCCATGATGTTCACTAACCTCTGAGGTACTAACAATTTGCAAGTTCAAAGAGCTTTCCCATCACCTCCCCTTAAATAATAATAATTAAAAAACAAGAAATTGTGTACATACTACTTATGGAACCAAGCTTAAGAATTAATCTTTAACCACGGCTATATTTCATGGTATTCTCTGAAATAAATATAAAATTTATATTTATAAATTTTAAATTTAAACTCTATACAAAAAATAGAATTTAATTTATTTTTATAAAACGCAATATGTAAATACGTCAAAGTAATTAGCATTTGATATATGTGGTTAAAATAATAGCTCCAAAGGTCATTATTAAATATGCCGAAGTAATTAATATTTGGAATATCTGGTTTGTTTTTAGTTTTATATTTTTTTTTTTAAATAAGTTGAGATTATTTTTTCTTTTAAATATATCAAAGTAATTAATTTTTCAAAAATAATTAATATATGGAAGTAATTAAAATTAGGGATTGAAATATTTAAAGTGTCTTTAGATTGCAATGTATAGATTACAATCTAAAATGTTCTTAGAATGATCTTTCAATTAAATCTTCAGCTTGATGCTGAAATAGGTCTAGGAGCAGCAGGCGTTTAGACATACTGGCCTGTCACAATAAGATACCTCATATTTTCGAGAAGGGAACCACGACAATAAGCATTCAGAGAAGGAACTCGCTCCCTACCCTCTCCACCACAATCCTTTGTTTTTTGTTTTTTTTTCAAACGCCATACATTCTCAGTAAACACAAAAAAGTCAGAAATCTAACCCAACTGCTTTCCAATAAAAAAAAATGTTAACTCCTTGAGATAAACAAAACTCGTTTTACAATATTATTACTAATTTCCAAGGTAAAACTATATTCGTAAATTATTAAAATATTACAAAGTTTTGTATCTGAAGTGGCCTACACTCATCTTTACTATAAGTAAACATAATGTCACAAACAAAAAGACCGTAAGGGTTAATATTTTTGACCAGCAAGCGGATAGGTTTCTATACGTATTTTATTCTAAACATATTATCAAACGAGGAATTTCAAAAAAAATATGTTTCCACATAAAAGAGCTTTATGTTATAACTGAAAAGGCGTTTAAAAAATGTATGTTCTTCTTCAGGTCCCTAGTGTTTGAAAAGCGTTGTTAGTTTTGACATAAAACTCTTTTGTGTAGACGAAATTTTTTGATATTCCGCATCATGAGTAAATATCACACTGTAATAGATTGCACAAGTAATGAAATAATATCAGACTCCTTGAATATAATTGTATATTTCTTTTTTAACGTGTATCTGTAAACGTATTGAAAAATATGTTTGGTAAATAAAATTTAAATATAAACATATAAATAATAAAACATATGTATATATTTCATTTATTATTATAATATATATATAAACGAGTTCAAAATTCAAGAAGTGTAACACATAGAGTGAGGAAACACACTTATAGACTCAAATTTACGGGTAATCCGTCTTCAGGAGAAAAGAGAAAGGGAGACCAAGCACGTTGTAGACGCAACTTCAAGTAACCCAAAATACATTATGGGTTAAAAATAATGTATTGGGTTACTTGCCGTTGCGTCTGCAACGTGCTTGGTCTTCCTTTCTCTTTTCTCTTGAAAACGGATTACCCGAAAATTTGAGTCTGTAAGTGTGTTTCCTTACTCTGTGTGTCACTCTTCTTGAAGTTTGATCTCGTATTGTGTCCAGTTTGGATCGTGTTTCGTTTTATTAATTGAAATATATATATATATTAGTTTGAATCAGTTTTGAGTGTGGACTATATTTCTTCAAAGTCACATTACTCTGATGAAGTACTTTTGTCGAAAAGGTGAGCTACGTATAGAATATTTTCTCTTTGTTCTTTTTACCTTACCCCTCCCTCCTTGTTTTCGAATATTACATATTTGTATGTCGTTTGTATTTCGGATGTTAATGTCATTAATTGATATCTGGAATAACCAAATAGGATGTAGGAAAGTTGTTGTGCTTTATGAATTTACATCCTGGTAGCGGATTACATTTTTATTGACTTTTGCTATGTTTGAGCTTTGCATAATGTATTTAGCTGCGCGTTATAATGAAAAAGCCCTCGGTGATGGAAGGCCCGGCGGCAGTTGTAAAAGTTGGAGAAGCCTGCGGTATCGATTGCCCGCTGTATTGTGTATAATTTATGCCCGGGTTGGACGATGTGTTTCCATTCAACGCATCCCATATGGAAGTGTGGTTCTCGTCGTAGTTTTTGCCCTCGTCCCCAGTTTATCTTTTCCCATTCCCTAGAGACTCTACCACCTTCTCGAGCCAACCCAGAACATGCATCCCCTATAAACCTCCAACCCTGGCCCCGTTTTTTTTGCACTCTTATATTTTCCATTCCAGACCTCGCTTACTTGTACATTCAGGCTATCTACTACCAATTCTTGGAATAAATGCAAAAACAAGACCCTTTTTGCCTCCACTAACCTTATTTCTAATACAAATAAAGGGAATCTTTATTCTTCAATAAAACCCTTTCACAATCAATCCTCAATATTTTTTCCATTTCTCACATCTCCATCTCTATTAATCGAAATCATCTTGTTCCACGTACAGTTTATTCTTGAAAGATGAAAACATTATATGAGCACTTCATTATGTATATCCAATTACTTTGACTTTGCGCTTTTAATCATAGTGTCCCTTTCATTAATATTTACAAAAATATTGGTTTGCTTCTCTTAAACCTCGGTTGTCTATGTTGCATAGATTTAGTATATATAACATTATGTGGTGGTCGTCTACGTTGCAGATATAGTATGTATGCCATTATGTGGAAGTAGTCTATGTTACAGATATAGTATTTAGTATTTAGTAAATGGCATTATAGATTTAGTATTTATGACGTTATGTTGATTGTCTCTGTTATTATAGATCATAGTATAGAAAGTATAATATTATGGTTACACTATTTCTTATTTTTTAAACGTTACAGTTACTTCTGATGTATTACTTTAAAGATTTTTTTAATTCAATTTTTCAATAATCTCTTAATATATAAAAAATTGAAATATTTTTTGTTTAGAACTTCGACATTATGGTTGATATTGTTTAAATCTTCGGGTTGTTGCCTTAAATATTTAGACCAAAAATGTTTAAGTAAATTATTTGTTTAAGAACTTTTCTGCAATAATACTTTTACTTTTCTCTCTTTATAATTTAAAAAACATAAACTACTGACTTCAAACAGTCTTTAGCTTTTATTGCTAAATTCTGGACTCAGTAAACTTTTAGATTCATAGTATGATATGAATAATAATTTAGAATTCTTCCAACACTTGAAGATTAACTAAACCAAATTTTTTTGTATTCTTGTACTTACTACGAGTAAGTTTTACATCAAAAAAAATCTGGAGTTGCCTACACTCTACTTTACTATAAGTAACTCAATGTCAAATTTCTTGAGATATAAAACATAACGTATTATTTAAGCATAACATAAATATCTAAATGGGATATAATTATTAGCATTGCATTCGTGTGGTAGTACAGATAGTGATTGAAGGACATATCAATTTATAAGCTTATTTTTGTACATCACCAATAATTTATTATTTGCAAATAATTTCATTAGTATAACTACAGCAGTAATAACATTTTTGAAAAACCAATGTGAACATTTCTTGAAACGAAATATTATCCTACAAGAGAACATGGCTATTGTTCAAATAGCCAGTAGATTTCTTACATCGTTTACTTGACATCCTTCTACATTGAATATTAATGTAAAATTTTCAAATTTGAAACAGTAAAATACCCTTTTTTTCTCTGAAAAACATCTTACACAGCGAAGAAAATGTTGTTTTAAGGTGATTTGTTAATTAAAGATGTACGATAATTACAGTTATTAATCTTTAAACGAAAGATTTATATTTTGAATTATCTTTTACATTTTTGTTTTTAACAGAATTATTATACTGGGAATTTTATGGCTTCTTAGTATTTAATAAGATCATTTTCCATCCCCTATGTCAAATAACATATATACGAATTTTTTTTTAATGAGTGTTATCATTTACCTGCACAATATTATTCCTCTTACATCTCTTATAAGTCAATAATAAATTTTAATTTTTCCATTAGAAACACCAATTTTATCTCAGTGGATTCGCTCAAAAAATTTCTAAGTCAATGTAAACAATGTAAAAAAATACAAAAAATTCGACAAGTATAACAGGTGATCTCTTAGTCTAGGGTAAACAAAGAGTTTTTATATCGTTATTGCTCTTTCCCGTAATTGAAACTTCATGATTTTTTTTTTATGAATTGCTAATTTTTTGTTCCATTTTTGGTCAAATTTTCATTATTTTTTAACGAGCCGTTTAGCGTCAAAAAAACATTTTCTGAAAACACAAATCGTACTGTAACGCCCCTTTAGCGAATGTAATTTTAGAAAAAAATATCTCAACTCATTCTCCATATAATGTTCTATTTATAGGCATAGTTTCATTTTGATCCGTCAAACAGTATGGCTTGTATCGCTCTCACAAGGTTTGAGATTGAATTATAAGTCAAAATTTTTACATTTTATTGAAAAAAAAATATTTCCTGTTGTTTTAAAATTCTGAATATATTTTTCGTTTGTTCGATTTGTAACTTCAAAGATAATGTCAAAATTTCAAAACTCTAGGGTTATCAGTTTAGGAGAAATAAATGTTTTAAAAAAAACGGTTTTTGGCAAAAAAAGTGACTTTCCCATCATGCATAATTCTTCGCAAACAATAGGGATCTTCGTCTTTATGAGGCCCATTTTTGTGTAAAATATCAACTTGATCCATCAAAGATTCTGGACCGTAGCGTGGTAACAAGCAATGCTAACATACTCACCCACCCACCCACCCACCCACCCACCCACCCACCCACACACACACAGACATCATCGTAAAAACGTCATAAAACTACTTCTGGGACCTCAAAACATGTAATTCCGTCAAAATCTCAATCCGCAAAAATGCTAACACACGCACCCACCCACGCACCCACCCACCCACCCACCCACCCACACACCCACCCACCCACCCACCCACACACACACAGACATCATCGTAAAAACTTCATAAAACGACTTCTGGGACCTCAAAACATGTAATTCCGTCAAAATCTCGAGATCGAATTTTTTCACGATCACTATACTTTACTTATAGTAAAGTAAAAAAGGGGAGCTTCATCATTAATGGATTGTACTTGTGTAACATGCATTATCATCACATTGCATTCTTCCTATACCCTCATAAAAACTCATATCTGCTATCTACTGTAATATGAATACATCAACAATTTGAATAATGTACCTACAGTCTAATAGAAGGGCAGAAATGAATTGCAAACGATTTAAAAAAGGTTTATACAAAATACTCCAGAATCAACTGCAGCGTTTTATAACAAACGAAAAGATAAATTATTGTTTTCTCAAATAATATAATAATATTTCGGTAAAATATACCGAAAGCGTTGTCAAGTAATCTCATTTATGTTTAATGTAATGACTGCGACAAAAAGATACTATGGACAAATAACAAAGAGACAGGATAACAAAGAAGAAAAACGCCAAAAATACTTAATATTATAAGAGATCAGATGCTATTAATTATTGAAGCGGCATAAAAAAATTTAAAAAGTATATATTCAAGTGTATTATATTGATTTTTCAATAGATTTTGTTTAAATATATTTTATTTTTGTAATTATAGTAAAACATATGTTTGTGGTATTTAGTGAAGATTTTTTGCTTGAAACTATCCCTCAAGATAATTAATCAAGCACAAAAAAAACATAAGCGCCGACAAATTGTCGCTTCAATATTTTGACATCCATCGTCATCAGGAAGAGATGTTCATGGCTTAAAAGGCCTGTTAACTGTATTTTTACATTGGAAAATAATGGTACGGTATTACAGTTATATTAAAGGAAACGTTATGCATTGTTTGATTCTAAAATAGAACTCATATGAAAGAAGAGTACGGCGCAAAAAATCACGTTACATTACCATTATCAAAGAATATACTTTTTTCTCTTGTAAGACATTATTCAGTTGAAGAGTAGGATGCTGGAATGGAATGAGGGTGGAGCCGTTTAAGGTTTCAGGATATGTAACTTGAAGACCGATGTCTGTCCCTCGAAAGGGACTCTTTGTTAATGGGTTGTACAATGCAGGCAAGCGAGATGTAGCTTAAAATGACTGTTACACCAAGGTTAGGGAGGAGAAGTGTCCTGTTTTCATCCATCTATCGCTCTCTCTATCTCTCTAGAGTGAGTTATGCATCCTTCCCTTCTTTGGGGGCTGGAAACTAACTAACAGCGATAACTCCATTTCGGATATCTCCTTCACTAACTAGCCTCTACTGATAACAAACTCCCATTATAATTCCTTCACCTCCGCCCACTAATTGATAACCTTTGACTGATAATATTTTTATGGGTTCCTAATTTCTTGGTATTCAGATCAAATGAATGACATACACTGAAATCATTCTTCAAATCTGTGAATTTATCGTTCTGTTTACTTATTTACTACTGGCCTAGATAATTTATACTATTTATCATTTTTAATTGATTATAGAATTCAATTAAATTCATCCTGACAAATTGGCACATTAGTAATTTATATATCGTAGTTCAGGTTGGCCATGACAACTGTGGTACAGTCATCAGTTGCAAACAGAAATCAGGTGATATCAGAAATCAGGTACTATCAGTAATCACGTGCTCTGAGTAAAATTGTATAGTCAGAAATCAAGCATTATCACTGATTCTGTACAGTCAGTCATGAGGAACTGTCAGAAATTGGTTATCAGTAGTTTTGTACAATCTTTATCAGTAATCAGCAAAATAAGTAATCTGATACTATCAGTAATCAATTGGAATTTGAAATCAGGTGTAATCAATACGTAGGTATGAATAATAGTACGTTTCAATCAGTCATCAGGTACTTATTGGTAATTTCGTTTTATCAGTAACCTGGTACAAACAGCAGTCGATACAAGCAGTAAACAGGCAAAATTAGTAACCCTTATTAATTCTGGCTAGAATAATTTGAAATATTGTTTCCAATTGTTCCGCAGGAATTTCTCCTGTTTTCGACCCAATTTACTCCGAAATTTACAATATTTAGCTGTAAACCTTTTTGAGTTTTACCAGTTATTATAGTAATAACACATCTTTGGCTCCAGAGAAGAATTTAAGAGGTATAAAGCTGAAACACCCAGTATAGACTATAGCAGATAATGTGGGACTCTTCAGAAAACTTTAACTCCAGTGATATAAAGAAGAAACACTGAAGAGAACAAAAAATTTAGAACTCTTGAAAAAAAATTGACAAGAGTGTTTATGCTTTAAACATCTATGGATATTTTACACTTTATAGCAGATAAAAACAGATAGAAATATGACAAGAATTAATCTGTTGACAGAGACTCAAAGAAAGACTGCAGGACTAGATGAAGTAACGATGAGGTGGTTAAAGCTGGGTGAAAGTGAAAATTTGAACAAAAACTCCGTCTGGTGAAGACATAGAAACATGAACACGAAACAATCGCATCTAAATCGCATTTTATGTAATTAATTAATAACTATTAGATTACTGTATTCATGTCACTAATGAATTTTCAAAATTATATTCATATGCTTACGTTCAATAACAGCACTCAATCTTTAAACCCTGAATGTCATTTACCAATGACGGTTTATAGAGTCCTGCATTTAATAAAGTTAAATAGTGTTCAGTGTTAGTTTGCTTTATTCAGATCACTAATCAATATTCAGAATCAGACCCTGAAGACCACATTCTTAATAGTCTTTAGTATTACGAACCATTAATTAAGGGTTGCAGGCAGCTATAAAAATAGCATATATATGCTACATTTTAGAATGGAAAAGTATGTAAATGCATGTATTGAAGATCAGTGCATCTTTTTATATAACATAGAAAGAAGAATGGGGCATATATAAATAATTAAAAGTAAACTAGATTCTAAGGTAGAGCAATCAGTTATTATGTGGTATTTACTTAAAGTAAGGTAAAAAGGTTTATGAAAGTCTCCACATATACAAGTTTAATAATCTAAACAACGCGTTCAAACACTTAGTGTTCTTCAGACATAAAAGCAAGCTTCAGAGTTTATGATACAACTTCTATAGTGTGATAGTAAAACCACAGACTCTGAAGCTTCTTGGTTTTTATGTCTCAGGAAGAACACTATGTGATCGAAATGCCTTGTTTATATTATTAAATTTCTATATGTAGAGACTATTTCATTAACTTTTTTGTTAGTCTAAAATAGGTTAACAAAATGTCGCTGGTTTCTTTAGAATTCAGAAAAATTTGAAAAAAGTCTCATTTAAGTCATTTTATAATATGTCCGACAAAGAGGCACGAAATCAAATGTATTGTAAATAAGAAAAAGCAGGTAACCAGGCGTAATAGATTTGAAGGGGATTCTATAGTGCGAAGAAGGTGGTGTGGACAGATGGCCCGGGGGTCTTGTTCACGCCCTATTAGGTCTTCCTTCTGTATAGTTGCTTGAATACTAAAAGCCAATCAACTGGAATAATCTCAGCTCCATGGACTAGGCCAGCTTATCCCACATTACACGACATTCTTGGACTTTGGTGCGACCATGATTTGTCGGGTGTCTGAAGAGGCGGGGGTGGGGGATTTCTGGTTAGTGGTCTAAAGCCAAGAGAGAGGCTGAGGAATCAAAAACCTTCAGTTCTATGTTTTTCTTATTGCTTCAATTTCTATTTCATGTTTTTTGGGATATTTCATTACAAACATTTTCGGGTTAATTTAAAATAAAGTTTTTAATTTAAAAATAATTAAAGTTATAGTATATTTGTATTTTCAAGTTGCTAAATTATTTGAAATAGAAAATTGAACAATGTCGAATGAAATTTAGATAATTTTAATATAAGCTTAAATTATAATGAATAGCACTTGGATTATTTTAAATTAAACCTTGATTATTTTATATTAAACTTGGTTATTTTAAGTTAACTCGAAAAAGTTTTGGATGCTTTCTTTTCAACTTAGCTGCATAGATTTATTTCTTTCGAACTCGCTTCTGTCTTGTTCCTTATAACAAAAATTTTGAAAAAAATCTCGAGCTATGGAAGCATTTGTTGTAACAAGAATACAATAAAAATTCCCCTATAATTAGAATAAGGGGAAAAAACACTAAGTCTCCACACAAAATATTTTATTCAACATCGACGTGTTTCGAACACTTAGTGTTCATCATCAGGTTACATTTACAATATCAAATATGAATAGTAGGGTAAAAAAATTAAAATTTTTTCCCTTCGGTTGTACTGTATATTTTTCCCAAACGGGCTTTGAATTCTCTGAACAGAACATGAATTCATACATAAGGTCTTTGTGGCTATCAGAACTCTAGAAGGAGTTTGAATAACTTCTTGAGCAATTAAATTGCTTCTACCAGTCCAGAAGCGAGTATGCAAGCCACTGGGCTACCTTTGCTCTTTCTTTCTAATACTAAATCAACAAAAGGGAGGAGGCTGCCGCATGGCAAGCACCACGTATTCTCTTCACCTCTTATCCTCTTCACACGCAATACAAATCTACATCACAAATTAAATAAATTTATATAAATTAAAAGAAATTTATTTAAATTATGGTTTCAAGAAACAATGAAATTATTTGTTCAGAAGCTAACTAACGATGTGAAAAAGCAACAACTATGAGAGGGTATTCACTGAGAGAATGAAATGTACACAATGGCCAGTCAACAGCTACTACATTGAACAGAAATTTATAAAATCTAAGATTCTTAACGCACTCATGACTAATTGTATGTTGCAAGATATTTCTCACGTTGTCCAAAGACTGAACGGTTTTGAGTTTTGAAAATAAGAAAAATAGCATAAATACAATTCTGAAAATCTTAAAAATTCTTATTTTATTCGTAAACAAAAGGAAATTTATGCTTAAAGATCATGTGATCACGATTCTGTTTTAAGTATTTTATACTAAAACTATAAACACTATCGTTATAAATTTAAAATAAGTGTAATAAGGAATGGATTACGAGCAAAACTATGCTATAACTGTAAACATTTCTTCATTATCCTATTCCCACTGTCCGCGTCTGGTATCCAGTGTAAGTCCAGTAAAGTGTGAAGTTCAGTTTAGGTTAGGTTACAGTGGTAGTCCCAACAATGAACACATAGGCCGAATATTGGTCCTTAGTTATACCACACAAAGAAGACAAATTCTGCATTGAGAGTCGTAAATTTTGCTTTACATAAATGTATTTAGAGTAGTGATATTTAACGAGTACCCGATAAAAGTACAGGCTAAGGGACCGATGGCTTAAAGTGCTCTCGAAGGGACGAGATGTTCAGATTTATTCATCTCCTACATAAATAAACTGAGGGCCACAGTGGGTATTGAACCTCAGACCTACCAGTCCAGAGGCGAGCTCGTTGCCACTGAGCTAACCTGTCCCCTATGTGTCATGTAAAAAAATTAAGTAATTAATGAATTAATGGTCAGTACTTAAAAGATAGATTACTTACTCTGAACTAGTTTTATTAGTTTAAATATCTAACAAAATTAAATACTACAATAACAGTTATTATTGGAGGTCGAATCAGCCACGGTATTGATCAGGTTCATAACCTGTTTTCTCCAATTCCCCACTATTCAGTGAGCCAACTCTCTATTCCCCTTCATAGCATTGGTCTATAATTGGAAAGAAAATTCTAAAATAATAAGGTACCTCAACAATAATAAAATGAAAAGATTGATGTGACAATTATACAAGAGAGAAACAAAAAAAACAACAAAAGTGGCATTATATCAATAAAAATGGTCAAAACTATCATTTTTTTCTGTAATTCTACAAACGTGCACTGATTATTATTTCTAACCTAACAGTGTTGTTACTTTTACCCTAGCAAGACTTAAAATACAGGGTTGGCCAAAAGTCACCCGACAGTAAATCAAACCCATTTTATTATAAGGATTTTATTAGGGAGGAATTTAATAAAACTTGAACATGAAGGTTCTTTAAAATTGCTCAAACTGACGTCCTTCTTGAGCGAAATTAATTAATTAATATTATTAATATTAATTAATAATACTTAAAACAACATAAAATAATATTTAAACAACATAAAATTGTGAAAACATACGAAAACCTTAATAAATAACATTAAATAAACATTGGTTTTCGAAATTTTATTTTAGTGTCGGGTGACTTTTGGCCAACCCTGTATATTGGTTGTTTTTGTTAATGAAACAGTCTGTGAATGGTTGTGATTTGCAAAGTCAATATTTGGATGTAATATATTAAATTTTGCAGCAGTGGTTCTTCTGTCTGATCGCTCATTCCCCACTAGTAGGGAATTCCCCACAGGTTAAAACGACTGGTTTAGGAACTTTGAATTAAGTCATCTATGCATTTTATATTAAGCAGTGGGGCAGCCGTTTTATCTTGTGCACTGGTGCCAGACGTTGTTTGACTTCAAGACTATATCTATACCAGGGGTGGCAACCATACGGCCCACGGAATCAATCTTCATTATTAACAAAAATAATAAGTTTACTATAATTTTTTTTAAAAACCTTTGATTCTTATATTGTCCGCTAGGGGCAAAGTGTTTTAGTACGCGCAAACATATGAAAGCAACACAGCGGTGGAACTAACACAAGGAGGTGGTAGAATTGAACGTCTGTTCAGTGACTGTTGGCGTATTATCCACTTTTCCTTTGTCATCGCACCTTGACCAGCGAAGTATCTCTGTCAAAAAGGATAATATTGGATACTGAGTGTCGGATTTTAATACAAATTTTTATAATTGATTTATTCTTTTCGTAATAATTAATAGTATTAGTGACTAATACAAAGAAAAATGCGACTTTTTGTTAGTTCTATGTAATTTTGCTATTACCTTACTCGCTCAGCCCGCTGGAGGTCACATTAAGCTGTATTTCGCCCCCAGAAAAAAATTATTTTGACACCCCTGATCTATACTATTTGGAACATTACAGTTTACTTGAGATTCCTAGACTTCAGGGGCAACCAGCTTTCTGAAGTATCCCATATCGATGTAAAGAGTCTCTTACTATTAAAAACAAAAAGAAAAACAGAATAAAAAAATTATAGTGATTTCTTCTATTTTTAACTATATCACCCAAAGGCGACCTGCTTTATTTGAATATGTATGGATGCATTCCTTATATTCTATAACAGATTGGTTCTTTGTAAATAAAACACTCTTTGGATATAATTATCTAATAAATCTAAGAAAACGAAATATTCTTTAGTTTTTTTTTTCTTTAACAGTTAATCATTCGGCTTATTATTCATTTATATTTTGATATTTTTATTTCATTGAATTGAAATAGTTGTTCACTATTCATTTCATGTTTAAAAGCACCTTACGTTTTTTGCTTTGATTTTTTTCATTAAGTTTTCCTTATTTTTTAGTTTTATTATTGTAATAATTATTTAATGTGTTTTTTAATTAAGCATCGTCTATTCCTTATCACATACATAACTTATACTTTTTTCTTTCCAGGTCTCTCGTGTGTGATTGGCTGCACTGACTGTGGCTTTGTGATTGTCTCCCTGCATCGCTCGTAAGTTCTCAAAAGGTCAGTGTTCTTTATTTCTGTTTTCTGACTTTTGATTTTAAGCAACCAGTATTTACCTCTTGTTAATTCAAAATATTATTCTCCCTTTTTATTTTAGGTCAAGCCCTTCTTTAGAATTAAAATAAAGTAGGAATCTCTTTTACAATTTCAACCACTTTCAGGTCACTGGACACTTTGCCTGTCATTACTGCTTCTCTCTAGAAAGCCATGATTAATCATACACTCTTTAAGTTAAAAATCTTTTATACAAGTTTATTTCATTATATTTTTAGATTATTTTATTATCAATCTTTAATATTATTTCAGTTCGGAGAAATATGTTGACTCTGATGAAGATCCCTTGTTAGGTTGAAAGATTTTTTTTTTTCTCATTTCTTATTGTGGATTGAACATTAATTTTTATATCACCTGTTTATTGTGAAATCTAGATTTATATATATATATATATATATATATCGATATTTCGATGTGAGTTATGTCTCTGTCTTTCTGTGTGTTTCCTTCGTTTTGAATTTATTTTATTTATAAAAGTCCGCTGGACCGTTTCTTTTAATTATATATATATATAAAAAGATTTCACATAAACACGTGAAACAACAATCAATGATAAAACCACAATAAGAATGGGAAAACAATACTAAGATCTTTCAACCGTAACAAGCGGCCTTCGTCAGAGTCAAAAACCCAACTGAACACTAGATGCAGAAAACATCTGGTGAGGAGTTGAGAAGAGTGGGAGGAAAGAGTGGTATTTTAAAAGGGTGAAAGCACAGGAAAGGACTAATGTCCAGAAAGGGATGTTTGGGGAAACAAAGGAGTACAGTAAGAAAAAGTAAAAAACTGTCCGCTAGCTGTCAACCCTCTTTGAAGAGGCTATTGCCCTCGTGACGAAAGTATCAAGTTTGAAGAGACCGTTACTAATGTTTATAATATTAGATCTATTAAATTTAATTAGAGACTTTCAATTAGAGATTCAATAATATTTCTTAACAACATTGATTTTTCATGGGTAATAAATTTAGCTCCTGTCCAATCAATATGATGATTTTCATTTTTTATATGCAAGAATAAGGCACTACTTTTTTCCTGTCTACTTACGTTATATTGGTGTTGTTTTACACGTGTCTTTAATGATTTACCAGTTTGACCAATATAGATTTTATGGCACTGACGAAGACCGCTTGTTACGGTTGAAAGATCTTAGTCTTGTTTTCCCATTCTTATTGTGGTTTAATCATTGATATATATATATATGAGTCGCCGCTCTGCCTTCCTGGGGGACTCTTCGCCTCCTCATGACGACGATGGTCAAAATATAGAAGTGAGTTATTCCTGTGTCTATCTGTGTGCTATCTTTTGTAATTGGTTTTTATTTAAAAGTCCGTTGGACAGTTTCATTTAATTATTATATATATATATATATATATACCATATAAATGAAACGGTTTGAGGATCGTCGAAATATAGAAGTGAGTAATGGCTGTGTCTATCTGTGTGTTACCTTCATTTTAACTCTATTTTATATATATATATATATATATATATAGTTTAAAAGTAAAGAAAAGCAACACACAGAGATAGAGACACACTTAGAAACTCAATGTGTTGTTTTTCTTCATTTTTGAACTGATTTGTGTCCAGTTTGGATCGTGTTTTCGAATTTTGAGTGAATATATATATATATATATAAAACTATACATATAAATAAATAATATTTATTTAAAAATTTTAAACGTGTTTATTTTATAAATAAATAATATGTCTTGAGTTTATATATCCAAGATGCTTATTCTACTCAGCTGATGACGGTGAATGTCGATAAATATATTTGAAAATATTTGTATTTTCATTGTTGCGATTTCCCTCAGTAATATTATTCAATTTTGTTTTTTAATTGATATTATTATTATTACTTGCATATATTTACAAAAATATCCATCCTCGAAAAATATAATAAAAATATTTGTTAGGGATCGGTCAGTTTTCCAGATTCAAATGAAAATTTCAAAACCGACTTAATTACTAAACACATTAATGTATTTGGTAATTTTATGCTATTTTCCTTTTAATAGCACACATTTATTTATTTATGAACACCCCTTTTTTTACTTTAGTCGTCTGCTTGTTTATTTTCCCTAATTTATTATGTATTCTTATTTCTATTCCTTTTTTTGATTTCCGTCTCACTTCAGCTTTCTTACCTGATATATTTTATTTCAGCCTACCCTGCTTCTACCAATTCTTTTTTTATTTCATCGTTTGTGTTTCTAACCTATTGGTTTCTAACCGACGTCTTTCTTTGCACTTTTGAGATTGTTAGAAACAAAAAAATTAGAGACTGTATTTTTTTCTTTTTTATATTGTTTTACTAAGTTTTAATGATTGCTAAGGATCATTTTTACAACGTTCAAATGTACAAATACATATAGACTCTGCAATAGTCTGTAGCGCTCTTCACTTCTTCGACGCCTTCGTATTCTTCATTTCGCTTGAAAACTTGAAATTTGTTGAAATCAATGATTTTCTACTTATGAAGTTGTAGTTATATATATACACAAGTTCAAAATCGAAGAAAAGTAATGCACAGAATAAATAAACTTACTATTTAAATTTTCATGCAGAATCTGCTATCAAATTCAATAATATATATATATATTATTTGAATTTGAATAACCTTCAATTGAAGAAAAGGTATTAAAGTTTGGAAAAACATACAACAAAGCTAAGTAAAGTGAAATCAGACATTAGTCGACCATTATCAAGAAAGTTATCGTAGTTTGACAATTTACTTAAAAAACAAATATAAATTTAAACTGAAAAAAACTCAAACTATTCGCAAAGTAAACGTAAACATGACATCAGAAGTTATCAACAGGTAGTGACAAGGTGAGGTTTCCCCAGGGTCTTTTCTTTACCTCTCATTGATTGGTTCGTCTTCTGACTGCCTTCGTACAGTTTCAGAATTCTTGTGAATCCACTGGCCTGGCTGTTGATAGTGGGTTCTTTCTCTAGAATAAAAATGGCTTCCAAAATTTGCAGTCTTATATGGTCATGTTCCATATTAATGTAATATTAAAACAGGAACATGACCATATAAGACTGTTGATAACTTCCGTTGTCATGTTTACGTTGACTTTGCGAATAGTTTGAGTTTTTTTCAGTTTAAATTTATATTTGTTTTTTAAGTAAATTGTCAAACTACGATGACTTTCTTGATAATGGTCGACGAAGACCGAAACATGTCGATGATATACAAGAATAAAAACTTTGGAGAACTGATTTATCTTGTCCCAAACTTATGGAAGCCAGAGGTAAGAAAATTTGAAAAATTAATTCGAAAATGCGTCAAAATTGAAATAGGCATAGGTTTTAATAGAACATGTATCAATGAAGGCCTGCTCCCAAAATATACGAATATATATATATATATATATATATGTCTAACTCACTGACAGGACATACAAAAACATAAAACACTTGCATAAACGGTGCTTTTGAAGTGCTACATACACATGCGTAATCTACCTAAAAACCTAAAATTATATTCATAATTGTTCTGCACTACTTTTAGTAAATTTGAATGAAAAATATTTTATGGATAACATTGGGGAGTTATCGACGTCAGTGGAACGTCTCGAGGCTTAGTTGGTGTTGTCGATTCCTGTGGCATCAATATTAGACGCCTGCAATTTGCATTTATAATGTACTCTTGAGTCGTCTTTAAAAGGGAATCACGTTTAAGCGACAGTTACTAAGTAAAACATTTGTATTCGTCATTGACTATTCCTTTCAGGGACTGTCGTCCGTGTTATACCTAATGAATACCTGATAAAATTATTCGATTTGCTTCAAGGGAAAGCAGCTTTGTTGTGAATACATGGTTTCTTGCTGATGTAACCCATACCATACACAGGCATGGTTACCATCCCTTGGCATTTCTACCCCGGGCTTGGGATTTTGGGATATGCTTCAGTAATTTGCCAAAATATTGCGATTTTTTAACAGTACCTGTTTATTAGCTACTTTTATATAATGTCCACTTAATTGTAGTACTAACATGAATGTTCTGTACTTTCTGACTAAAGAATAGTTCAATTTATTAACAAATATACAAGAAACTTAATTGCTTCATCTTCCTGACTCGTCTTATACTCGTATTAAATATATTCACTTTGCAATTAGTCAATGGAACACTTGTATTTCATTGTAGGGTAAAAAGCTAACTTATATGTGGAGACCATTTCATTAGCTTTTTACCCTACAATGAGTAAATACGACATAATAACTGATTGCACTACGTTAGACTTGTATTTCATAAAATCATCAATATCTTGACGTTTTAATTCTGCAAATTTTCTAAAAGTTCTATAAATATATAGAGTAGGATATAAATTTCTTGTATCTTATTCGATTAATTGAAGCAAGATAAATATATAAAGAACTTAAGAGTAAAAAAACGTAATCTTTACAAAACAGTGCTTAACAAAGAACGCAAAAAATGGTTTGACCTGAGAACCAACAAAACTTTTAGTAAGAAATATCTAAAATGGCACTGTTCATAGAAGATATAAAAGTAGGATAGGTGAACATAAGCAAAGAAACAACACCGTCAACCTCTCTTGAGATGACTATGAATAAAGTAGACATTAAAAGTATGAGTTTTGTGAAGAAATGTTTTATTTTACGTATTTTATGTATTCTGGGATATTTATTTGAATCTTGAGAATTTCATAGCATAATTCTTGAGATACTGTTAAATCTTCAGTGGCAGTTATCAAGTATGTATAGCACTGGCTATACATACACAATAATGTATTTCTTCGATGAACTCAAGATCGACCACTCGACATGCATGGTCTTGTACTAAGATTAAAATCAACGATTGGTCGAAAAAATTTCTAATAGGGATTGATCAAACTATCAAGGATCAATTAATTGTTTAAGGCAATAAATAAAGTTATCAATGTACCAAATTTCAAGACGGATATGTCCGATTACTTAGTTCCCTAGACACAACCTGAGTTTAGCCGTATCTTAAGTCACTGCTCGCATGAATCTGTATTGACCTCAGTCAGTATACGCATGAATCTGTATTGACCTTAGCCACTGTACGCATGAATGTGTATTGACCCCAGTCACTATACACATGAATGTGTATTGACCTCAGTCAGTATACGCATGAATCTGTATTGACCTTAGCCACTGTACGCATGAATGTGTATTGACCCCAGTCACTATAAGCATGAATGTGTATTGACCTCAGTCAGTATACGCATAAATCTGTATTGACCTTAGCCACTGTACGCATGAATGTGTATTGACCCCAGTCACTATAACCATGAATGTGTATCGACCTCAGTCACTATATGCATGCGTCTGTCTTATTCCTTACATCCTATACATAATTAATATGGAATTTTTTTCAATAATAATTTTAAACAGTAATTTTTTTTCTATTTCGTTTGACATCTTCGGAAGAAAAAAAGAAATATTTAAATAAATACTAAATATAAATTAAATATTTAATTATATTTACTTAATACTGTTGATTTTATAAAGAAAGGAATCTTAAGTTACAATGAACATAAAGAAATCGAATTTCATAAAATTCCTAATAAATTTCAAAAAATATAAATTAAAATTACTAATTTCATTGGTTCATATTTTGAATTTATTGACATATTATAAAAAAAAATATTAATATGCAATTTTGGGGCAGACCTAGTAACGTATTGTTCATAAAGTACCTTGCGATATTCCACATGTTATTGTTTTCATATTTCTTTATTGATGAGCTAACATATTCCACATGTTATTGTCTTCATCTTTCTTTATTGATGAGCTAACATATTCCACATGTTATTGTTTTCATATTTCTTTATTGATGAGCTAACATATTCCACATGTTATTGTCTTCATCTTTCGTTATTGATGAGCTAACATATTCCACATGTTATTGTCTTCATCTTTCTTTAATGATCAGCTAACATATTCCACATGTTATTGTCTTCATCTTTCTTTATTGATGAGCTAACATATTCCATATGTTATTTTCTTCATCTTTCTTTATTGATGAGCTAACATATTCCACATGTTATTGGCTTCATCTTTCTTCATTGATGAGATATCATATTCCACATGTTATTGGCTTCATCTTTCTTCATTGATGAGCTAACAGACTAGTACGTATTCTACAGATTCTTCATTGATAATGTTCACATTACTTATCGAAATGCTGATAAAACACATGAAAATTACATACAAAGTCTCCATAGAAATAGTTTTTTTTTTTTTTTTAGAATACATCGTTTTGAACTCATAACTTCGGGATTTATAAACGAAGTGTAAATAAACACGAAGAATAAACTAACTGTTTGAGGTTATAAATAAAATTATCAATCTAACAAATGTAATGTTACATTAAGGGACTTAAGGACCTCAAAACTTTGAAGAAATGTTATATATTTCAGCCAATTCTGTGACCAATTCTGTGGCTAGAAAACTTACGTTTAAACTAATAAACTACATAAAGCAATACTCAACTTTATAACATTACTCATAGGTTATAAAGCAATCAAGTAACTTACTTTAGAACTAACTTCACTTTACTTGGAACTCTGGTAACTTTACTTGGAGTAAACATATGAAGTTTTATATAGTGCTTTTTGTGGTTTTTACTTAAGTTTCTAGCCTGAGAATGCCCACATAGATACCTAAAATGTATATAGTTTCTATTAAAATTTACGAAGAACGAAAATCATTTATTCGCCTTTATAGTGTTCCTCAAGTTGAACAGTGCGACCATTACAACATTATTAACATAGTGTTCTTCCTCAAATCTATCTGAAGTTTTTATTACAGATTTACTGAGAAATATCTATTATATTCGAGTATTTTAGCTTTACCTTTTCCTATTTACCTTTTCAAGACAATTACATGACTATTAGCCTTTCAAGTATACATTAAACGGTCATTGCCTTTGTTAGGTCACAGGTTATTTAGTTAACATTACTTTATCAACTCTAGTTCTGCAAGAAGTTTCTATGTCATATTTACTCATACTTTTAGATTACATAGAATGTCTCCATGTAAAAAAAAATTACTAATGAAACAATGATTTCGGATTGCGGTGTTCTTCTTCAGTTGTATATCTGCTGTTTCAATTGTGATAAACGTGAGTAGGTTACAGCATGTCTTTTACGAAGTCACCTCCCATTTTTACTTTTCTTTACAGGCAGATACTTCTGAAGAAGAACACCACGTATTCGAAACTCATTGCTTCGTTAGTAAAAATACATTAACACATATGGAGATATTATATGTGCTTTACCAGTATGAGTAAATATCACAGAGATTCTTATTGCAGAACTAATGTTGATAAAGTACTATTATCGAAATGACCTGTGACCTAGCAAAGGTCAATGACCATTTAATGTTAATTTGCAAGGCTAATGATCACGTGATAATCTTGAAAAGTTAAAGGAGAACAAATACTGAAATCTAATAGATGTTTCTCAGTAAATCATAATTTTTCGATAAGGAATGTCATTATCTTGTAAACCTGTCTGCTTACCCATGGGATTTAAGCCGGTAGTGGTCAGGTACAGTGAGTTCTATCACAATGCAGGTAAACTCAGAGGGTTGGCTCAGGTAGGAAAGCTTGTCTATTTCTTTTATCATAAGTTCATGTTCGATATAGATTGCAGTAATAAAAAGTCACGTTTGCTGTCCACTAATTTGGCATGCACCGTATTGTAATAACTAGCTGACCCTTGACCCTCAAACTGCTTCGAATATCCTCATTATTCAGGCAATGTTTACTTAATATCAATGCATAATTTTATTTCTTCTACATCTAAAGTATACTGATCATTATAAAAAACGATTTGGGAATTTTAAAATATGTGAATATAAAAGTTTTGCATTCACGTATCAATAATGTTTTCTGTATGCATTTTTGATATGTGAATTAATAAAACTGATTTTTGACATTAAGGGATTCCTCGTTTTGAAGAACCTCTTAGAGAGGCCAGGAGTTTAGTAAATTTCACACATCCTTCTCATTTCCATAATGCCAACTGACTTGACTTTCCACCGCAACAGCTTCATTTTCCTGTCAAAATTAATACTTCAAACAAGCAAACCTGTTAGTGTTGACTTATGGAAATAGTTCATACTGGAGGTAGAAGTCTAAAAGGCATTCAAAACTCAGAGAAAACAATAGGTGTCATTCTTTTAGCTTTATCGTATAGTTTCCCTTGAGCAACTATGCCTTCTACTTGCCAAATAACGAAATACAAAAAATCAATACAGTCTGAATCTATTAAATCTCAGAAATTAATAATAACAATAATAGCCATTTATTTCATACACAAAAAAAATAATGTCACTTGTTAATGAAAAGAACATATTTTTCCTCAGTTGTGAAACTGGGCTCTCTTCAGAGCCTAGCTGTCTCCCAACTCCATCCATTTTCTCCTTTCTCGAGAGACTCTGAACCACTTTGGTTCCGCTGTTTCTTTAAATTCATCTTCCCATCTTCTTTATCTTTCCACTTTTCTTCTAGCTTCTCTAGGACACCATTAAGTAGTTATTTTTACCCATCTATCGTTCTTCATCCTCATGACATGTCGTACTCACATCCATTTTAGTTCACATACCATAGTTAAAATTCAGAAATAAATACTGAATTAACAAATGCTAAAACTGATTTTATTTTATACCACTGCAAAAGAAATAAGAATAAATATTATTTATTGTTAGTATTTGATAGTGATCTGGTAAACCATGGATTCTCAACGTGGACTCCCAAGGGTACACAGAAGATTAAAGGGTGTACACAAATAGCAGAAATAGCAACATGGGGCCCCATTACACGCAGTTAGTCTCCAAGCTAAGCTTATATCCATATATCAGTATATTTGACATACACACCCATTTCCCAAATCTTGGAGAAATAAATCCAGTAACTGAGTTTGACATCATATGATATTCAGCCAAATAATGAGAGCAACTTTCTCTGATATATTATATAAGAGAAAAAAAATATATTAATAGGGTAGAAAACTGTTTGTTTGAATATTCAAAATATTATCATTAAAACATTAGACTCAACATTCTCAACAGTTTGTTACAATGATTCAATATTTTAAAATGTCATATTACTTATTTTTACGTTATATTTAAGTAAGGTTTTTTTAAAAAAATTATTTGTACAAAATTTGTTAAACATAAAAATGAAATTGTTTGTTGTTGTTGTTGTTGTTGTTTTAAACAAAGATTTATCTATCACAACTTCACTTTATATATGTAATGTAATTATTCTATGGCTACATTATTTATCGACTATAAAATTTATATGGGTATATATATATATTTAATAAGCCAATGGGAGGGGGTGGGGGGTTAATGCACCTTCAACCACCTCCTCTCAGGGTGTCCACAAGCGTTTCTTTACACAAGAAACACACAAATTACAAAAGTGGGCCAGGTTAGCTCAGTGGTTAACGTACTCGCCTCAACTGGTAGATCTGGGGTTCGATACCCACCTGGTTCTCCATTTATTCACGTGGGAGATGAATCAATCTGAGTACGTCACCCCTTGGAGAGAATATTAAACCATCGGTTTCGAGTCAGGCACTCGTTAAAGATTCCTACTCTAAATACACTTGAGCTAGGCAAAATTTAGGACTCCCTAGAATAAACTTCACTCACAATGTATTAATGTAACTTGCCCATTACTAAAATGGGTGCTAAATTATAAATGAGACACAATTTCCGCCCCTATAACAGCTCTAAAAAGTGTAAGCTTTTTAGTACTGAAAAAAAAACAAAAATTTATTAACGTGCCAAGTTTTTGCAAAATTTTATTGACTCGATCTTTTTCGACACGTATTTTGCTTTATTTTTAACTATCTCTATGAAATGTTACTAAACTATCTTTTAAAGAAAATAAGCAGAAATGACATTATTCAAAAAAAGTTTTTTGAACAATTTAGTCACTCAAAAAATATACAATTGGCATTTGTGCCGTTATTTCGTCTTATTTAATTGACAACTAATTAACAGCTAAAAATGAATACAATAATCAATACGCAACAATAACTTATTGTGCAGTATACTTAGAAGTTTTGATGATGAATGATGATATAATGCAACCAAAGTTTTGGTTACATGATGATATAATGTACTAATTTTTGGTAATGATAATGCCAAATTTGACGTTAATGAGAAATATATGTTGTTTAAGAGAAATTACTCTTTGTTTTACTCCTATCCGGAGTGAAGTACCTATTTAAAATAAAGTAGAAAAACAGATCAATTCATTATTTATAATATTGCAGGAAGTAATTTGTATAATTCTTTCGTATTTTTTTTGTTGATTTTTTTTATCCCTTTAACGGCACATCCTGTTTCTTTTCGTTTATATTACTATTGAACCATTAAATCCAACCTTTTCTATTGCATATCATATGCTCCTGGATACCTGTACTTAAGGTAAGTCGTAAATAACTCAAGAAACATTTACTGTTTCTTTATTCTATTCATTCCATTAAATAATATGATTCGTAATATGACTCTTACTAATCATGTTTGTTAGTCATCAGTATCTAATTACGTGATTAGTAATTTATTTATTTTTTATAATCGGTTAAGTTATAGTAAAGTTGACTGTGGATCAATCAACATATTTTTAAGAAATATGCAAGATTTAGTTACTAAAATTAAATAGGTTATCTGATAATTAATAATTATAATTATTTTGAGCAAGAATAATTTATTTTGAGAAAACTTTGGCGATAATATAAGCTCTGATGTAATATCAAAGCAACTAAGTTCCTTATGTTGAAAGAATTGAATACATTTGGGGTTTAGCCAAGTGGCGAAGTACTCGCTTCTGGTCTGGTAGATTTGGAGTTCAATACCCACTCTGAACCTCGATTTATTGGCATGGGAGGTGAATGAATCTGAGCACTTCGCCCTTGGAGAGGACGTTAAGCCGTCGGTCCCGAACCAGTACGATGTCAGGCACTTGTTAAAGATCCCTATTCTAAATATTATACTTGAGTTAGGCAAAATTTAAGACTAAAGATGTGGAATGTTCATTGTGTGGTGGCAGAATGGTCAATGATCGGACTATGTGTGTTGGTTATGCAACTGCCAATGCAACCTGACCTATTATAACAGCTCAGATTTAAGCCTTTATGAACTTAATTACTAATTTTGGGAATATCTCTCACTTCTGATGGTTTTAGCCATAATCTACCATATCTGTGCTTTCTTTGGGGACTGCTTCTGCAACCATTCCTAACCTAACCGAAATAATTAGTTTGTTTTTCTTAATAATAACAGTTGTATGATTGGTTTAAAAGAAAGTTTAATAAAATTGTATAAAATATAGTTAAAAATAAAAATACAACAAATAACTGAATAGGAGGGGAAAAAAGTGTGGGGTTGGATAGCTAAGTCAATTGTAAATAGAATGAAGGGTGTGAAAGAGTATAAAGCACTTGTGGAAGGAGGCTGAATTAATTTGGAGGGACGGCATTGTGATGGATGGTCTGTTTGGGAAGCGACATGTGGGACAGATAAGCGGGTGCATGGCCCTCGCTATTCAAATCCCTTCAGCAGTGCCTGTGCCCTCTGTCACTGCCAACCCTCCACCTACCGTCTACTTCAACCACCAAACCTTTCTCTCCTTCGCGTCTTTCCCTCTTATCTAGAAACTCTTTATGCTTTTTCAAAAAACCGACTTTTTATTTCCCAACTCATAGTCAGCCTGACCATGGACAATCCTTAATGGTATCCATTGATTACACACTTAATATACTAAATACACTAATTTTTAGTGTATTTATCACTAAATACACTACATGATTTACGCACTCACAAACATCATACACACACACACACCACACGTACACACCGCACACACACACCGCACACACACACACACACACACACACACACACACACACACTCAGAGAAAGGAGAGAGAGCAATTTTAGAAACTATTTTATCGTATACAGAAGACTTCAGAATGTACACTTTCGTTGAAAACTCTATATTTTATTTAAGTTATATTATATCTTAAATATAATACACTAAACTGACTACCCGTGACTCTTTGTGTCACTGAGAAATTATAACAATAGTTAGTGAAATAAATTCACTGATTGGCAGGGATGATTGTAATTGTTTTTTCTTGTTATTAAGGCAAGTTTTCAATGTTATATGACCCTAGTTTTTGATATAGTGTTCTTAACATGATTCAAAATATATACACAGAAATTATATTTAGCAAAATAAAAATTATTTAAAAGTAAACAAAATAATTTCTTTTAACATATAAATTAAATAAATTATTTCATCAGCAAGCACGCAAGCCAGTGAGCTATCCTGGATCCATGCCTTTACTTTATTACCAGTGTTTATATTACGCAAATATTAAATTAAAATACAATTTTTTTTGTTACATTTATATATAATACGTTTGCACTACTGTCATCGGCGAGCACTCCGACTCCAATTTTGGGAATATAGTCATAATTTTCTTTTATTTAACATTATTCAGGTAATAAATAATATATATAATAATTTCAGGTCTCTATCTCCACGGAAAATGGGTGAACAAACAAACAAATAAACAAACTCACTAAATTTATATATAAAGATTATTATCAGCCATCATACCTGGTCTATCGGTGGTGGAGTCGCCCGACCGGTTTCGAAATGGCTGCATCATCAATGGGACTAAACCTCTCTTTTAGAATCACGGATATAAATACCTATTTTAGCACAATGGTACCAATACATGCCCAAATTTCATACTAAATAGCT
Source organism: Hermatobates lingyangjiaoensis (assembly GCA_026182355.1). Taxonomy (NCBI): domain Eukaryota; kingdom Metazoa; phylum Arthropoda; class Insecta; order Hemiptera; family Hermatobatidae; genus Hermatobates; species Hermatobates lingyangjiaoensis. The sequence continues at coordinate 3,437,938 of JAPFBL010000043.1, forward strand.
ATTTTTTTATATATATATTCTTGTTCAAGAAGACAGGTTTAGTACCATTGATGATGCAGCCATTGCAAAACCGGTCGGGCGACTCCACCAGCGATAGACGAGGTATGACGGTTGATAATAATATCTTATTTACTAACCCTTGTGGCACTAACAATATGCATGTATTGAATAGGTTATTATGATATATTTATGATATTTTATATATCATAGTATATCATATTATGATATGTTATGATATAATATATATCGTATTATATCATAATATGATATATTTGTTATTATTATACACACTTTATATCACAAATATATATGAAATTTCCTAATAATATTGAGCCTGTCCACGAATAATCCATAATGATTTCTACTGAGCACACATTCCATGCTATAAATTTATTAACTGTATTTAAAGTTATTTAATTACTTTGTACAGTTGTGAGGAATTTACATTTCGAATTTGTTTTAAATTTAATATTTTCCTATGATTAATGCTGGTATTTTTACGGAGAGTTTAGTATTGACTTGTGGTCCTTAAGACATAATGTTTTGTCATTTCGTTTCCAACTCAGTCATTATTTGAAAATTAAACTCTTTTATTCATTCGTCTCATATACCTCATGTTGTTGGTTAATTTAATTTGATATTTAACAGAAGTTGATATTTAAATGAGCGATTTCGCGTATTGGCTCAGTTTCAATAAACTAATTACTTCTGCAACTGAAAATGTTTTCCGGTAGAAGTGAGTTGACCAGATTAGCATCAAATTTTAATATTGCATTAGCTTTAAAATAGGCGAAGAATTGATTGACATCAGACAATATTTTGGCCTAATTTGCAATGCAAAGTATAAAATTCAAGATTTTTTTTTATTTTCTCTTTTCTATACTGCACCCTCTTAAAATGTTGTCCCCCCCTCTCCTGGCATGTTGAGTCCGGAATGAATCAACGTCCCATGCATCTCTCTCTCACTTTCTATGGCACATGGTAAGTTAGGAGTTTCTTTTTTCAAATAATTCCTTTTTAAATGCATAAATAGGTTCATATCTGTTAGTATGAACATATTTTTCTTGTGTGGTATAACTTTGACAAATTTGGTGTCACTTAACATTTAAGGCTGATACTCACCTGTGAGTGACTTAACATTTATTCTTGATTCTCTTTCAGTGTCATCATACATCCTACGCACTCACAAACATACATACATACACACACATATATATATATTGTTATTTCACGTGTTTATGTGAAAGCTTTATATATATATATATATATATATATACTCACACACACACACACACACACACACACACACACACACACACACACACACACACTCTCAGAGAAAGAGAGAGAACAATTTTATCGTATTCAGAAGACTTCAGAATGTAAATATTCGTTGAAATCTCTATATTTTATACTTTTTTACTTTAATTCAGTACTTTTAAAGGTCGATATCTGACTTATACAGGTTAGGTTGCAGTGGCAGTCCCACAAGAGAACACACATAGGCTGAATATTGACCCTTTGTGATTTCACACAAACAAGATTGGTTTTACATTAGGAGTCCTAAATTTTGATTAACTCAAGTGTATTTAGAGTGGGGATCTTTAACGAGTAGCTGAGAGGCTCGGGACCGACGGCATAACGTCCTCTACGAGGGACGATGTGCTCAGACTAATTGGCGTGAATAGATCGAGAGAGAGAGTGAGTATTGAACCCCACATCTACCAGTCCAGAGGTGAGCACTTTGCCGCTGCGTGATGCCCTATTACATTTCATTTAGAAGGTAAATTAATCTAAAATTAAATGTTCATTCAATAAAACCATTAATGTTAAATGATAAATGTTTGATAGAGTCTTACTAATGTAAGACACTGGTTACTGGTTTGACACTCCATCTTCAAACTGTTTCAAAGCGTTAGGTTATTGGTTTAAATAACTCAAGCACATAGATCAGATGTTAATGAAGATGAACAACTTTGGAAACCAGTCAAGTATCATGCTCAATGTATGCCGAAAGTTCTTTTTAAATAGTTATAATTCTAAGGTAGTGCAATCAGTTTTTATGTTGTATTTGTCATTGTAGGGTGAAAATCTATTAAAATAGTCTCCACATTTACAAGTTTAGTAGTCTGAACAACGCGTTTCGAACACGTAGTGTTCTTCTTCAGGCATAAAACACTCACTCCATACCCCCACCCCAATCCATCATATGTTCAATTAGTTGTGCCACAGGCTCTGAAGCTTGGGTACGTACGTCTCCCATTTCTTATTTTATTTTATACTATACTACTAACTTGATAACTCTTTGATAGTTTTTTTAGTTTTATGCCTGAAGAAGAACACGATGTCTAATACGCGTTGTTTAGAAATTAAACTTGTATATGTAAGGACTATTTTATTAGCTTTTTACGCTGCACTTATGATAAAGCCAATAATGTTCAAAAAACGTTAAATGATTAATTAATTGAGGTAATTAATATTCGGGTTTACAATCATGTTGTTAAAGTACTAAAAATGGTTTTAGGACTAATTTACTAACACTGCATCATAAGATTGTGAGTCATGGGGGCGGGGGTGGGTGAATATTCGGCACTTAGTCTGCGCTGCTTGGAACTAAAGCTTCAATCCTGATTTGTAATTAGCGTTCATACTGAGTGTAATTAGAATCATACAAATTGCTGATTTGTCTGTATTAATTGATCGCAAATTGACTTAAGGAGGAAATTCATTAAAGGCATAATTGATAGATTGCTTGTAGGGCTCCTGCTGCTTAAGATATCATTGTATGTTGGAGCACTTGAAAATTAATTCAACTCTCGAGAGGAAATTTTGCGAAACAGGGATTTAAAGGAGGACAAAGTGATATGATGAATAGGGAACGGTTGTCCATGAATCGGTAGTGATTTAGCGTCGCCGGTGGATTGGCAAGGACGTAATCCTAAGCGGAGACGTTTACAGCCACTGACTAATCACATCGCACTGTCAGCTCTTGAGCCGCCGGCTGGAATTGAGTTATTCCCGAGAAGTACCTCCTCCACTGCCGTCAGCCCATTCGCGCAAATTAATTCACTTAAAGGGCCCTTTTCAAAACGTCTAAGCACTCTTTGTACAGTTGTCCCTGTAAGGGTCCGCCCCCCCCCCCCCCTTACCATTCCTTTCGCCCGTAATTAAGTCAGGATTCGCATTTCACTAGACCCGATGATGAAGATGACGTCATTCAATTACAATTAAAATTATATTTTCTTTTGTCCTCTATTATTCCTTCCTTTTCGTCATTAGATATGATAACTGCCTTTGAAGATAAGTAAAGTTCATTTTAACTTGGGATAAATTAATTATAGGTTGGACGCGGCCCCAGTTTTATCGATGCACGCCTTTCCTTTCTTTTATTTTAATATTTCTTCACCAGCCAAAGCCAACTTCTTTTTCTATTATCTCCTCTATAAAGTTCTTTCTGTTCCCTTTAATCATACCATTCATCTATATTCAATTTATTTTCATTAAACACTCCTCAAGCATTCAACATAACCATTTATTCGAATTTCATCACATTTTTACATTTTACAAATACATAATATGTATGAATTCACATATATTTTAATACAAATTTTATTGAAATCAGAAACTATAGTTTCTTAGTAATTCTTACAATGGACAAAGAAATCAAATATGTCTGATTTTTTGAAACATATCCCTCTTTGTATTAGTTTATGATGGAACAGTCATATTCTATAAACGCATATAAAACCGAAAACAATCATGCAGTCATAGCTCTTCATACGAAATTAATTGGTTACGGAAGTCGTTTCGTAAGATGAATCATTAATTACATGTAAATACCTAATGTGTTCTAAGCCCCAAATACCCACCCCAAAATACACTTGATAACCAATATAACCAATATAACCAATAACCAATATATGTGATAACAATGTAATAATTATTGTGCATATTTTAATAGTAGTAAGCATAGGGATAAATTTAAAGTTATGTAATAATAATAATAATACGTAACAATATGTAAAGTCATTTACCTTTGGATGTGAGCAACTGGATGGGTAAACGAGAAAGTATGGTGGCTGAGAAAGTATGGGGTACAGACAAACGTCTCCTAACTGACAAACGTACACGTATGTACTGTACGAAAATACGCGTACAACTTACTTTAAAATTTAAAATTATGAATTAAATAGAAAACTATTTTTTTAACTCTTTATAACTTTCATATTTTTTTAATTTTTTAGAACTTCTATTCATCTTTTTTTAACTTCAGACAGAACTTTACCACTTTTTTACTTTTTTCTTTTTCACTTGTTCTGGCTGCTATCGTCTAGATAAGTTTCTCTTTTCTCTAAGAAAATTGAGGTAGGGGTTGGCCGATGCGATAACAATTAGAGTGAGTCACTCTCAAACAAAATAAAACGAAGCTGTCTGTGTTACAAAAAATACCGAGATCTTAAGAAAATGCCCAGAGGAGAAAGAAACCTATGTTTTAGAGTTATGTTACCATCTCAGAGCTAATGAAACGAGCGCGTACTTTGATAATTTGGCCTTTCATATCATGAAACAAAAATCGTAAGATAAGACACTTTTTTTCTAGAAAGACATTTCTTAGAATGGAAATTTCATAAGAAGAAATTCCACTGTACATGGTTTTATTATCAAAACTAAAAACAATCTTTCGAGCGTAGAGTTCTTCTTCAGGTTTATCTATAACAACAACATTTAAAATATGGTAAAGACTTATGAAATAATCATTAAAGAAATAGAAAAATGAAAGTCAAGGAAATTTTTATTGCTTCATTATTATCAATTTCATTTCATTATGAGTTAAAATGTAGTTATTTATTTATAATCCTACATTATGAGAAGGCAGAACAAATCGTGTTATCAACAGAACGGGATTATCAACAGTTTTAGATAGCTATTTTAGAAGGAAAACATGGAATTATATAACTCAAGGAGTAGGTTTACATAAACAGTTTCCGATTCAAATAATCAAATTAAGCCTTATTATTAATTAATGTCATAAACCTCATGAGTAGTTGCCTGACGGAAGTGGGCCAGAGTGGCTCAGTGGCTTGCGTACTCACCTGTGGATTGGCAGATATGAAGCTTGATATTCAGGCTCTCGATTTATTCACGTAGAAGGTGACTAAATTTCAGCTGGACGTCCCTCAGAGAGAAGACTAAGCCGTCAGTCCCGAGGCTATATAGTGTCAGTTCTCGTTAAAGATCCCTACTCTAGATATACGTGAGTTAATCAACGATTTAGGACTCCCAGTGTAGAACATTGTGTGGTATCACAATGTGTGGACTATGTTTGTTCTCTTGTAACACATCCACAGCCACTTTACCCTATCCTTTATGGACATCTTGTATTCCTAAGGACATTTTTCAATTTTACCTGTATATGTTGAAATTATAGTTTGTATGGATAAACTCCACATAAAAAACAATCTGCACTTACTTCTGTGCCGTTAATGATATCAAAAACAAAAACAATTATTTAGAATTAGCAAAATATTTCCCTTCATAAACAATAAAGTTATTACATAAACTATGTTTTTGTTTAATTATTTTAACCGTGCTACGCTAATGAATTATTTTATCAACATTGAAAAGGTCTATAAATGATTGCAAGATAAATAAATGGAAGAAGCAATATTTAAAAGGTTTACAGATAGACTGGAAAGAGATAAATAATAGAAACCATTTTTAATGTCCTTACATCTGGGAGAGTCAAATTCCTTTCTATATTCGCCAATAAAAATTTTATACTCGTATTTCATTCAATCATAATTAAAAACGTTTTATTTTATTGTACTCCAATGAAGCTGTAGACAGGGAAATTTATTAGCGTTGTTAAAAAAAACAAAGGAAAAGCAATTTGGTTCGAATGATGAGAAGATTCCTTATGATTAAAAGTTATGTTCACAGTTTAATAAAGCTTACATTACAGTCTGATTGCTGACTCACACAGGGTCCAGCTGTTGGCCAACTGTAGTTGTAGCTGTTAGGTTTGAAAAATGTTTTGTACATCGAACCTCGAATTCCCGTACTAATAGAGACCGAGAAGAGCCTGGAAAGAAAAAAGTGCGGAATTAGTAACATGGTAGTCAGTAGCCTAATGGTGGGTAGAATAGGCATATGAGATGAGAGGATAGCTAGGCTATTCTCTGCCTCACCTTGCTTTAAATCACAATCACAATCACAAACATCAAATACAGGTGGTTACAGTTACTTTATTTTTATTATGCATGAAAATACCTAATAATAAAAATAGTATAGTTTACTTGAGATACACTCTCGGTCTCACTCTGCCCTCATTGTGAATTACGAATACCCTAATGGTAATTTATGCTATTAGGAAGAAAAAAAGTACGAAACTTGAAAGTACGGATTTTTGAGAACGGAAAATTGAGGGTCGAGTGTATTTGTTATTTATATTTGTTAAACTGGTAATTTTATGGCAAAAATTTATGAAATCTTGTTTACGTAAACGTTTATTCCTTAATTTATAATAAGAGATTTCTTGATATGACTGCATTATCATCATCATTCTCCCTCTCGCTCTCTCTCTCTCTCTCTCTCTCTCTCTCTCTCTCTCTCACACATACACACACACACACTTCTGTTCTACATTTACTTTTTTACTTTTGTAATTTTTACTTTTATTGTAGCATAACAATTAATGTGATAATATATATATAGACCATTATAATACAAAAATATTCTAATAAGTTTTCATCTATAAAGTTCAACATATTTGGTATTATAAATGAAGTATATCCAACTATAACTTGAAATACAATATGTGTTCACAAGTGGCATAGAAATGTAGTGATTATAAATCTAATTAGTTATATTATATCACGTAATATTTATAAGGAACATGCTGAACAAATGTATTTAAAAAAAAATAAAGACACAAGTACACACATACATCAGACACATACGCACGCACGCACACACACACACATACACACACACACACACACACACACACACACACACACACACACACACACACACACACACACACACACATCTCCGTTTACTAGTCAATAACCCCTTATACATCATCTTTGAAAAGTTTTTACGCAATATTGACTTTAATGAACTTTAAACATAATCCTATAAAACTAATAATAATTTATATGTTTATTTCTCACATAATTCTGTTTTGTTTAGTCTTATATCTCTTATTCTAAAATTGTTAAATATATAATATAGCTGTATTGAGTTTATAAGAGAATCTGTATAAGATATACATGTAATATGAAAATAGAGCATGTATCAATAAATTCCCTGGTGTTAGGGTGTACTTTCACCAGGAAAACAAAAAAAAAAAAAAAAAAAAAACACACACACAACACGCACCCACACAACACGCACATATGTACACATAATGCGCATTCATACTTACAAACCTACAGAATACTCATAAATAGAATTTTTAAAAATATGTTGAACTGTTGAAAGAGTATAAGAAAGAAAAAAAAACAGTCAAATTCAGTTTAATGTAAACCTGTAATGTAATATTGTGTATGCAATGCTATAAGCGGTGCATTTAAGATAAATAAATAAATTCCCTCGTGGCAGGGGTGCTGCTCGTGAGGAAAACTAAAAAGAAATACACATGTGCACAAATACACTACCAGACAAACAGAAAACAGAAAATCCAGACATACATACATATGTAGATTCAAACCACAATATCAGATATGAGAAAAAAGACTAAGATCTTTCAAACGCAACAAGCGGTCTTCGTCAGAACAACCATCTGGTCTACAAGATGGTTTTACATCTTTGGTTTCAGTTGGAATTTGATTACGATGAAAACTCTTTTTACGGTCGAAAGATCTTATTTTTACGGTCTTTTTCTCTGTATTATTGTTGTTTGGATGTTGATTATAATTTCACGTTTTTATTGTTTGATGTTTTAAATACACGTTTACATGTGTGCGCACCCGCAGACACACATCCATACATACAATATGTTAACGTACATGTATACAATGCACACATATTACATACACACACCACACGCGTACATTCACTAACACAACGCACGTTGAAAATCATCTCCCCACTTCAGATATCTGTCTGACTTCCAAAGTTTATTCTCACAACTAATCTAGTGAGAACATCAACAGAACGGTTTTTAGTGTACAGCAGAGGTTTTATTACCACCGGTACATAATCGTTCAACACCCTCGGCGAGGCCAATTACCTATAAAAAAAAGTGTAGGCCGCTATACAAGAATACAGAGCACGATCCTCGCCAAATTCCTTCATAACAGATTTGTTTTTCAAAATTAAAATATTCTCGTTGCAGCAACGAGAAGACTCTCTACAAACCTGAAAGAGCACCCTTTTCAGGTAAAACTCTGCTTACTAGTCCGGTAGAGTGAGTTAGCAGATATTCGGGAAACATATGCTGGTGAGTGCCACATAATGAGTGAGGCTGAAGTACTGAGACGTGAAGAAGACGCTCCAACAATAATATTGACATATCTGCATTAACTACGTCATTTAAGACTCGCAACTTTATATTCCATCTAAACTGATTAATGCATCTAGATTTTAAATATATATATATATAACAGATTCAATAATATATCGACCGTTTGATAGAATAGGTGTGTTCTCTAATCGGGGTTCGGTCAATTTTCCAGGATAAAAAATCAAACTCTCGTTGCCAACGTTTCGGTTTTATTTAAAACCTTTTTCATAGGCCTACAAACAAAGGATAATAAGAAATCACATATCAACATCAAACATATACACAATATGAAAATGGATTGTTACAACTCATGAATATTACAAGCAGAAATATTTCAGAGATACATAAAACAATATTACTTACAGAAGTAAGAATTTTTTAACTAAGAAAATGAAATTTACATTATTTAAAGGAACAACAATGTTAGCCGGACAAAACCTTCGACTAGACTAATAAGATAACATTACAAATAACCTCAACACTGTTCACTCAAGGGAACTAAATAAATCAAATTTCACTAAACCTCAGCACAACACTCCAGAATAAATATTACTTAAATTAGTAATATCACTTCTATGATTAATCGAACTTAGATCCTTTTTAATATATAACATCTCAAGTGTCTTCCTTCTTTGCTCATCTTTTCTTTTTCTATTATAGTTGTATCTTCAAAATCGAACGTGTGACCTTCGTTTATTGCATGCCCAGCTAAGGCTGTTGCGTTACTTTTATTTGTTCTTATGGAATAATTATGTTGGTACAACCTTTCTTTGAGAAAACGACTAGTTTCACCATAGTAACACTTGTCACAGTCTTTACATTTGATGGCATAAATGAGGTTACTTTGTAACTCCTTCGGTATTTTTTCTTTCAAATTTGAAAAATAAAGATTTATTTTTTCTTTTATTATAAAATGCCAGTGTAACTTCAGGAACGTTTCGTTTGAACACTTTTCTAATTGATTGTGATAAGCCCTCAACATAAGGAAATTTGAAATACTTCCTATTTATAACTTCCAGTTCAGCATGATCTTCATTTGAATGTGCTGGTTGCTGTCTTAAATATCTTAACCAATATCGTTCAACTAAGTTCTTCGGATAACAATTTTTCTGTAACAATAATTTCACCCTTTTCTTATTTTCATTTAGAAAACATGGACTACTTATTTCAATAACTTTTTTAACCAAATTTTGGACGCAATTTAATTTTTGGTTTATAGCATGAGAAGAATGGTAGTTCAGGATTCTTGCAGCACTGGTAGGTGTTTTTAAACCAATCCGTTAAGATATTGCCATTTTCACCTCTTATAACTTTCACATCTAAGAATGGCAGATTTCCATCTTTCTCTACTTCACAAGTGAATTGTAGACGATTATTAAAAGAATTAAATATATTTAATACATTCTCTTCTTCTCCCTTTTCAATAATTAAAAATATATATATATGTATGAAGTTCGTGAATATGTTTGATTGTTTGTTTATTCACCCATTTACCGTGAAGATAGAGACCTTATATTATTATAATCTTTACTTTTGTTGTGACTGGCTTTGTTGTAGGCGAATTACATAATAACAAATCATATTAAGCGGTCAGGGTAGTCCAGTGGCTTGTGTACTGGCTTCGACTTTCTAAAATATTATATAATAATATTTCTCATTAGGGGTTCAAGGTACCCTATAATATATAATAAACTATTACATTAGAGGTTAAAAATGAATAATTTTAGAAACAAACTTGAACACAACTGTTAGATAAAATACCAATGTTCTATAGTAATATTATAAAGACACATTCCTTTCATTAATGTTATTTTATGTTGGGTAAATAAATTTAATATCTCAATTTACAAGTTTTGTTTGTTTTAAATATATTTGATTGTGAATATAACTTGAATTGATATTTTATTTACTTATGCTATAAAGTAAATGATTTTTTTTTACTTTTAAATGATTTTTATTTTGCTAAATATACTTGCTGAATCATGTTAAGAATACTATATCAAAAACTTGGGCCATCTAAGAATCTGTTTCCGTTCTTTAATAACAAGAAACAAGAATTAAAATTATCTTGAGTGACACAGAAGGTCACGTATAGTCTAGTATTATATACAATATTATATACAATCCTATTTCTATGTTATCTAAACTCTAAATTAAATTAAAATTTTAGTAAGCCTTAATCAATGACTTATGGATGTACCTCTGCCTTAAGGTAATTTTTTTCCAGCACGCTCCACAAGCATATCAAATACACTTACGCACTACTTTAATACATTCTTGTTAATATCTAGTTTACAGTAATGTTATCATTTTATTCTAACAGTAATCGATCATCATACATGTGGTGTGTGTGTGTGTGTGTGTTAAGGCTTTGGTTGTGTAGTCCACTATTTTTCAAACCGATAAAGACCAAATGCTTTGACAAAACATTTGAAATTCAAATAAAAACAATTTTTAGTATGTAAAGAAAACTTGTACGCATTGTGGTTATATACCAATTTTTTTTATTACATCTTTAACCATAAATTTGCATGTTTTTATACCATCTGGTAATAACTTCATCTATTGTAAAGTTGACTAGATAATATTTAAATGTTCACTCAGGTAGGGAAGCAAAAATTAAAATAAAGAACTGATTTGTTCAAAAAAAGTTTAATTTTCTGATAATTTATCTGACGGTCTAGGCATTTACAATTTTTTGACGGATTGATTTAATTTTGCAAACTAAATTCCTATAATTAGGAGATAATTGAAAAAGCAGTTCCGCAAGCAATATGCTGATGGAGATTGAAAAACAACAGGGTTAAAAACGATGTTACTGATATAAGGTAAAGAAATGAGTAAAAGTAGATATGGTGAAAGTATAAAAAGAAAGGTAAAAGAAAGTTAGAATGAAGCAGTAGATATAGTGGAAGATAAAAAAATCTAGGAGACCATCACCCGGCTTTACTATAACTAGAGAAAATGTTATCCTCGTAAACAATTAATTGAATTTTGGTTTGTTTTACTGTACCTGTGGTGTATATATCAAACAACCTGATGAGGGGAAAGGATAGCGCTATGCTAACGTGCTCACCTCTTGACTGGTAGGTCCGGGGTTCAATGCCTACTCTGGTACCCGCTTTATTTACACAAGAGGTGAATAAATCAGAGCACGTCTCCCTCGGAAACGACATTGAGCTGTCAGTCCGGAGCCTGTACGATGTCACGAACTCTATAATGATTCTTACTCTATATATACTTGAGTTGAGCAAAATTTAGGGCTCCCAATGTAGAATGTTCATTATGTTGTATCGTAAAAGTCCAATATTCGGCCTATGTTTGTTCACTTGTTCTTCCACTGAAACCTAACCTACCTTACTCATAAAGTACGATGAAACTTATAAATATGTATTCCTCGCCAAAAATCTTAATAACTTGATTGTTTTTCTAAACTTAACTGATTCTCGTTGACAGAACAAGAACGAGACTCATAAACACCTGAAAGCGTATTATTTTTTGGTCAAAAAATCGAAAAATATACTTACTAGTCAGAAAGAGTGATGTTTAACACATAAGCAATTCAATTTATTTAAACATATGAACACATAACACATTTTTTATCTAATCAATGATCAAACCACAATAAGAAATGGGAAAATAAGACTAAGATCTTTCAACCGTAACAAGCGGTCTTCGTCAGAGTCAAAAACCCAACTGTTTTTGGATTCTGTTTTTTCAGTTGGGTTTTTGACTCTGACGAAGACCACTTGTTACGGTTGAAAGATCTTAGTCTTGTTTTCCCATTTCTTATTGTGGTTTGATCATTGATTGTTATTTCACGTGTTTATGTGTAATATTTTTATATCTAATGTGTTCATTCATTTAAATGTGGTTATATCGATTATAGCAGTTATAAGAAACTTGAAATTATTGTTCCAGAGTTATCTGGCAGTTGTCATTATTATTATAAAACAAAAGGTCGACATCTCAGCAGAATCAAGCACATCGTGGACATAGCAGTCTTACACAATTAGTCTTTATAGCCTCTAAAATTAACCTTGGCTTTTAGTCTTTATTGAACTTTATAATTATTCTTGGAAAAACATCTCTCACTTACATATATTGGTTTTACGTGTGATGTCTTATATTCCCTAACCCCTTGAAGTTGATTCCTTCACATTGATGCAGAATGTGTTGGAAAATTTCCTCCTCTTTCCAAGCGTAACGAGAAAGAAATACATAATTTCTTAGTCCTAATATATTTATTATAACTTCCCCTCTTTGTATTACGTTGATTGGTGCTTGCATATGTGGTATTACTGTTTTGTTTTATTGTTTAAACCGATCCCCTACCGGGTTAAAAACGTCAGCCCTTTATGGTACTTCTGTTTGATCGATGATTCTACATTGAGAGTCCTAAATTTTCCCTAACTCAAGTGTATTTAGAGTAGAGACATTTAATGAGTAGCTGACATCGCACAGGCTCAGGGCCGAGAGCTTAATGTTCCCTACGAAGGACGACGTCCGTGTAAATAAATCAAGGGACAAGTGGGTATCGAACTCTGGACCTACCAGTTCAGAGTCGAGTACTTAACCACTGAGCTAACCTGGCTCTCTTGCATAAGTAATTAACAGGACAATTTCCAGAAATATATTCCGTAATTATTTTGAAATAATAACTTTGAAGGTTTATTATTTTATTGATAAGTTTAAGTTCAATTGGAATAACCGTTTTAGACTTCTTTGATCTGCTTTCTTCTTCATTTATTCATCAACTGAAGCCATTTTGAAAACTTGGACTTCATTATTCATTTTTAACCCTTAAGTATACCAGTAAACAGCCTTTTTCTTAAAATCAAGCTTCTAAACTCACTTTTCTTCGATATTTTAGCATTTGCCGTAATAAGGTAGAAGTAAACTACTCGAGTGGCACTATATATATATATATATATATATATATATATATATATAGGTGTGTTCTCTAATCGAGGTTCGGTCAATTTTCCAGGATAAAAAATCAAACTCTCGTTGCCAACGTTTCGGTTTTATTTAAAACCTTTTTCATAGGCAGAAGTAAGAATTTTTTAACTAAGAAAATGAAATTTACATTATTTAAAGGAACAACAATGTTAGCCGGACAAAACCTTCGACTAGACTGACAGTCTAGTCGAAGACTAGAAGTCAGTCTAGTCTAGAAGACTAGAAGACAGTCTAGTCGAAGGTTTTGTCCGGCTAACATTGTTGTTCCTTTAAATAATGTAAATTTCATTTTCTTAGTTAAAAAATTCTTACTTCTGCCTATGAAAAAGGTTTTAAATAAAACCGAAACGTTGGCAACGAGAGTTTGATTTTTTATCCTGGAAAATTGACCGAACCCCGATTAGAGAACACACCTATTCTATCAAACGGTCGATATATTATTGAATCTGTTATATATATATATAAGTTTATTTCATTATAAAAATTGTTTTTCATAAACATTTAAAATTTATGGTTTAAATTACCATTTTATGGTAATTAATACGATCATTTAATATGAACATTAAACCATAATTTATTCCTGTATATATATTCCATTGTTTATAATTATCTTATTTATATATACTTATTTCTTCCTGCTCTTCTTTGTTTACTACAACATCCATTTCCTGGGAAATTGTCCTTTTCCTGCACTACATCCTTTAAAATGCCTTCCACTCTTTTTAATCCCACAGTTGAGTTTTGACTCTAACGAAGACAGCTTGTTGTGGATGAATGATATTAATTTTTTTCTCATTTCTTATAGTGGTTTGAAGTTTGATGTATAAAGCCGTGTTGATACTTATTTGACGTGTTTATTGTGAAATCTTATTATATAAATCGTTATGGACAAGAAATGTTGTTTTGGTTGTGATTCATCATTAATTGGTTGAATAGGTTTTAAATATAGGGTTAAATGAGTTTATTTATATAAGTACTGTGTTAAAGCAATAAATGAAATTGGTTTATAGCGGTATAAATCATCTAGACCACATAACAAGCCTTTTTTTACAAAGGGGTTGCAGTTGTAATGATATAGGGGCAGTTAATGGGACAATCCTATTGTCAAGGGGTAGTTTTGGAAGGCCAAACCATAAATTTGTAATCACCGATTATACTGGACGGGTTGTAAATCAGACTGGCTGAGGGGGTGGTAGTGCTGTCCAATGTGCTGATATACTGAAGGCTCAACCACTTTACTACCCCCTTTATGGGGGCTCTACCGCAGACAACCCTTGACTGACACAGGTAAACTCCACTCAACCATCGGCTTAAACCTCACTGCATTAGCCGCTCAACATGTCCACTTTACAACTCTCTCTCTGCTCAAATTACCTTTCTACAGTTATTCTTTCATTTTTAAAAACCACAATAATAATGTATGCAATGTTTTAAACAATTTTTTAAAATAATGGTGTTATAAGGAAGTTAGAGCAATATTTGTGTCTTCCGTATACACTTGAGTTACCTTGTAAATTGTGTCCTTAACGGGACCGATTTATAACAAGTTCATGATCAAGAAGCTTATACTCATGAGGAAGCCTTAATGATGCAGCCTTCTACTCAAATAATGATTAAGCATTTGATAATAGAACCTTCTGATTAAATGATGACCAGGTACTTGATATAGTGTCTTCTGTTCTAATGATGTTGAGGCCATTGATAACAGGGTCTTCTGCTCTAAGAATGTCTAGGCGTTTGATGACAGTCTTCTGATCAAATGATGATTAGGAAATTGATAACGGAGTCTTCTGATGAAATTATGTCTAGGCGTTTGATAATGGAGTCTTCTGATCAAATGATGACTAGGAAGTTGATAACGGAATCTTCTGATCAAATGATGTCTAGCCGCTTGATAACGGAGTCTTCTGATCAAATTATGTCTAGGCACTTGATAATGGAGTCTTCTGATCAAATGATGACTAGGAAGTTGATAACGGAGTCTTCTGATGAAATTATGTCTAGGCGTTTGATAATGGAGTCTTTTGATCAAATGATGACTAGGAAATTGATAATGGTGTCTTCTGATGTAAGCTCTAAGACCCTATAACATTATCTAGTCATTATTATCACTTATAAACTGAGCTTCTGCACTAATAATAAGCAGACATTTCATAGAGTCTTCTACTCAATAATGAGTAGACATTAAATAAAAAATGATTCTCCTCTAAAATGAGGAGAACTTGATATTACATATTCTGCTATAATGCTGAGTAAACATTTATAATAGAATCTTCTCCAGAAATAATAAGTAGAGATTTATAATTGAGTATTCTTATCTAATAATGAGTAGAACTTGATATTTTGGCTAATGATTAGAACTGAATAGACATTTGTAATAGTCTTCTATTCAAATAATGGTAAACATGAGGTAAAAAAGCCTTGTCTTCTAAAAACGAGTGGAACTTGACATTGAGCACTTTGCTCTAAGACTTGATAATAAAGTGCTCTACTTGGTTATGTGTTGGCTCTTAATGATAGACCTGACCTTAATGTGCTCTAGACTGAGAGTGCTATTGATCCTACAGCTTTCTGCTCTTTGTGTTAATAAGTAATTATCCATCGTGATAATTGCGCTATTGGAAAACTGAGCGGTTAGAGAAGAACGCTTACGTATAATATTAGTTTTTTATGTTGGTGATAGTTGAAATGCACCTGTTTTTTATGGCTTATATCTTGTCAACACCTTACTGGGGTACATGTTTTACTAAAATGAAAGCGGAGGGTAGAGATGGTTCAAATTGTAAAAGTGCTGTCATATTGAAGTATTGTTTAAAAGGAAAGCTCATATAAAATTGATTAAAATTAGGGACTCCACTTCTCAAAATTCGAGTTTTTTTGTTGTTTTGTTTTAAAAAAGTGTCTTGTATAAAGAAAATGAACCATTTCTTGTTTAAATTTATGTATTTAGATGAACATAAATAAACCAATCGGATTGAGTAGGTTATATAAGTGTAAGGTTATACTTTTATCTTGTAATGAATAATTGAGTTGGTTGCAGAGTTTCGTTCACATTGCATTTAGGGTTTGCGGCTGGGGGGGGTTCTAGCCCTGCCTGAATACTTTATGAACATCATCTAATGTTAGAGCTTCTTCTTCTTCTTCATTTTAGATTAAGCCTCGAAAGGCGGATATTCCAAAGAGTAACTACTGCCAAACTTATGTTCTTATAATGGCTAACATTATGAGCGTACTAGTACAGTCGAAGTTGATATGTATATTATTATGGTGTTGACCTATCATTCTTAGAAAATATTTCTTTTCAGTACCAATTTCGGAAAGCCTTTGTTAACGCATGATTTACTTAAAACTTGTTCCTTTACTTGTACCTTATAATATTGACCCTAATGTAATACCTTTATAAAATATAGAAGAAAACAGTATGAAACATGATTAGAGAAGAAAAGAAACACTAAGTCCTCTCACACAAAAAAGATTTCATCATCAGGTAACATCTACAATATATACAAAAATGGGTATAATTTTGTTTTGTCTGTTTGAGAAGACTTTGGCTTCTTTACTCTCTAATCATGAGTAAATACTATACTATTGTATGGACACCTCAAAAGGACTGAAGTTGTCTAAACTGGTTTTGTTCTCATCAGTCTATACTATACTTTTTTTCCTTTTTTTTTATATAGTCCTGAGGGACTGACTAATTAGCCATCCCATGATTATTCATCGAGGGAATATTTCATCTCTCATTGATTCTATATTGCAAGTCCTATATTTTGCCTAACATAAGTGTATTTAGAGTAGAAATGTTTAACGAGTACCTGACATCGTAGAGGCTCGGGACGAATGGTTTAACGTCTTCTCTTAAGGACGATCTGCTCAGATTTATTCCTCTCCCACGTGAATAGATCTATTGCCACAGTGGGTATTGAACCCCACACCTGCAAGTCCAGAGACAAGCACGTTTCTGCTGAGCTAACCTGTTCACTGTGTGCCATGAACAAAAGTAATTAATAAATTAATTAACAATATTTCATTGTTAAAAGATAGTTTACTCACAATGAACTAGTTTTATTAGTTTTAAACATATAACAAAATTATATGTTCTATATGTTTATTAGTTTTAAACATATAGCAAAATTAAATTACAACACTAATGGTTATTATTAAAGTTCAAATCGACCACGGTTTAGAACCTTTGAATTAAGTCATCTATGCATGTTGTATACCTGACATCGTACAGTCTCGGTACTGATGCCTTAACGCCCTCTCCGAGGGACGACGTGCTCGATTTATTCAATTACGAAGTGAAAAATCGAGGGCCATATTGGGTATCGAACCCCAGACCTACCAGTCCAGAGGCGAGCACCTTAACAACTGAGCTAACCTGGCCCTATTATACTATACTTACTGTAAAGAAAAGTCAGGCCATTAATATGTTAGACAATTGTAATTTCAACATTCTGAGGTCTTTAGGATTACAGAAAATATTGGATATATCATTAGAAATCAAACAAATTACAAATATTAGATGAAATAGTTTTATCAACACTACATAGAGTAAACATGAAAGTCATTAAAAAAAATACAAAGAATTCCTACAATGAACTTCAACATTGTAAACTACGTATAAACAACAGTATGTGAACTTAAATACATTGAACTATGTATGTTTACTTCACCCAGAGTAAAAGAGAGAAAATGTCAATAACTGAAACAATAGAAAGGCTTAGATATAAAAATTAACCGGAAGAATCACAGGCAAACTATCCCTACTTTAAAATATTAAAAAAAAATCTAAATTACCGAGAGACCAATTTGAAAAAAAAAATAAAACTTACAATATATGAACTAATTAGTAATACTGACAGACTGACATATATATACATATTTAGACCAGTAGACTCTTGATAATGGACACGTTTTGAAACTTGAAACGTGGGGATGAGAGGGCATGGACGAATATCTACGTGACCAACGAATATCTCCGCGCACAGACTTGCCCGTTGTAATTAGCAGTTCTATTTCATTACCTACTATTGCTGAATTATCTCTTCTACTGTGACAATCAGGTTAGTTTGGCTTACCAAGCTAGTTATTTTGGTTTTATATTTTAAGTTATAAGTTTTGCCAATTCAAAAGTTTAGGAATCTATGAGAAGAGCAGCCAGTCAACGGTGGGTTGAGTTTTATATTGAAACAGTAAATTCTACAAAATATATGGTCACATTATCTGAGATAGTCATTGTACAGAATGATTTGAGTGGGATACTATTATTTATTACTCAATAGGTAACAAATCTGTGTCAATTTTGCAATGTATTAGTACAGTGTGGGTGAGGCAATAGCCTGAAGTTTCCGGTCTTTTCAAGGGGGAAATAGAATAAATAGGGAAAACCAAAGAAGGAAAGAGGAAGAAGGAGGGAAACTGGAAAAAGTAAGGAAAATGGAAGAAAGAAGGAAAATGTAAAAAGTAGGAACAATTGAAGAAATAAGTAAAAAGGAAGGAATTAGGAAAATGGAAGAAAGAAGAAAAGTAGAAAAAATACGGAAAATGGAAGAAATAAAGGAAATGGAAAATTTAGGAAGAATGCAAGAAATAAGGAAAATAAAACAAATAAGGAAAGTGGAAAAAATATGGAAAATGAAAAGTCATTTTTGGAATTTTGGCACTAGCAGGTTTCGCAAATAAACACTCTAAAACGGTAAATTAAATTACATTTAATCAGTTAGAATGAAGGAACATTTTAGAATAATTATATATAACTGTCAATTAAAAATAAATCACCTTTGATGAATAATATCTACTTATTATAATTTTAGGTAATAATTTATTAGAATTTTAAAAAAGTTTTTTGGAATTGAATTTTGCTTTTTTTTAATGAGACATTTAATTTTTACGGAAAGAAGTTTTAATTGTGCTTGATATTTTCCTCGCTATAGAGGTCTTGTATTTTATAATGATGTAATTTATTGTGAGGGGGGGGGAAGGGGGGCACATGATGTTTGATATCAGGAGGTAGCAGAAATCCATATAAACTACTGCTGAAACCGGTGGAGTTGAAAATTTACGATAGTCTTGAGATTTATTCTAATATTATAATTTTAATCTGAATAAATGTTATGGAAAATCAAAAGTTTAGGAATGAAATCAATTTGTGAAATATTTGGATGAAAGTATTGTCAAGCGCATTGTTAAGAAATCTCTTAAGGGGAAATTTGAAGAAGATATTTGAGCCGGCTCTATCCAATCCCAAATGAAACGGAAGCCGGCTTTTGTGTAAGGTTATTCTATTAGTGGGGAGGCCTTTTTATTGAATTGAAAAGACTTCCCAAAGACAATGCAACAATGGTGAAGTGGGCTTGTGAAGTTGGCAGACCTGGGAGACACCTGGTAGACCTGCAACGGGATCGTCTTCTGTGAGCAGCCCGTATACACACGTGACCCGTCTCCAAGGGTCACCAACAACGCATTAGCCCACCCTCCACAACAATCTTCATTCAACCTATCAACAATTCAATCTACCTACCCCTTCTTCAAAAAAAAAAAAATAAAATAAAATACCCCTGCACACCCTTCCAACGTCAAAACACTTCAAAATAATACCACATCAAAAGAAAAACCTGCCAACAAGAAAAAAACACTCCCCTCTTCTGTTCATTAAAATAATGGATTGTTCAAATAAAGTTTCTCATTTAAAACCAGATTAAATGGAGATCAAAGGCTGCCGAAAAAATCTGCTCCTTTTACCTGTTCCCCCTAATAGCAATTAAAACTCAATATAACAAACACCGACCATAATAGGTAAATTAACAATATACTTAATCCCCGCCCCAGTCAGTCGTTTTAATTAGTTTAGTTACCTTTATAAAACTAACTAGTATGATAATTAATTAAATTAATTAATTATTAATTAATTAACCATTAGTAATTTATCTTGAAAATGTTTTAATTAATTGAAAACCATCACTTATGGCCTAAGTAATACTGTTGTCACTTGTAAAAATTGAATAATTTTCAAAATGGTTTTGAAAAGATAATACAAAAATTAATAAGATGCAGGGTGTCACCAATAACTTCTTGGTGAAGAAGTCTCATATATATAATGAGTGAAATGTCATATTATTAAAGAAACCAACATACTCGTACAGTATCAGTGAGACTCTGTTGAAAACCACTTGTTTGAGTTGAACATCTTGTCATTTTTCTTATTGTGGTGTAAACGTTGTATCGTGTATTACATAAAATACATACACACAAAACACACACACACACACACACACACACACACACAATATATATATATATATATATATATATATATATATATATATATAAAGTTTAAACCAAGATGGAAAAAGGAAAGCCATAGAAATAAATGCTTACGTGTTTTTTTATTGTGATTTTTATATACAAAATTACAGTTTATCAGGACTTGGTCAGTTCTTTAAAGAACTGACCTAAGGACCTGACCGAGTCCTGATGAACTGTAATTTTGTTTCTATTTCACTGTATGTACTTTTATCGATATATATCTTCTTCACGGTTAAGAAATGGGAAAACAAGACTAAGATCTTTCAACCGTAACAAGCGGTCTTCGTCAGAGCCTAAAACCCAACTAAAACACTGATTGTGACACAATCTGTGACCAACTGAAACACAACTTTTTCTTATTGTGGTTTGATCATTGATTGTTATTTCACGTGTTTATGTGAAATCTTTATATATACGAGTATATATATATATATATATATGATTAAACCACAATATTGTGGTTTAATCATTGATTGTTGTTTCACGTGTTTATGTGAAATCTTTATATATATATATCATGATTTGTTTTCTTGACCCAATATTTATATGATGTAATTTTTTTGAGGGTTGAGGTCCAATGAGGACTGGAGCAGTTGGGTTTTTGACTCTGACGAAGACCGTTTCGTCAGCAGTTGAACGACTTGGTCTTGTTTTCCCATTTTCTTATTGTGGTTTGATCATTGATATATATATATATATATATATTATAGGGTTGCCGGGTTGGTTACTTGCCGTTGCGCCTACAACGTGCTTGGTCTCCCATTCTCTTTTCTCCTGAAGACGGATTACCCGAAAATTTGAGTCTGTAAGTGTGTTTCCCTACTTTGTGTGTTGCTCTTTGTTAATCTCGAACTCGTATATATATATATATTTCACTCAAAATTCGAAAAAAACGGCCGGTTTCCTAAATAAATATTCCTAAGAAATCTCTAAATATTCTTTAAAAAAAAGAAAATGTTTGCGAATCTCAAGTCTTTGATTGGATGAAGAAATTATTTCGATAGTTAGGAAAACTACAGTAGAAATGGACTTCGGCAAAATATGGTGAGTTATTTATGGAATACAGGTTTAACCTCCTTAATCCGGTATTCTTTCATCCGGCAACACCTGTAGTCCGGCACAATTTTTGTTTGTAACATAATTTGGAGTTGCGGTTTTTGAATGTATCTATGCTACGTCTCCAAGTCATGATAGTAGTGTAAGTGTTCCATACATATATTTTATTGCTTCATTTTCCATTTGTTATAGTTACTTTCTTTACTTGTAATTTATTTTGAATTTCATCGTTTTCTTAAATCTGTAGTTTTACTGATACCTTGTGTGCTCTTAATTTTTGTTTTGCTTTTCCTCATCTTGTTTTATATTTTTATTACATCAGGTGAACATCATTGTTGCACAGGTACAGTACTGTAACTACTTTGTTATGTCATATAATTTTGTAGCACTTACTGGTCATGATGTATTTTAGATTATTTTCTTTACAGTTTACCTGCTTGTCTAGGAGTAAAAATAAATCTTTTAACGTGCTTTTCTGTATACTTCGCTATGTATATTTTCATTTATACGGCTATTGTATATCAAAGCAATGTTACACCTTTTTTTTTTTGCACAGCTAAATGCAGGGTAAGTACACGTATATAGAAGGAGTTTTGGAGACTACCTGTAGTTCAGAATTTTCCATGGTCCATCAAGTTTAAGGTCCTGTGGTTGCCTGATTGGGAAGGTTCAACCTGTATATATCATTAGTGCATTTTAATTGAAACAGTCGCATAAAAATATTTAAAATAATGACTAAAATAATAAATAATGTCATTAAAAAAAAATTGTCTTGAATAAGCGGATTGGCAATAATGTTTTTTTTTCATTGTTACGAATGTTCCAATTAGATTGATAGAAGTACCTGGAGCCAGAGTTCAACAATGGAACCTTGTCAAAACACTCGATAACGAGAGTATTATTTACAAGCCTGAAACGTCGTGACTATTCAATTAAGACGAGGTCAACATTATATGCAAATAGTCAAGAAATGAATTCACTAACTCGAGCCGGCTACAAAAACTATAATTAGCCCCCTCCCCCCACCACACTATAACTTTCCACTTAGTGAATAATGCATGTGCTGTTGTTCACTTCTTCCAAACCGGAGTCAATAGACAATTATATTTGCATTTTCGCTCCATTATTAGCACCCAACAAACGATGAAAATTAAATATCATCCCGTGATTCATTAATTCCGTCTAGTTTAACGAATTTTTTTTCTTTTTTCTTTTTTTTTTATTTCCTCCCAGCCTGTTATAAATAATATATGTGTGTTTATATGTAGGGGAAATCTGATGAAAACGTTGGTAACACTGATAGTTAAATAAGCTCTCATCAGGAGGCATCAGTTAAGAAGGTTCAGTGCGTGCTAATTGAGTGGGCAAACCTTAACTCTACCTTCTAAACATTTCTCGGCTTTCTCTAATTAGATGACACACAAGTTCCTTTTCTCTTAATTCTAACCTGATTTTAACTTAGATTTATATAAAAACTATTATTAAACTCTCTTAGAAGCAATGTAGTAATTTGAATATATAATAGCAAAAAAGGAAAAATAGAGAGTTTAAAAAAAAATATTTTTGTCATCACCCAGTTTATGACTGAAATATAATAAATGGGCACAAATTAATTTATTACTTACTAAATCTTTTTGAAAACAAACGATACGTACAATCACATCAGAAAATATAAAATACGCTTTATCATATGCTAAACTAGTTTCCAGTTGTCAACTTGAAAGTCTCCTTAGGTTTACCAGTACCCAATCTTAATTAATTTATTGTTTTATTAACCGATAAAATTTATTTTAGTAATTTCATTGGAAGTAAGACTTTTAAAATCCTGAAACATTCATCACGTTTGACTGTTCTTCAAGATCTAAATTTTACCAAACTCATATATTTGTAGTAGGCATCATTAAGGAGTACATTAAATCGTACAAGCCCGGACTGAGGGCTTAATCCTCTCAGAGTATTAACGCGCTCAGATTTAATCACCTCCTACTTGAATAAATGGAGGGTCAGAGTGGATATTGAACCCCGGATCTACCACTGCGCTAACCTAGCCCTTATTTGTATTATTAATATTCTTATCAATTATTACATTTAAGTGCTTTCAATAATAGATATTTAAAACTTTTGCTAAATTATAAGATTAATGTAATAATTTGTCTAGTGAAGTTATAAAATTAATAAGTTGAACACTTTGATTAGCGATTATATTTCGCGCACAGTCATTGGCCTCTTCCTTCTTTTACTTATTTTATTTTTTTTTTTTAGTTTATTTTTTTTAAGTCAAAAGACTGAGAATCAACACATTTTTTTTTCTTCTAGCGTGGTGCAGTCATCTTTTTTATGTGGTATTTACTCATTTTAGGGTGAAAAGCTAATGAAATGGTATCCACATATAAAACTTTAATAGTATAAACAATGAGTTTCGAACACGTAGTGTTCTTCCTTAGGTATTAACTAAGAAATGGCACTGTGTCGTATTTTTTAGGTCATGCCTGAGGAAGAACACTACGTGTTCGAAACGCGTTGTTAATACCATTAAATTTGTATATGTGGAGACCATTTCATTAGCTTTTTACCCTACATTTTTGTTGTTGTGTTGGTTCACTTGGGACGATTGTATATTCACGGTTTTGACCATATAGCATGAGTTGTTTTTATGTGAGAGGCTACACGACGTTAATGAGGTTAGACACCTATTTTCGTTTTCGGTGATTTTTTATTTGAAGAAATAAATTTTTTTATCAGATCTCGGTCAGTTCTTCAGGTTCAAATTAAACTCTCATTGCCCGTCTTTCGGTTTTTATTTAAAACCTTTTACAAAGGCCAACAAAACAGAGGAAATACGTAAAAAGTGAAAAAAATTACAAATAAGAAAGTACAATAAGAGTTTTGATAATAAGTAAGTGAATAAACTTACAGACGTATAAAATTTTGAAAACCTAAGATCATAAAATTAAGTTTTTAAAAAAGTTTATAAAAACCGAAATGTTGGTAATAAAATTTTAATTTGAACATGAACTGACAGACTTATGATAAAAAAAAATTATTTTCAATGCTTTTATCAATATTTATATACATATATCAGTAATCAAACCACAATATGAAATGGGAAAACAGGATTAAGATCTTTCAACCGTAACAAGTGATCCTCGTTAGAGGATCAAAAAAACGATTTACAAAGAACAACAAATATTTCACAGTAAACTATAGATACAAAGTAAAGTTACGAACACACTTACAGTCTCTAATTTTCGGTTGGACCTTCATCAGTTGCTTTGCAAGTGCGTTTGGTGTCCCTATCTCAACTCACCTGATGATGGT
The DNA here is from genome assembly GCA_026182355.1 of Hermatobates lingyangjiaoensis. NCBI lineage: Eukaryota > Metazoa > Arthropoda > Insecta > Hemiptera > Hermatobatidae > Hermatobates > Hermatobates lingyangjiaoensis. The sequence goes on from JAPFBL010000043.1 coordinate 3,463,091, forward strand.
TCAACCAAACATTATAGACAGTAAGTAGCTTCGTATCTTTGTTCTGTGTCTATAGTTTACTGTGAAACATATATGTTTAAACCACAATATAAAAGATCTTAGTCTTATTTCCCTTTTTATATTGTGGTTTGATCATTGATTATTATTTCACGTGTTGATGTGAAATGTTATTATATATATATATAAATATTTATAAAAGTAGCGACCGTGAAATAGAAACAAAACTAAAGTTTATCGGGACTCGGTCAGTTCTTCAGGTTTTTCATGTTCAACCTGAAGAACTGTCTGAGTCCCGATAAACTTTAGTTTTGTATATATATTATATATATATATATATATATATATATATATATAATATATATATATATTACTGCCATAAATATTGTACACTAAAAATATATAATTATGCAGATTACGAGATAGTCTAGTCAGTGGTGGTTGCAAAACGGTTTATTATAAAGAACAATATTTGAGATTTGGGAAACTTTCTAGGCTTGTTAAGCTGGAGAAAGTGGTTTTTTTTTAGGAGGTTTAAAGTTATTTGAATATATGCATATAGATGTGTACCAATTTACACCTCAATATCCGAATAACTTCACATCATAACCTTAGGAGTGTTGAGCCAACTACGTTAAACTGAAAATATAAAGCAATGGTATTGCGTTAAGAAAGGAGAATTCATATTTTCTTATGAACAGAATAAACCCTGTGGCAAGCAATCGTTGAAACGACTCTCTCTGAATATTAAAAGCCGTTCCAAACAAATCTAGAGTCGTAGCCTAAGCGTATTAGGAATTTAATGTTCATAAACGACATAGTTAAGTTTTCAGTTAGACAGATAAACTGTCCATTTGTTTATACTTGTGTTGCGTGCAAATTGTCAAGGATGTTCATAAATACTATTAGATTTAAAATTATTATCATTGAAAAGATTACAAAAACAGACGCTGTGGTTGTTTTAACGGTTAACTCACTTGATTCGAGTGCAGAAAGTGTGTTTATTTTCTTAAGCTTCTGCCTTCAGCAGGATTTATGTGTCTCACATGACTATCGTTGACAGCTTATAAAATAGCAATACTAAACTGACTTACTTGCTCAGGACTTATCGGCTGAAAGAACTTAAAAGTAGTCACATCTGTACAGCCCACTCTTTACCTGACTGACATTGTATAGACACGACTTGTTTGATATATATGGGTTAGCCAACTTTGTATAGACCACTTACCACCGTCAGACATAGTATAGATAAGACTAGTATTCAGGTTTTCTTAACGCTTACCGACTTTAGAATTATCACAGATATAATGCTTGATTATTCTCCTATTCTTATCATGTTTAGTAATCAAGAGTTCTTAAAAAAACTTAAGTTCATAGTTGATAATCAAGGATAGTAATGATTCATTGAGATTAGTGTCACACTGAATCTATTTTACGCTTTCTATTAAATATTCAATGATTTCATTTTACCATTAAAGTATTAAAGTTTCTTTCTTATTAAATAACTGACGAAAAAAAAAATATTGAAATCTATATGCCATTATACTTGGAAATGTGTCAAAATGATTAAAATAAATTGTGTAGAGTTATGTTTAAAAAGAAATGTTAGAAGAAAGAGAATAAGGTTGTGAAATAAAATATAATTTAACACTTTTGCCAGTCAGCTTTGTCAGAACTGGTTGGCCAGTCAATCCGTCTAACTAAATTGATCAGGCCAATTTCCTTCATCTGGGAGGACTCTGCAAGCTATTAGTTAAATGGGTCTTTCCCTGGGAGGTCTTCGAGAAAAAAACATTTCCTTTTATAATTCCCCAACATTTCAAAATAAATCGTCCTCAGAAACAGTTAATATATTTTATAAACTTTAGAACAAATTCTCCAAATACCAAGTTGTCTTTTCCTTGCAAAATATATTGCAGCAATATTCTTTGCTATGATGAACACTAAACAATAATTATATTTCGGTATTGTTTTTTTTTAGTTTGAGATTCTTGTAAATGCATACTAGGCAACTGACTGTATAAAAAGTTCATTCCTGTATTTATTCATTAAACCTCTAATGTAATAGTTCAATGGTATTCAATTTCAACATTTCTTACATTTGTCTATGAGAAAAAGTACCAACTTTTCTAGCAAATAGTATATGTATGCGATATATCTGTAAATTTTGGTAATAGTCCTTCCTGTAAGCATATATTCTTAAAAATGTTATCACAATTTTCAGAAACTTATTTCTTGATAAATTTCTCTGTCTTCCTGAATAACGCTCTCGTTATGCGTCTGAAGTACGTATAGTTAACATACTTCCTACTGTCAACATGTTTCAACTCCTTCTTAGAGCCATCTTCGGGACGAGAATGATTCTCAAATCTTTTTGAGAATCAAACAGGTTCCATCGTCCCGAAGATTAAATTCTCTCACTAACCTATTGTCAAAATTCTTATTGTAGTCTCTTATTTGTAATTCCCCCCCCCCCCCCCCATTTTTTTTGAACCATTTTTGAGTGATTCTATTATTTCTTATATTTCCTTTGTTTTATAGCCCTATAAAAAAGTTGTTGAGTAAAAACTGAAACGATTGTAATGATAGTTTAATTTAAACCTCAAGAACTGACCGAGTTCTAATAACATTTTAATTTATAGATATATATACTTAAAATAAACAGTGACACATAGACTGAAACATAACAAGAGACTCACTTTTCAATATTTTGACCGTAATGGCGGTCTTTTGTTATGTTTCAGTCTATGTGTCTATTTGAAGTGCTATCTGTCCTGACGGACAGTTTTTCGTTTATCATGGTATATATATATATATATATATATGCCTCCTTAGAGCTTCTGAACAGGCATTCATATGCCTATGGGGCTCTTTTTTCCCTTCATTGTTTATTCTTTTCTTTTTTAATTCTATTTGCACACTTATTGTTGTTTTCATTATTATTTAATGTTATACTTTTTATCTAGCGGTGGTTCCACGAGTTACTCTGGAGGCCAGTAGCTGTTTACTTCTCAACGCGAGTACATCGAACTTTTTCCTGATGACGACGGAGTCGAAATATCGAAGTGTGTTCTGTAGTGACTTTCTGTGTTTTTTCCTATGTGTTAAAGTTGTTATATATATATATATATATATATATGAGTTAAGTTCCATTAAGTTCAATTCACTCAGAGAAGCAGGACTTGAATCATAATTCAACTATTCTTTGTATTCCATCTTTATCATTGTTCGTTCTTGAACACAATTCAATCATATATATATATATATATATATTAGTATAAGTGGGCAGCAGGTCTTCTTGGATACAGATTGAATTGAAATGTGCAGCAGCCTCTGCATTGACAACCTTTTTACTGATAGCCTCTATTTTTCGTACAATCGTCCTTTGCTCTAGAGGTAATTTCCATAAGTAGTTGGCCAACGACATGTAGACAAACAAGGTAAACAACTGATAAAACTAAATGACTATATTGAGAACACGATACACTAAAAAATCACAAGCTTTCGACCATGCATTGGTCATCTTCAGGTTTAAAATATGTTAAAACTATGTATAATATCAATAATAAATAATAAATGAATCTCTAACACTAAACAAAACAGGTGTAACAAAAATATAAAGGGAGAGAATAAAGTACATGAAAGTAAGACAATCAAAAAAGGAAGAAGGTTATAGTAGGGTTGTAACAACAATCAGGTCGGACCCTCAATTGTTGCCAACCCTACTAGATTCGAGATCTCTAACAAATTTGTAACTGCTATCAAAAGTGGCGCTGCTTGGTATAACATTGAGTTCATGATTTTGGATGTTCAGGCTCGGATTGTTATCTTTGATGTGTAGGGCTTCCAAAATGGCTAATCGATCATTGTCAGTGTTATATTGCAGTACTACAGTCCCTTCAACTAACATGCCTCTTGTGAGCTTGATACCATGTGCTTCCTCGGTGTGTTTCTTGGGGGCTCCTGCTGAAAGATACATTGTCAAGCGCCTTGAGAGCTTCATTGCAGTCATCCCAATATACCTGGAATTCAGGGTTGCACAGTCCCCTGTTGAACATGAGTACTGGTATATTAGGTGACTGCGTTGAAGCTCTGGGGTGTCGACTTTAGGTTTGTTCGAAATCACGAGGTCACTAGTCTTCTTATTTTTGTAATAAATTCTGAGCTGTAGTCTATCACTTTCGTTTGTGGGCTTCACGTTGTCTTTTATTAATTTATGGAGGGCTCTTTCATCTTGCTTATATTCTCTATGCATATATGCTCGATAGTAGAGTGTAAGGGGCTCACCAGAGGCAGGAGGCTCTACTTTACTATTGTACCATTGATCTAGAAAGGACTTTATAGCTTTCGTTACTTCAGCGTTGGAGTATCCGTTATTTATTAGCACCTGTGTTGATTTTTCCATTTCTTGGTGTACTAGGGTCCAATCACTGCAGTGGGTGAATGCCCTTTTTATGTATGCGTTTATCGTCGATTTCCTATATTTTTCTGGGCATTCACTCCTTACATTCAAGCATAGTCCGGGGTTTGATGGTTTCCTATAAACACTGGTGTTAAAGTACTGGGGGTTTTGTTTGATGAGGACATCTAAGAACGGCAGCTGTCCCTGTTTACTGTTTTCAGCTGTTAACTTAAGCCCTGAAACTTCTTCCAATAGTAAGTGCAGCTGCGCAATGTCCGCTTCACTATCCGCCAAAACGAAGATGTCATCGATGTATCTAGCGTAGATTGTTGGTTTCTTTATCCTTTGGAATACAACTTTCTCCACACATCCCATAAAGAAGTTGGCAAACAAGACCCTAGTGGAGAGCCCATAGCAACTCCGTCGACCTGTTTATACATTTTACCCTGTGGTGATACAAAGGGGGCTTCTTTAGTGCAGAGTTCGAGGAGAGACTGAAGGGCGTTTTTCGGCATATTTATTTTAGGCTGGCTGTCCTGAGGGTAAATTTCTTCTAATATGTACTGGATAGTCCTGTCCACTGGCACGTTAGTAAACAACGCTTCTACATCAAGCGACGCTATAATGCCAGTCCCATTTGAGACCTTCAACAGGTCAAGGAAGTCTGTTGACGAGGAAAGACTAAAGGCATTAGGGGCGAACGGAGTGGGGAGACTATTTAACCTCTTTGCTAGCTGGTAGATGGGAGTGGGGATTTGACTAATGATGGGTCTTAATTTATTAGAAATTTACCCTCAGGACAGCCAGCCTAAAATAAATATGCCGAAAAACGCCCTTAAGTCTCTCCTCGAACTCTGCACTAAAGAAGCCCCCTTTGTATCACCACAGGGTAAAATGTATAAACAGGTCGACGGAGTTGCTATGGGCTCTCCACTAGGGGTCTTGTTTGCCAACTTCTTTATGGGATGTGTGGAGAAAGTTGTATTCCAAAGGATAAAGAAACCAACAATCTACGCTAGATACATCGATGACATCTTCGTTTTGGCGGATAGTGAAGCGGACATTGCGCAGCTGCACTTACTATTGGAAGAAGTTTCAGGGCTTAAGTTAACAGCTGAAAACAGTAAACAGGGACAGCTGCCGTTCTTAGATGTCCTCATCAAACAAAACCCCCAGTACTTTAACACCAGTGTTTATAGGAAACCATCAAACCCCGGACTATGCTTGAATGTAAGGAGTGAATGCCCAGAAAAATATAGGAAATCGACGATAAACGCATACATAAAAAGGGCATTCACCCACTGCAGTGATTGGACCCTAGTACACCAAGAAATGGAAAAATCAACACAGGTGCTAATAAATAACGGATACTCCAACGCTGAAGTAACGAAAGCTATAAAGTCCTTTCTAGATCAATGGTACAATAGTAAAGTAGAGCCTCCTGCCTCTGGTGAGCCCCTTACACTCTACTATCGAGCATATATGCATAGAGAATATAAGCAAGATGAAAGAGCCCTCCATAAATTAATAAAAGACAACGTGAAGCCCACAAACGAAAGTGATAGACTACAGCTCAGAATTTATTACAAAAATAAGAAGACTAGTGACCTCGTGATTTCGAACAAACCTAAAGTCGACACCCCAGAGCTTCAACGCAGTCACCTAATATACCAGTACTCATGTTCAACAGGGGACTGTGCAACCCTGAATTCCAGGTATATTGGGATGACTGCAATGAAGCTCTCAAGGCGCTTGACAATGTATCTTTCAGCAGGAGCCCCCAAGAAACACACCGAGGAAGCACATGGTATCAAGCTCACAAGAGGCATGTTAGTTGAAGGGACTGTAGTACTGCAATATAACACTGACAATGATCGATTAGCCATTTTGGAAGCCCTACACATCAAAGATAACAATCCGAGCCTGAACATCCAAAATCATGAACTCAATGTTATACCAAGCAGCGCCACTTTTGATAGCAGTTACAAATTTGTTAGAGATCTCGAATCTAGTAGGGTTGGCAACAATTGAGGGTCCGACCTGATTGTTGTTACAACCCTACTATAACCTTCTTCCTTTTTTGATTGTCTTACTTTCATGTACTTTATTCTCTCCCTTTATATTTTTGTTACACCTGTTTTGTTTAGTGTTAGAGATTCATTTATTATTTATTATTGATATTATACATAGTTTTAACATATTTTAAACCTGAAGATGACCAATGCATGGTCGAAAGCTTGTGATTTTTTAGTGTATCGTGTTCTCAATATAGTCATTTAGTTTTATCAGTTGTTTACCTTGTTTGTCTACATGTCGTTGGCCAACTACTTATGGAAATTACCTCTAGAGCAAAGGACGATTGTACGAAAAATAGAGGCTATCAGTAAAAAGGTTGTCAATGCAGAGGCTGCTGCACATTTCAATTAAATATATATATATATATTATTATTATTATTTATTTATTTACTCTTGTTTAAGCTCTGACACCTCCTAGAATATATATATATATATATATAATATATATAAACATTTCACAAAAACACGTGAAATAACAATCAATGATCAATCAATCAGTTGGGTTTATGACTCTGACGAAGACCGCTTGTTACGGTTGAAAGATGTTAGTCCCATTTCTTGTTTTCCCATTTCTTATTGTGGTTGATTATATATATATATATAATCAGAATGAAACGGTTTGTAAAGAAGATGAATCAATCACATGAAAAGTAGACATAAACACTATGAAAGATTCACAGCGATTTGTCTGCATCAATCATCATCAGGAGAAGATGTTCACAGTTTAAAAGTCAGACGGAGATTATCACTCTTAAAAGGATTGGATAGTAATTCCTAATAATTCGTAATTAAAAATTAGTAATGCAAATGTCATTTAAATTGATTATTCATTGAGAGATTAAAAAAAACATATGTGACTCAGCCATGCAGAGGATTAGTTATTTATTATTCTATGTTTACATTTTTCGTCAACACAAATTGTACTGAATTATTTAATTAATTATTTTCCAAGACAAACAATAATTACTTTCCGGTTTATATGACTGGACGATAGTTGGTGTAATTAAATGGAATGAGCTAGGAATTCCAAGCTAATTACAGTGTTCTGCTTGGCATCCTCGTTATATTTATTATTGGAGAGACCTCTCTCCTTATTAGGTACGATTTGGAATTCAAAAAAACAAAGACCTTCAACCTTTGCTGCATGCAACCCAAAGACCTGCACCTCGTTATTCTCTCTTCATTAATGGGGATGTGGAGAGGACTTTCTAGGCTTAAAGCCGTTAACTTTATAAGTTGATTCGAAAACAATAAAACCAGTACTTATCATGTAACGCTTATTAATAAATTATCAATAATTAATTTTCTAAAGTGTTTGGGAGCCAATAACAATAACTAAAGCTTCAACATTGCTTCAGGGTTTTTATTGTAATTGTTCAAATATAATATTAAGTCTTAACAGTTGATCAACAGTCTTAACTAAAGATTCGACTAAAGTCTTAAGTAAAAACTAAAGATGACCAGCGTTTAGTCATTCTGTCAAAAATCATTTCATCAAGATCAAATGCTGTAAACGTTAATAATAATAAATTAAAATTAAACTCAATGCACCAACAAGAGGAATGGTCTTTTCTACTAGGAGTAACTGGGCCTTGCAGTTAATATTTTAATATTTTATTTCTAATATCTCAATGACATATATTCTACACTATTCTGATATTTTTTTAATTTATCAAAAATTCACTCACTTCTTGTTATTACTGCATGAATCTTTGAGAAATAGAAAAAAATATAAATCAACGTCACACCTACAGTAAAACATCAGAAATGTCAGAAAATGTTAACTTCATTGAGAATCTGACGAAGACTAGTTTTAGTTGAAGATCTCAGTCTATTCTTAATATTTGCTCCTATCTAGAAGTTTATATATATATATTAGTATATTTTGGGAGCAGACCTTCATTTAAACATGTTTTATTAAACAGTATGCCGATCTTTATTTTCGTTCATTTTTTATTATTTAATTTTATTCTTATTCTTATATCTTCTTATTAATTTTATTTTTATTAAAAACTGGAGAAATTAAATAAAAAACGAACGAAAATGAAGATCGGCATACTCTTTAATAAAACATATATATATATATATATATATATATGATCGAACAACAATATGAAATGGAAAAATAAGACTAAGATCTTTCAACAGTAACAAGCGGTCTTCGTCAGAACCCAAATGAGTTGGGTTTTTGACTCTGACGAAGACCGCTTGTTAGGTTTGAAAGACCTTAGTCCTGTTTTCTATGTCATATTGTGGTTTGATCATTGATTGTTATTTCACGTGTTTATGTGAAATCTTTATATATATATATAACTGAAGTTTATCGGGACTCGGTCAGTTCTTCAGGTTCAAATTAAACTCTCATTGCCAACGTTTCGGTCTCTTGGCAATGAGAGTTTAATTTGAATCTGAAGAACTCACCGAGTCCCGATAAACTTTAGTTTTGTTTCTATTCCACGGTCGATACTTTTATCAATTTTATATAAATATATATATATAACCTCCCCTTCAATGATAGATTTAGGGTTCAAGTTTTGAGATAACTTTCCAATGATGACACCCATACCACTTTAAGGGTTTCTGAGGAAGCCCTCATTTGATGATTAGGCGCAAGAAATTTAATCTAAGAAATTGAATTTAATCAGATGACTTCCTGTATTTATTTATTTAGTTATTTATATATTAATTTATGTTTTTCTGTTTTTTTCTTCATTTGTTATGTTATTATGTTAACTATTGTGGTTTTATTATGCTTTCTTTTTTAACCCATTTTTTAATTTTTTAACTTTCTATTTGAACTTTCTCCAAAAATTTGATTTTTTATTTTTTCACATACTGGCACTCTAGAGTTTAGTTTTTACTTCATTTTTTCCTGCTTTATTTTGACTATTTCTCAGTTTAGTCATATTTATTTATTTTTAATTTATGACTTTTTCCTTTCCTAAAAGTTCCTTTCCTTTTACGCGCTCGTTTCCTCAGCTCTCAGACGTAAAGATACCTCTAAAACACAGACTTTTTTTTTGACATTTTCTCAAGATCTCAGAATTTTTTGTAACACATATACGAGTAGCTTCGTTTTATATTTTTGAGAGTAACTCTCTCTGATTGTAATCGAATTGGCCAACCTCCTAGGCCATCAGCATAATTCGGGGATTCCCTCGGACATGAAGGCACTTCTCTCTGACGACAGCAGTTAAAATAAGTGAAAAATAAAACAAAAAAAAAAAGAAAACAGAAAAATAAAAGAAGGATGAAAGTTCAGAAGTTAAAAAAAATATGAATGAAGTTCTACAAAATTGTGATATTTATAAAAATTTAAAAATAATTTCCTGTTCAATTCATAATTTTATTTAAATTTAAAGTAAGTTGTGCCTGCGTGTTCATAGGTTACTTACGTGTACGTTTGTCTCCTCCTCCTGTGTACCCCCACCACCACACCCTCAGGTTCACCCACCCTGTCGCTCAAATCCAAAGGTAAATGACTATACATTATTACGTATTATTATTTATTTAATTTTATAATTTATATCTATGCTAATTACAATTATAATAGGTATAGCAACCAATATATTAGTTTTGCATTGTTTTTACGTTTCATTTCCTTTAATCGTTTGAAATTATTATATGTATATATATAAAAAGATTTCACATAAACACGTGAAATAACAATCAATGATCAAACCACAATAACAAATGGGAAAACAAGACTAAGATCTTTCAACCGTAACAAGCGGTCTTCGTCAGAGTCAAAAACCTAACTGAGTCAGTTGGGTTTTTGACTCTGACGAAGACCGCTTGTTACGGTTGAAAGATCTTAGTCTGGTTTTCTCATTTCTTATTGTGGTTTAATTATTGATGTATATATAAATTGGATATTTTAATTTATCAAATGTATTTTGGGGTGAGTATTGAGGGCTTAGAACGAATTAGTCTGTTTACATGTAATTAGCGATTCATCTTACGAAACCGCCTCCGAATCGAATTATTTTCGTTTGTAATTGAAATTCCTCATGAGAAATTGATAAAGTTGATAAAGGAACTCTATCCTTGTAGTAGTAGGCAACCGTTTAGATTGCAGTGGTTGTCCAATACGGTGACACACATAGGCCGAACATTGGACTCTTTGTGATGTATATACTTCACAATTGATGTATAATATATAAAATTTATATATATATATATATATATAAAGATGTTTGTACGAAAAATTGAACCAACTTTTTTATTGGAGTTGACAATTAACTCGTAATTTTATAATCATGGTTTTGATGATTTACAGTTTTCATCGAACAAAAACCAAAAAAACAAAAAGAAAACATTAAAGACAATCCGTGTGATTAAATTGGGATGAAAGGGTTGTGGAGGTTATGTAACATGTCTGGGATTGGGATCAAGACGATAAATAAGCTCATGACATGCAACAGGTCGCTAGCTCGCTAACAAGCTACACGGCCTGCCCGCCAACCCAGTCTTGAGGTGTTTTTTACCTCCCTCTCCCTCTGTCTCACCCTCTCACTCAGCAGGAGGTACAGAAAAAAAAGAAGTCACATTCGATTGTCCTGAACAGTGATTTATCGATGGGATAGATCAGATAAGAGTCAAAGATATAATAGGTAACAACTCTGGTTTGTTGACTATCCCAAACATCGAGTCTAATTTAACTTGATTGCGGCAAGTACTCTCCCCATGTTTTCAGATCCACTCCAAATGATTTCTAAAACATATAAATGTTGAAATACAGTATTGCTTTATCGTGGCAGCTGTCCACTACAAAAACAGAACTTGATCTATTTTTAGATCCACAGCTTCGACTCTTAAGAATAACAGAATAATTTAGTACACAATTCTCAAATTGTCGACTACAGAATATCTATTATTTATCATTCCGCTTTCTTGATTTATAAATCTGTAGAATCATTGAGAGTTTTGAAATGAAAAACTGGTGTTCCAGCAGTCATTAATGCATACAAGCATTAATTAAGAGTTTGGAAAAATCTGGAGTAGCCTACGCTAGAGTTAGCAGTTTAGGGGGAAAAAAATGTATGAAAACACAATTTAGCCAAAAAAGTGACTCCTATTATGCATAATTGCTCCCAAACAATAGGATTCATCTTCACTATGAACCCAATTTTTGTATCATCAAAGGTTCTGGACATACCGTCTACACAGATACACATACCCTTACAGACATCATCAAAATAACGTCATAAAACGACTTCGGGGACCTCAAAACATGTAACTCTATCAAAATCTCAATATCGAATTTTTTCACGATCAGTAAACTTTACTTATAGTAAAGTTATATAAAAATATTGAAGAAAGATTTACAAAGCGGTGTTGAAGAAAAATATTATGAAATACTATGAAGATGGCTAGTGCAATCAGGTTTCATTCGGTCTAAAAAAATATACAAAGGAAATAATAAATTTACGTAAGAGAGATTTAAACATTAATGTCGAATATCTAACTTAGGCATTGTTCTCTTGAATACTACTTATATTATCTGAAATTATTATCAGACGTAGAAATCAGACTCTGTATGGAAAATTAAGAAACCCTATTTTACGTAACTGTGATAGGATCACCATAAAAAGGTTATAAAGGTTATAAGAAACCATCATAATACTTTTCCAAAATTATTTATTAAGTTCATTAAAGAATTTTAAAGCTGAACTGTTATAATATGTTACTTTAGGTTGCATTGGCACTCCCAAAAGAAACACATATAGGCCGAACATTGGTCTTTTGTGATAGCACACATTGGAATCCAAACTTTTCCCTAACTCAAGTGTATTTAGGGTAGGAATCTTTAACAGATATGTGATATTGTATAGGCTCGGGACTGACGCTTGACGTCCTCTTGGAGGGACAAAGTACTCAGATATATTCACCTCCCGCGAGAAAATTGAATCCCGCGAGTGGGTATTGAACCCCGGCTATACCAGCTCAGAAGCGAGCACGTAGCCATTGGGCTACTCCTTAACAATTAGAAATATTAGCCACAGTGTGCGTGAGTCTGTCAGAACTCCTAGGCTCTCAGACTTAAGAAATGGTTTACGCCTTCACAAAGAGTAGTGTGGTTCATTTAATGATTCGACACCCGTCTGAAACATGAACCGGGAAACGCATCCAAGTGCTAACCACGCTCAAAGTGCCTACCTTGTTTAATCAAATGGGAACCGATTATTCAACATGACTAGGGCCTTTTGTTATCAGATATGGACTGTAGATGAGATAAGAAGGGACATGAGACTTGGGTTATGCAGTGAATGCAAAGGCAATGGGATAGGTGACAAAGATTCTTTATAATGGTCCATCATTAGTTGGGTCACGTTTTTATTTGAGTCAGCCCCCAGTCCTTAGGTTTGAGATTTATGGATGGTCGACAACTGCCCGGTTACCTGCCAGCTCTCTGACCCCCTCTCCACACGTGTCAATGGTACACACACATACACGCACACACACACACACACACACGCACGCACGCTCACTCCCTCAAAACCATTCCACCCTCATACATCACTTCTCAAACCAACTCCTATAAAATGTTTTTTTTTTTTTATAAGCCCCTATTGTATGACTGCTTCTTCAAAATGAACAAACAAACAGTCTTTCACGTCCCCTGTCCAAGAACCTCAAGAGACACTCTATTCCAAAACATTCTAATAATCCTAGTCCTGTGTATTTACTCATGTTGCTAAAGTAAAACCATAAACATCTCCACATACAAACAATATATGCAAACAATGTGTTTCGAACATGTAGTAGTTAGATATAACTTTCAGGTTATATCTAAAATCCAAACAGAACTACAGTTCACTTCACTATTCCTCAGAATAAAGTAATATATAAATGTACAAAGTTTAAGTGCTTCCTTATTTTCTTGGCACTCTAGACGTAATCTGAAGAAGGATACAAAAACGTTGTATGTGGAGTGTATTATTTGTTTTTTCCAACACTACAGTGTAATCGTAAGCCTATTCATTTGAATCGTGATTTATAGATATTCCCTTTAATTGGTCCGTTAATAGTAGTGGTAGTTGTGATAGAGAATATCACAACTACATTGTCCATACACAGTGTAAAGTTGGTCTTCTTATATTCTTATTTGGTGAATAATGTAATTTATTAATTTACCTTATTACTCTCTACTTATTAAAGTTATTAAGTTAAGCATTTATAACAAACAGTCTTAATTATGTTGACTATAGGAGGATTGACTATAAGAGGATTGTAGCCCAGTGGAAACGTGCTCGCCTCTGGACTGATAGCTCAATACCCACTGGAGCGGAGTTCAATACCCACTCGGTCCCTCTATATATTCACGAGGGAGATGAAAAAAATTGAACATGTCGCCTCTTGAAGAGGACGTTAAGTCGTCTGTCCGAGTCCGGTACTCGTTAAAGATCCCTTCTTGAAATATATTTGAGTTAGGCACAATTAAGGACTCAGAAAAGAGTTGAAACACCATTTTAAGATCTTTTAAATTATATTTAAAATAGTTAAAAAGAACATTCTACAACATAATTTAAAATGTTGTAGAATATTCAGTATGTGAAGTCAAAAAGGGCCAATGTTCGGCCTATGTGTGTTTTTTCGTGAGAGTTCTACAGCAACCAAACCTGCCTGTGTTGACTACACCGGTTCTCATTAAATTACCTAAGCTATGCAAGCTTGGGAGTGGTTAGTACTTGGATAGGTGTCCTAATAAATTTGATGGCTTGGTAATGTTGCACACTCATGGTTTGAATGGGTGCCGAATGAAAAATACAAAGATAAGCTACACTGCAGAACTTTGTATAACCCGAAAAGAGTTCAAGTAAGAGCGTAGAAAAAGGAAAGTTATCTACTTAAGTGCTCCTTGTCCTGTGTTGGATTTTGTGTTTTTCTCCGTTTTAACATATCCCTTAGGTCATTCTTTTAATTAGGACATTTAGTTTTTAACTTTACTCTTCATAACGTTATGTCTTAGATTTCAGTTTTTCTACTCTTTCGTTTTCTCACCTGTGGGTCCATAAAGTGATGTGGGGACCTGGAAGCTTCCCTCATCGTTGTCCACCTGAAGCTCACGATGAGGTCATCATGGTAACAGAACACTTGTTGGTCAATTTTGTTTAGTAGAGGGACCGAGTGGGTATTGAACTCCGGATCTATCAGTCCAGAGGCGAGCACGTTTCCACTGGGCTACTCTATCCTCTTATAGTCAACATAAATATGACTGTTTGATAGAAATACTTAACTTAATTGACATGAAATAAATTATTAATTTCATGTCAATAATTTATGAAATCCAAAACTTAGGCTTTGGATTGGGCCTTAATGAATGAACTGACACGTAAAAAGGCACCAGCATGTTCTATGTCTCACAAGGGGAGGCCGTTAGTCATACGTAACTTGCAGACGCAATAGGTGCTAGGTACGAAAGGTATGAGCACCACCTGCTCTACGAAAACAGGTCTGCTGTCGAGATTAACTACATTCTGCTATCAAACATGGTTCTGAAATCGAAACATCACGTTCAACTGGTTACCAGTGACAGCTAAAACTGTAACTTAAAAACAAAATAAAAAAAACTAACAAACTTTAAAATGATATCACCTAAAATATTTTATTTTTTTTACCAAAAATAATTTATGCCGCTCCACTATTTTATAGGCATATAAATTATCGATTTTAGGTTGGCAATAATTTATTAATAGCAGCCTAGTTCTGGTTCTAAATTTCTCCTCTGGTGTTTAATTAGTACAGATGTCTTTAGTGAGAAACTGACTTCGAATTTATGTTCTTTAAAAAAAAAAATATAGGTTGATGGGATTTTAACACAGCCGGTTATCACGTATAGGCACAAGAGCAACGACTTTGCATCGTCAGGGGATTTAATGCAAGGGAAATTCATCGCTTTGTAATTCCAACATAATAATTTCATCGTCAGTAAAGTCAAGGAAAAGAAATTTTATTCCATGACATTTACAAGGGTAAATTTACCGCATGGTATTTTATCGCAAATCATTTAATCATCAGTTAACTGACGATTTTCATTTGTTTGCAAACCGTTTCATCGTCAGGAAACTCTTAGTGAGGATATCACCACGTTGTATTTACATCGTAAGCTATAATATAGTCAGTAATCCACGGTAAACGATATTGACGGCATTATATTTACACCGCAAGCCATTACAGTGTCAGTAATTTCATGGCTAAGGAATTTCATTGCCGGTATTTTGATCGCAAACAATTATATCAGTTAACCATGATTCTGTGAACCCATGGTAAAAGAATTTTTTGCGCAGTATCTTCTTCTATTGCATGACAATGTCAAATATTCATCGGAATGTAATTTAATTTGACTATAATTAGGTAGAACTGAACTTGAAGAGTGTTCTTTAATAATTATTGGCTATAGGTAAATACAATAACATTTTACAAAAATGCGCACGAAATAATAATAATGTTTTTATAATTGTTATTTAATTTTAACTAAAATTTATAAAGTTTATATGGTGGAGCAAATCACTTACGATGGAGGTATAATAA
Source organism: Hermatobates lingyangjiaoensis (assembly GCA_026182355.1). Taxonomy (NCBI): domain Eukaryota; kingdom Metazoa; phylum Arthropoda; class Insecta; order Hemiptera; family Hermatobatidae; genus Hermatobates; species Hermatobates lingyangjiaoensis. The sequence goes on from JAPFBL010000043.1 coordinate 3,479,100, forward strand.
TGGCATTGTCTAAAAAAATCAAACATTTCTTGAAATTTACTCAGAAGAAGTTTAAATAATTGTTGGATTCGACAGAAAGAATATAATTGAGAGACAAGTTTAGAAGAGAGATAACGAGAGTCTGGTATCTGAAAGACAACTGATTTCCTATGAAGTTAAAAGACTTAACAAGAAGAAGAAGAAAAAAAAAATTCAGATAACAAGATTTCTTTTAAAGGGTTTTATCGGGAATCCAAGGAAACAAGTTAATGTTTGAAAAGGATAGTGTTAAAAACTTGTTGTTGGTGGTAAGGTGGAGGGGGGGTTACTCTTTAAATAGAGGTGTGGAAATGTATCAGAGGAAGCAGTAAAGGTGAAACAAACAAACAGAGGTGAAGTTAAACAGATCCACCAACACCTCGAGTGCCTTCCCGAGGCCTCCCGCCTCGGTCTTCATCGCCTCAACTTCCTAACAAGTCAAGTACTTACTTAACGAGACTGCCAAACTTGCCATCTCTATGCCCACCGCGTAACCCTCTCCATTAAGTCCCTCACTCAACCCTTCCACTTCATTTTCATTTAAGTATAAAGTACTCTTAATTATCACTACTAAATTCATTAAAACTATTTCTATTTGAATTGTGAGCAGTAAAAATTATGTTTTATAAGAATAGATATAAGCACATATTACGCAGTAAGCTTACGTGACTCTACAAAAGCTCCACAAATTCAATAAAAAAACCAACAAGGTTTGTTTGGTGATGGTGGCCGCCCCAGAGATATATCTTATCAACTGTGGAACTGTGGACTCCCTAGGACTTTAGAAATCTAATTAGACCCATTTAACATTTTCAAAAAAATATTTTATAGGTAAACAATTCTTACTGATTGTAGGTAAATGAATAACTAACAATGAAGTAATTTTTGTATTAGTAACATGAATTCCAAATACAAAAATCCAAGAATGTTTTTAAAACAAAAACAATTTTCTGATTTCTTACTGTGGTTTAGATGTTGATTTTTCTTTTACGTGGTTATTGTGAAATGATTATATATAGTTTTTTTCAATGTTGTCTGTGTGTGGGTGGGTGAGTATGCATCCAAAGTTTGTGGACACGCTAGAGTCCAGAATCTTTGATGGAGCAAATAGATAGTTTAAACAAAAATCGGCCTCATGGTATAGATGAGCGCTATTGTTTGGGAGTAATTATGCATGATAAGAAAATAATTTTTTTTTCCAAAAACCTGTTTTTAGACTACATGTTTTTCTCCTAAACTACTAATTCTAGATTTTTGACATTTTGGCATTATTATTTAGATGTCTCTGACATTTTTCAGACAAAATAGGAATATTTTCAAGTTTTAAATGGGTAAATTTGTCTTAAATATTTAATGGACAAGGAGGTCAGATAAACTTCGTAAGACACCCACTGGCTATTGAAACAAAATCCATGTTCTCCGGTTGGAAATTATATCGTATCACAAAATCTACTGTATCCCTTTTCAAAAATGTTATTACTACTGTAGTTATACTAATGATATTATGTGCATCAGTGATGTGATATACAAAACTAAGCATATATATTGATAAATGGATCAATCACTATCTGTACAACCTCCATGACTGAAAGACTAATAAACATCCCTGATTTAGACATTTATATTGTACTTAAATGGAACATATATATTATATACCCAAGAAGTATGATATTATGTTTACTGTTAAGTATGACATATTGTAAAGATGAGTGTAGGCCACTCCAGATTTTTTTCATACTTTACTGAAGTAAAATTTTTTAGTGAATTCAATAATATATTTGAATAGTTGTAATGTTGATGAGGAGGCGAGATCTTCCATGGAGTTCCACCATCTGTTGGAGTTTGACTTCAACTCCAATAGGATCCCGCACTCTACCATAGTGTATACTATTACTGTACAAATGGATCGCAAGTAAAGGCCACAAGTTGTACTTGTTTGAGATGATACTCTTTCAAAGGTCCATGTCTTGTTAAAAACTCATTTTTTTATTCAAGAATTTCAAAAATTATGTCTCCACACGAAAAAATTTAATTTAATATGAAAAATAACAATACGTTTCAAACACTTTTTTTTATTGTTTAAACTGATTCCCTAGTGGGTGATAACGTTACCGTTTACCGGCTTTTTGTTTGATTGGTGATTATACAGATTCTACATTGGGAGTCATAAATTTTGCCTAACTCAAGTACACTTCGAGTAGAGATCTAGGACAAGCTTACATCGCATAGGCTCGGGACCGACGGTTTAACGTTCTCTCCGAGAGACGACTTGCTCACATTTATTCACCTCCCGCGTGAATAAATCGAGGGCCAGATGGGGATCGAACCCTGGACGACCAGCCCTGAGGTGAGTATGTTAACCACTGAGCTAACCTGGCCCCTTTTGAACACTTAGTGTTCTTCTTCAGGTTTACATCTGTATTCTTGAGAGTCGATCTACGGGAATAACTTAGGGAAATATAAACCAGAAGAAGAACACTAAGTGTTCGAACACGTTGTTAGTTTTCATATTAAACTTTTTGTTTAGATACGTAATTCTTGAAAATTCTTGAAATCCTCCAATATGAGTAAATACCACACTATAACAGATTGCACAAGTACCGAACTGATTTATTTCACAACTAGAGTGTGCATGAGTGACTGTTTCATGTCATACCGTTGATGAAATTAAGAGCTGTAGGTTATTAATGATCCCTGTTAAAAGTTATTGTTCCTAAATTGATGCACGTAACCAAACATTCGTAAGTAATCATTAATCTGTATGAATTATATTCGATTTCATTTGATAGTTTGGCATTTAGCGCATTTACTTTACGATATATAAATTATGAAATAGTTATACGTAAAAGATTTTTTATCAAAAAATAACTGTTGAAGTTAATTATTATTGTATTTTGTTGATTGGAGGTTTGAGCGGTTTCTGATGTTAGTTTTATGGGAGCCGAGAGGTTTAAATCATGTTCAGAGATCGCTTAAAATAAATGGAACTTGCGATCATGCCAGTGTAGGTATTAGTGCATTAGAATTATTGATTTTATGTCTGAAGGGTGACAGAGAGATTTAGGGGTTCGTAGGCTTTATTGGGGAACCAACCAGTGAAAGGGGGGGCCAGGCCTATCCCCGGACCCCCTTGCATTCTGGAATGTCAACGAACCCCAGTGTGGAGCAGCTTCAGCTAGTGACCGGTGACAGCAGCACCGTCGATCAAGTGGGGGATGCCTTCAACCCCTCCCACTGGTCAAACAAGCCTTGATCAGTCTCCGTGTGTAGCTTGTCGGTTGTGCTTCGTGTCAGACGTTTTCAGCGAAGTCATTTCATTTCGTTTACTGTTTTCAACATTACTTGGTCATCATATGCCCTGCTCAGTGCTTCACTTAAAGTAAGTGTTTATCATCTACCATCATTGCTTATAACTTCTACATGTTTAAATAACTTTCTTTGTTCTATTATCTCATTTAAAACATTTTCAATTTTTTTTTGTCTAGTTTTATAATTTGTTAGTGCTGTTCAATATTATTTACTTGTATTCCATCCCTCTACTATTCGCATATATAAGTTATGTATACTTGAAACACTTTTGTGGCTAGTTTTCCTACCTAATTCACTTCCGAAATATTGTTAACGATAATTAATAAACTGCTGATGTTCTTCAGCATGCTTAGTAGTAATTTTATTGACAATTCCACTTTTAACTTAAGAGATAACAGATTCGGGAATCTGAAACAGAAAATTAAGTGGACTACATTATTGTTTTGTGAAATCCATTTCTATCAACGCTGAAAAATATGAACAAATGGATGTTAAACTATAAAACTTAGGGTTTCTTAAACACAGTCTACAGCTTAACAGTATAGTTAGTATGGTCCACAAATATTTTTAGCTTTTAAATGAAACAAAATTGTAATAATCAGAATTTGAATTGATAACTAGTTAAAATGATTGATAGAATTGAATTTAACCATTGGAGAATAGCTGAAGGAAAACAGTTTTATTGAGGTTAATTTCAGAGTTGAAACAGTATCTGTAAGAAATCAAATACTTTCTGTAATCAATCAGCTTCGCAAAGGCTCCCTGTTTCAAGTGTTATATTTCTTCAGACCTGTCTCCTCCGGGTAATGCCAGTGACATTTCTGCAGAGCTGTTTGTTTTGTAGAACACCATGTGAGAATATAACTTCAGCACCGCAATAAGGAGTATATTTCATCCATTCTTAGGGCACAACTCTATCTGCATAAGTTTAAAATAACAGTACTAAACAATGTAAATCTAATGTTTTTTTTTCAATTCCAATCCTGTGTAGAAACCATTTATTTACTGTGTGTTTCCTTAAGCGTAAATGTTTGTAGGCGTAATTAATGTAAATGACGAGTGGGATTAAGCAGAGTAAGGATTAATGCTGTCAGATAGTGTCATTTATGAGGTGCTGTCTATGCTAATTTATGCTAAATATGTAATAGTAAATTGAAACTATGTAGATTTATTAGAAGAAAATATATTTTCCTAGTAAATTGACTAGCTACCTTTGTGGCAGTAACGGTATTTTGTTAAATAAATTGTTGACGGTTGTGTTGATTGAATGATCCCTTGGATGCCTGAATGCTGCTCATTATTGTAGTCCCTTCACCATCTGCTTTATATTGTTTAACTTTGTAATACAAACTTCATGAAATTAAACTTTAATGCTGAAATGGTTACTAATAACAAAACAAATCACTCCTGTTTCAAATAAAAAGAAAATATAAAGACAAGCGCTTCAGTTGTAGATGTTTTATGTTGAAAGTTTCTACTTTAGATAGAATGACGAGCTGATATATAATTTGGAGTTTACAAATAATTTATTAAATGAAAATTTGCTGTGGGAACGAAGCTGGGGTAACATTTTAATTAGAAATGCAACATATGTTTGAAAACAGTCAAATAGGCCTTGTTGTTTTTCAATGAATATTTTTTTACAACTACCACGCTACTCTGTACACTACTTGCTCTGGTAAATGGCTTTTTCCCTAAAATGAAGTTGACAAGTGCTTGGGATTTATTGATGATTGATCATCAGTGATGCGATGATGATGATATCAGTGATGGAGTGGGTCGTGAATGGCGATGGCATTAGACATAGCTTCCTTCCATTGGTCACTGTCTGTCGAGTATAAGACTGAAGCTTTCAATGCGGCTTACGCGTTTTTTAATGTGATGACCTCAGCATCCCGATGACCTGATAGTGGAGGAGTACAGTTCGGTTGTGTATGATTCAAGGAGAGCTGTCAGAGTGTGGAATAATTTCAAATTGTCTGCTCTTTCTGTAGAGAGTCGGTAACAGTCCAGTGTGCATTCGAGGTGCAGGCAATGCATGGAATAGACAATGTCCCTGGCCAGTTAGTGCCACTTCTCTAAGCAAATAAACCAGTGCAAGTTCCTTTTGACTATTGGTCTGTTATGAATGTTTATATGAAAAATATATAAGCAATACAGTCTTTAGTTTACAAACACTTACAAATTAGCTGAGGAAACGAAACAGAAATAATATGTTAATTGTGAATGCGACATCCGTTTGAAAACAGTGAATCTCATTTCAGTTGTGTAAGATAATAAGCAGTCTTTATTACAATAAATATTTTTTATCTTTAATTTGATATTCTTAGAATATCAACACAAATAATTTACTAGAAATGGTCAAAGATGGTTTTCTTCTTATCGCAATAGATTAAGAAGTCTGTACCAGATAATTTGTACAACTACAAGTTGAAGACAATGCTTATCAGGATTGTTCAAAAGGTACTGCAGTCTATCATCCTTTGTTTTCTCACGACTAAGTGTTTTTACTTCAAACAATCAGGCACTTGCCTTCCAGTCGTGACAATGTGTCAGAAATCACATTACTTTAGAGATTTTTATCTAAAAAAAAGAGAACATTTGTGAGTTTCAACAGTTTTTTAGTTTGAATAAACACGTATTGTATTTTATTTAAAAAGACTGTTTATTTGATGATTTATTTAATTATCATTTTAATGTATTTTATTTAGTTAATTATATTTTAGTTTATGAACTTTTTCCTGAATATCGTTGAGACGTTTTACGTAAAGTTTTAGTTGTCGAGCTTGTCTTGGTGACGCTTCCTGGGGTTGTTGTTGGATACCTAAATCACCAGTTAGCAGCTGTTGCATACGATCGTGCTTTCCTTCATGTACATGACGGAATATTGTATTGCTCTGTAAATCGCGAAAGGTTCGCAAACATACTTGCCATTGTTTGAGTAAATCACATCTCATCACTTTATATGAGGGAACCCTCATATAAAGTAAGTCATCACGGTGTACTTGTTTAAAAGGTACACCTATTGGTGAACAAAAGCATCCCCTGTTAGCACTTATTCATAGTGACATGCTGTGATGGTGGGGTGGGGGAGGCACTGTCTCCCAGTCGGATTTACAAACACAGTAGGATGCCAATAGAACAGGATGAGAGATAGGAGCAAATAACATGCTTCCTTGAGGCAGAGTTACTGCCTGCATCAAGCAAAGCGCTTTCCCTATGTCATATCAATAAGAGTAAATATTACAGACATTTACCGAATAATACATTACCGAAAATCATGGAAAAGAAGACATATACTTTTATTACATGATGACTCCTGTAGATATTTGAAGTAGATCTACCCGTGAAGTTAAGTGTTTCAGGAAATCTGCATAATCTGACACTTTTCAGTCGTCTAAATTGTATTGATTGGAATTTTCCTGGAGTTGGTTTGTTGTCATTCTTCGAAACTTCATAACCTAAAAATATATTGTTCTTACTCCAAAATGCATTTTTGAGGTTGATATAAATATATTTGCATTGTGTTTCCTTCATTTTGTGATTGTGTTCTATATAACGTTCTTTAGATTTGTACTGTTATATAGTAAATCACCTAAAATAACCCCATAAATCTTTGGAATAGCGTTGCACAAACCAAATGGCATACCTAAGAATTCTTATAAACCAAACGGGGTTATAAATGCGTAGTGCCGTTTTTCAGAAATATAAATTTTATAAATACAATATGAAGGTATTATGTATAATTTAGTATCAATCTCTAAAACACAATAAGAAATCAGCAAATTACTACCGTCTTTTCAGCCAAAACAAGTCGTCTTCTTTAGGGTCATGACTGTGAACGTCATGAAGACCTCTTGTGATTTCTTAATGTGGTTTAGATCTTGATTTTTATTTCATGTATTTATTGTGAAAGCTTGTTATATAAAATAGTATAAAAAGATTTCACATAAACACGTGAAATAACAATCAATGATCAAACCACAATAAGAAATGGGAAAACAAAACTTAAGATCTTTCAACCGTAACAAGCGGTCTTCGTCAGAGTCAAAAATCCAACTCAAAAACCCAATATAGTATAAGTATTTGGGTTTTATCAACCTAAAACGATAAATTGCATCTGAAATTTTAAGTTTCTTTTATTATCTATAATATTCATTTCTCTTCATTTAATGATTAAATGAATCATTTAAATTTATTTTATTTAGTTAATTATAGTTTAGTTTATGAATTTTCTGGTAAATGAAATTTTATTTTTTAGTCATTTTATGATTATCCTCAGTTTTTCTCCTTTATCTATTTCTTGCAATTTTTTCGATTTTGCTGTCAAGTCTGATAAGCTGTCCAGCTGGTTTTCGCTTTCTCGTTGAATCATTTCTTTTCTTTAGGACTGTGATTCAGCATCGAAAAGGGTCCAAATAATATTTGAAGTCCTAGTATCTTGCTTCTTGTTTCTTTCTGTTTTCAAAATATGTATATAGTATAATAACGTGTATGTATATCTTTTATAAAAATGTATATTATATATATATTATAAGTAATATATATATTTAAATAGTACAGTATTTTGCTTCTCGAGGTTTGGTTCAGCGTGAAATTCTCAAAAGGTGTGAGCCATTAACTGCAAACAGATTTCATTTTTATCGTCGTGATGGAAGACAAATCTGCATATTGATGAGAGCATCCATTTTTTATCAGGTACCGTTAGACTAGGCTTTCCTCTATAAATATTAATTCCGATTTGATATTATAATTCCACGATTCAGTACACTTCCTCGATTTTTTTTGTCATATAGACTGAATGATACCAACATATATGCTTTCCTTATTGAAATGTCCTCTTTGAAGTTGAAGGGCTTCTGTTCTGTAATTGTGGGAGTAAAAAGATTAAAATGATAGGGTACGAATCTCCATCAAACTAGGCGTTTCAAACACTTGAGTTCATCATCAGGTTATATCCATAGTACAAATCACAGATATATGTCTTGCCTACAGACTGACGAGCTAAACTGCATATCTGCCTTAATGTCTGAGGTGATATGGTCCTCCAACAGGATAGGGTTGCTATGCAGCAGAGTAAGTGTAAACTGTCTTGCTTTCCGTAAAAAAGGCATCAGTTTGTTTTGTTGTTATTATCTACGATATGGCTGAATAAGCTAGGAGCACGAAATAATACCAAAACAGGTTAACATACTCGCCTCTGGGCTGATAGTCCGGGGTTCGATTCCCACCTGGTCCTCGATTTATTCACGTGAGAGGTGAATAAATCTGAGTACGTCGTCCCTCGGAGAGGGCGTTAAGTAAGCCGTCGTTCCCGAACCTGGTCGACGTCAGGAACTCGTTAAAGATCCCCTACTCTAAATGCTCTTGAGTTAGGCAAAATGTAGGACTCCCACTGTAGAATCTGGAGAATCACTGATGAAACAACAAGCCGTTAAACGGATGACGTTATCACCCGCTAGGGGATCGGTTTAAACAATAAATAATTAGTGTAAACTGAATGATACCAGGGTAGCCCAGAGGCTTGCGTGCTCGTCTCTGGACTGGTAAGTAGATCTGAGTTTCATACCTACCAATTATATTAATTTATATCAATATCTTCGATTTATTTACGCAGAAGGTGAAAAATACCTGAGGACGTTAAGCCGTCTGTCCCGAGCCTCTAGGATGTCACGTACTACTCTAAACTCGCCTAAGTTAGTCAAAATTATGAATCCAACTGTAGATGTTCATTTTGTGTGGTATCACAAAGGGACAATTTTTGGCCTGTGTTGTGTGTTTCCTCTACTGGGACGGTCACTGCAACCTAATCTAAGGTTAAACTGAATATCTGTAATCTTTTATTAGTAGAACTCATAAGTCTTATCACGTGATTTCATTCGTAATCATGAATGATATTCTGAATAAGAGACGCAATTTTTAATGAAATGGTTTTTATAGTTGCTCAAGCTCTGTTCCAGTAATAATAACATTATTAATACTTGTAGTTGATGTTTCTATTACAGAATTACTTTTTGCAACTGCTACAGTTTTTATCATTTTATCTGCTATAACAAAAAGTTTATTTAAACTGAAGCCCCCCCCCCCCCACAGCTTGAACTTGACTAGGTGGTCTGTCTAACCCAAGTGATCTAAGTCCATGGTAGTTTAAACAGTCTCCTAGATATATTATGCATTTCAATTAAAACTCCGGATGATATTTTATTTATTTATCTTCAAAATTTGGAATACCTCCAAAACTAACTTTTCTTTTCTTAAAATGTTTTCCATCGGCTAATTGGATCATTAGGCGATGTTTTCAGTGCTTTATATTTGTTTTCAAATGGACGCTTATGTTTTCAAGTAATATCGCTTACCCTATGGTAGGATATCACTTTCCAAAGTAGTTAGCATGACATTGTTTGGTTGTATCTTGATTAATATCTATATTCCAGGTAAGATCGGGCCTAAAAAATCAATCTCTACACGGCCCGAGCCCCATGCAACCCAATATATTGGAGTTTATTCTCCACTAGTCAAGCAAATGTTGGTCGTGTGTTTTATCTAAAATATTTATTTTATAACAAATATTTCTTAGCTTAATATCCATATATCGTTTTAGTATGCATAATTTATAAATATATATTTATTAAAAAAAAGTTACCGAGGAGAAGCTCGGCCCGACCTGAGCGTAATAATTGACATTTTGGGCCCTACCTGAACGTAATAATTGACATTTTTTTTGGACCGAACCTGAACGTAGTAATAATTGAGATTTTTGGACCCAACGTTAACGGAATAATTGACATTTGGGCCCTACCTGAACGTAGTAATAATTGAGATTTTTGGGCCCAACGTTAACGTAATAATTGACATTTGGGCCCTACCTGAACGTAATAATTGATATTTTGGGCCCGATCTGAACTTGATAATTGACATTTTGGTCCCGACCTGAACGTAACAATTAACATTTTGGTCCTGACACGGCCTGAATTTCGCGGCCGGGTCGGGTTCGGGCTTAGGATTTGATCTTACCTCTATTCTATATTATACAATTTTGCTTTGATTTGGATTAACCATATCTCTGGATCATAATTATAAAAATAGAAATGTTACGAACACTTACGCTAATTCATTTACTAAAGATGCTGTCACCGAAGCATTTTTTTTTAATGTTGGTTGACGGTCTGCTCCATTTTGTCTGATGATGTAATACACTTAGCGTTTATTTACGTCACTTTAATCAGTTATACAACATTTACTGTTTTTAAAACTGAAGGAAACTGTTTTAGTATTGTTATCGTCAATATAACATACGTTCAAAACAACTCAGAGTTATAATAAAAATAAACATTTAATAATTAGCCTTCAATGAATATTTTTTCTTGCAACTGCTGCACTACACAAGTTTTTAAAACAGAAAGCATGTAATAGTTATAATTCTTCATTCCTCTTATTACTAAACATTTTAGTATGTTATGTTTGGTTATTAGGAGGCAAAGAAAAATACACCATATCATTAGCTGTCGCCAATCAGTCTAGGGGTATAGTAGAATAACGTATCTACAGTATACAATGTGATGGGATATTTACCCATATAGTTAATTTTCACTCATTAGCTGTGCTATCCGTAACTGTGTGGTATTATTTCTTGAGGCTGAGGTAAAACCATAATACAAAGTTTCCACACAAAGGAAGTTTTTTATTCAAACTACGCGTTTCAAATACGTAGTTTGAATAAAAAACTTGTTTAGTGTGGAGACTTTGTATTATCGTTTTACCCCAGTACAGAAGAACATCAAATTTTGACTGAAGAAGAACTGAAGAAGAACATCAAGTTTTGAAACGCGTTGTTAGATTTTTTTAATAATTTTTTTTTGTGTCGAGACAATACTTTCTCCAATATGAGTTTATGTTAAATATGTAATTCATTCATTTCATACCTAAGCTAACACGACGTATTCTGTTTTCTGGTTGACCTTCGGTCAGTAAGATAGAGGTGGTCAATCTAAATTTGCTTTTCATAGGGAAGCAGAAAACTGAACGTTGGTTTGTGATGGAAGACGATCGATCAAGTGAGGTCTAGTCATTGTAAGCTTGCTTTATGAGGGTGTTTCATTCAATTCTTGGAAGGGCTTCCTTTCTAACTTCCATAAATGTCGTTCATCTTTTTTTTTTCTTCGTAGTTGAGTTTTCAGCTTAATATAAACTGTTTGTTCTAATCTCTAAGAATGCATCTTATCAAGTGCCTAGCTCCCTTTGATCTGCATTTATTTTTCATTCTCTTGACTTCTACTTCATATTCATTTTTTGTTATTCTACATTCCTGAAGATCACATGTGCCGTAGATATATTACCGATAAACACAAACCATACATTTCTTTGGATTTTAATTATAAGTAACCTATCTATTCTAAACAATATAAGAAAGTATCTGACGCTTTCTTCAATAAAGAAAGCTTATTTCCCTGAATTCCTAGATTGCAGAGTGATGTGTTATTTTGACAGTTCTTCTTGCACATTATTTAGGCTCCCAATGTCGTTTATTTCTCCTGTATATTTGTTTATAGTCAAAAGCAGCACAGACTGACGGGTAACTGACACTTACTGAGGGCGCCATATTTGATTTGTTTAGGCGGCAAAACTCCATGCCTAGCTATGTATCATCCTTTATATTTTCAAACACATTTCTTCGCCTGTTGTGATCTAAATAATTTCAAAGTTGATTTTAAGACTTTTACTTAAGCCATGGTTATTTCAAAATCAATGCCTATAACAAATTTTTGAAAATGAAATGCTGTGCTGACTTGTTGATTCCGTCAAAACTCAACGCAAATATGAAAAAGGTTGAGAGCATTCTTTTAGATGAGTTAACCTGATTTACATTTCTACTACAATGTGAGGAAAGTAATATTGTTAAACAGATGCAGGGATTTAGTATCTGAGAGTTTATTGCAATTTATCTCAAGGAACAAATAAAAGAGCCTAAGAATACATTTTATAATATATGTATAGTGATGATACAGATAGAGTCTCAGGTTCTGCCGGATTTACACATTTCGAGGTCCTCTCACTCCATTTTTGGTATTCTTTCAATGAGTCATGACTGTCTGTAGGTGTAGTCTAAATTTTGTTGTAATCCCTTTATAAATTCACTGTTTGACAGATTTCAATGAAATTTTGTCAGATAGGCATTCTTTTGAATTAAAATATCACATGCTGCTTTTAGGTACTCTAGAATCATTCAAAGGTATATTACGTAGTATATAAAAAAAATACTTATTTTATCCCTCCTTTTGGTGGGAGTGGGGCTGGGGGTTAAGGTTAACATGTACGTTGAACATGACCAACAGCACCTGTCACCTATCCAACTGCTGATAAAGGCTAAAGTTGCTTAACTTGGATTTAAGGTTCAACAGGCGTATTCAACATGGCAATGTTACCTGTCACCCATCCAATAGCTAATAAAGCCTAATGTTGCTTAACTTCTATGATTAAGAGTTAATGTGTATATTCAACATGGCCAAAAGCACTTATCTCCTATCCAACTGCTAATGAAGCCTAAACTTGCTTAACTTGGATGATTTCCATGTAAAGTGTATTCAACATGGCGTCACCTGTCATCCATCCAATAGCTAATATAGCCAAATGTTGCTTAACTTCAGTGATTGAGGGTTGATGTGTGTATTCAACATGGTCAACAGCACGTGTAACCTATCCAACTGCTAATGAAGTCTAAAATTGCTTAACTTGGATGATTTCCGTGTGAAGTGTATTCAACATGGCATCACCTGTCATCCATCCAATCGCTAATAAAACTCAATGTTGCTTAACTTCAATGTTTTATGGTTAACATGTGCATTTAACATGACCAAAAGTGTCACCCATCCAACTGCTAAAAAAAGCCAAAATGTTTCTGAACTTGGATGATTTAGCGTTAAATCTGTGTATTCAACAAGGCTATGGTCTTCGGCAGTTATTTAACTATGATTTAATTATAGAAGAAATGAAGATGAAGTGGACACTGTGGGGGTTATATATTAAGATCAACTGGCTGTTATAGGGCGTCTGAACAACAGCTGCTGCTTGCTTATCAAGTGAAATCGGATTTGGCATTAGAGTCTTTCCAAATATTAGCTCTGCCGACCCTGGCTGCAGTCTGCTTTAAACACTAGTCTGCATCTTAACCCTCTTACATTTCTCTTCAAATAAATTATTTGCCAACTTCACAATTTATGTTTTTTTTACCACCCCAAGTAAATTGAGTCAATAAAAAGAGAATATTAGAAAATGAGGATGGAATAACGGGGCTGCACTCTCTCTGTACGCTTCTAATGAACCTGACTGGTATTATTAATTACGCATTGAAGAGCTATTACGTAGGTGGGCGACTTTTCAGATCGTGCCTACCTGTAAATCTGTAAACGTTAAAATCTACAAAAGAACATACCGTAAAACAATTCCATACACATATAAAAATAGACCCATCAATAAATTACATACAAATAATATTTGTTACACACATATAAAATGTTGTACATAAAAATGTACTATAGAACGCTTATAGTACGACTGGCTCGTTATACGAGCAATTCACTTTACAAATAGCCTTCATGGAAAAATGTTTGTCTCGTATGATGAGTAAATATTTGTTTTACGAGCAACCGGTTTCCTTTCGCCTAGATGGGTCTATATTTTAAGTTTGGTAGATTAATATTTCTTGCATGCATTTTTGCTATTCTTGTTACATGTACCATCACGTTTGTATTTTGTAATTGCGCCTTTTCTGTTTAAGAAATAAGCTTAAAAACAGGCATTTGGGGAATGGAACGGATTATTTATTTTTATATTAATTTCAATGCGGAAAAATTACTTACCAGTATGAGTGAATTGCAATAAACCCTCGATATGGGAACGAACAGTAAAACTTGAAAGGTTCTATAAAGGAATATAAACGAAATATTCCGGATAGAATAATTTAAATACAAATTCTGGAACCTTTTCTTTGTTAACAGCGTCTAAGCAATCGATATCTTCAACTGAAGAAGAGTAAGAGTGGCGTTTGCCGTTTTTGACAAGTTACCAGTCATTGGAGTAGGGCATGACATCTGCCGACGGCCTTATTGAATATACAAATTAATATTAAATCATTGTAGTTAAGCAACATTAGGCTTTGTCAGTAATTGGATAGGTGAGATACGCCCGAGGTGGACCACGCGGAGGCGAGCCTTTACGACCCTACATCATATAAAATACAAAATTCTAAAAAACTCATGTAACATAATGTCTTGACTACCACTCCCATGTTGTCTTTGACTTATCGACTCCTAAGGAGACTCCGATTCTGATTGTGGCTACTTACTGAGACTCACTGACTCTGGCTCCGATTCCTCACTCTGATTTCAGTTAATTATTGTCATTTCAACACCTGACTGACTCTGTCTCGCTACTATGACTTAAGTACTTTCTATTAAATACACTCAAATCCCGCTACTTTGTCGATATTAAACATGTACTGTACATGTTAAAAACAAGCTCATACTTATGCTTCTAGTTGAGTTCATCATGATACACTGTACCAATGTCTTTAATAGTTATATAGCGAGTGAATCATAGCACGAAACTGCTAAAGATTCGCTAACAGTAGTCCATTTTTGACTATTAGCTAGATAGACTAAATTTGGTGGGTGTTGGATAGACTAAATTAGCAACCCTGGTGGGTATTGGAAAAAGGGTGCAGAACAAAGGGTGCTATTAGTATGCTACCTACCACCCATTATGGTATCATAATAAACAGTTTCTATGGATAAATTTATTTGAAGTTATTCACAACTCATTACACAAAAACTTTACAACTTATTTAAAACATAATCAAAGTTTACAAAATTAAAAGATGTAAAATGTGCAATATTTAACGTCAAAATTTATTCTATTACTGTTTGTAAACATATCTCACATCTTTCAAGAAAGTTGGAAATATGTTAGTGTTTTCTCCGAATTTTCCAGCAGTAATGTTCTAAATGAGATTGCAAATGCTGTTGAGCTACTCCTTTCTTTTCACTATGTGAATCTTTGCTTCCAGTCAAATAATAACAGTAAACGTTGAATTTCTAAATCAATACATTTGAAGTATTTTTTTCTTCTTAGCATACTTGTGATGAATTTTGCGTTGCTTGCTATGCAATGATATCGTAAGTGGTGGATAACAAAATCGAATGTAGGTAGCATACTATAACATCACCAAAGGAAGGATTGAATTCCAAGTTGGTGATTTATATTAGGATTATCACTGGGGATAAGGATGCTAGATATGATGTTTTAAGGATATTGGGATAGTGGTGGGGCGTTTCGTTTGATTGTAATTACTGACTGGAGGCAGTCAGAGTCCCAGAGTAAGGACGAAATAGTTGAGCCGAGTGGCCAAGGGCCTGTGCCCATTGCGGAATCCTATTACCCTGGCCCCAGTGTCGGGGCTCTACTCTCGTTAGGCCAGCCGGCCTTTGATCCTCTGCTTTTGCGGCCACCGCTGTAACCTGAACTTTACTCACCATAGGGCTCGCTTTGATCGTACCTACAGTTAATTATTTACAACTTTTACCTTCTTCACTGTAATTAGTTCAACCCTTCCCTTACCCTTTCAGGTTTTACATACATTTTTACTTTATTTTAAAAGTCATTTAAACAATTTGAATCTTCCAACACCACAAGTCTTTTATTCGCCTCATTGTAAAGAAATTATCTTAACCTTAAGAATCACTCTTCAAGCAACTATATTGACACATTTCTGTACTGTTTGCACTGAGATAGTTGACGTTGAAGGTGGTAAACGTTCAAAATGAAGGACGTAGATGTCCTTTATTGTTGATATTTCAGTTAGAGGTAACAGTTTTAACGTGTCACGTTAATTGGGTAGCCCAGTGACAGCGGACTCACCTCTGGTCTGCTTGATACGGGGTACGATACTCACTCTGGCTCGATTTATTCACACTATTTTGATAATTTCTAAAATTAATTGCATTTATTTAATTTCAAATATATTATAATTATTATTTTCATTATAATATATTCAAATATATTAGTATAGTCAAATAATATATTTTATTGTTTCGTTTCGATACGTTTCCACAATACAGTGCATCGGGGAATTTACACCATGATCCCCGAATGACATCTCAAAAAATCTGTTTTCCATGATAATCAATGGTTTGTTTCGCATAATTTGAAAAAAAATGAGCATTCATTTTATTTGTTCATAAACTTACATAAAAACAGTTTCATGTTGGTTCGTAATTGTTTGAAATGCCAAGGCTCAAGCTTATTCATGTTGTGTCCAGGGAATTGAACTCCAGGGAATCAATCAATACCTTGCCACGCGATTAACTTTATATTTTTGAAATCTGATCCAAATGAAAGTTTTTTGTTAGAAAGATCATCCATAACAGTCGAATGGAGAGATTTATTATACTTAATACAAGAAGCCCCTTTCATTATTTCATTTCATTTCATTGCAATGCTAAGGGGTTCCCAACTCAGTTGTAGATACGCAGCTTCAGTTTATTGCAGCGGTACTCTGGTATTGCAAATTGTTTGTTTTTTTTTCTTGCATGAAAATGTTTGCTTTGGATTATCACGCGATAAGATAATAATGTAAAGGAAGAATTTCTGTGAAATACGCGTGGAGCACTTACACGAGGTTGTCTCATCGTTTTATCGCAAGTAATATTGGAGAGCTTTTCAAACAGAGATTTCAAGAACAATGTGAGATTCCAAACTACTGTTGCTGCTGGGATTCGATTCCTTGTCAGAGTGTTTTCTTTTCCGTTGCATAGACTAATAATGTCATTTACTTTATGGTTTAGTCGAGCTTGACAATTATTTATTTGGTTTACGTGTAAACCTTCATTCCAGGCGTATTATAGGTGTGGGGACAGAGTAGCCCAGTGGCTTGGGTGCTCTTGCCTCAGGACTGGCAGATCGGGTCTTTGGTCTCACATGGGAAGTAAAAAACATCTGATGACATTGTCCTTCGGGGAAAGAGGACGTATAGCAGTGCGTCCAGAGGTTGTGCCTTGTCCGCTAATTGTCAAAGAACTTGACAATCTAATAAACTTTTAAGAAACAACCATAAACTAAGAATCAAATCGAATAAAAGTCTAGGAATGAACCTGGTAATCTGAATCATAATCATAAAGGGTGCCAAATAACAAATGAGCCAAATACAACACTAAAAGTGAAAGCCTACCTGTCTGCGCCTTCCTAACAAACAACCTGTATGTTGTGTGGAGTGATTTACGCTTGCGGTTGTCAAGTGTTTGCAGATTAGCATACAGATAATAAAACGCTTTCGCTGCCCTGCAGACGTTTCACTGCACTAATGTCTTTCCGTGACTGGAACTGGTGACCAGGGCCTTCGTGATGTCGTTTAGTGTCATGGCTGTTCTCACTGATCAGAATGGATGGGGATTTCAGACAACCTCAACAAATCTGTAACAACCTCACCAAAACCACTACAAACGTAACCCAGAAGTACCCTAGGACCCAAATGCGAGCAGTCAATTTTTATTTTTTTTTTAGTGGTAAGACATCTGTGTTAACAGGATGTTTTCTTATCTGATAGTAAGTGTAACATAGCATTGTCTCAGTTTTTTTTTTAATCCTAGCATTAAATAAGGTGATAGTGTAGTAATATTAGATTTGAATTAGTTTCGAATAGTTAGAAATTCGCCATTATCATTTCTGAGTATACCTTCACACTGATACAAAATTGAATAAACGGTCCATCCGGACTATAAAACCTTAAATTACACAAAACAAGATGCAGAAAAAAGAATAAAAAGCACACTTACTAAATTCTCTATATTTCGAGCTGTTTTTCGTCATCAGTAGTAGAAAGGAGTACTTTGGCATTGCCCTTTCTCCGACCTTTAGTGCTTACTTCTTTTTTACGCTAGTGCTACTTTCATCGGTCGACTCTTCATTGATTCATTCGCGCTCCGTCCTTCGACTTGGGGAGATATCTCTTACTTCGTGGTCTCTTCTAGTCTACTCCTGATGACGAACAACAGTTCGAAATTTGAGAATTTAGTAAGTGTGTTTTTTGTTCTTCTTTCTGTGTAATGTTTTGTCTTATTTCTTAGATATTTAACTCATAAAACTTTTAAAAGGAATTTTATTCCCATTATGTTGACTTGATTTTGATGGTTTTTTTTTGGTGATTCTCATTTGGGGCCTACGGTATGAAGAGGTAATATTTCATTTTTGAATATGAGTTTAAAAGATTCTTAGAGACTTCCTGAGTTACTACAGGCAATTCATAATGATTCAAACTTCCTTCAAAAATTTAATGATAATGTATGTGATATTATTGATGTTACTGAACTACCACCTGATACGTTGATGTACGTTATTCTTAATGATGTGCCGGGTCGTTTCACGCGCAGTCTAGTAAGAATGCGTAACTATCAGTACAATTTTGAACACATTTTGAACCTTGCCCTAAGAAAGAAAGTGTAATCACTGGAGACAAAATGGATTGGATAGTTAACAAGTACAGTCAAAATAAAATCTAACAAATGGTATTTCCCCATGTTTACTAGTTTGATAGGTATGGCAATAGTGAGTGCTTTTCGAAATATGGAATGGACAAATTCCACTACTGGAATTATCCAATTACAAATGGGTGTGTGCGGTCAGGATTGTCGAAATAATAATATCCCCATTTATATAGTAGATTTAGTTGATTCCAATTTAAAGGAATGAATAGGGCAGACTGAATTATAAGTTCTACTTGAATTAGAAAAGTAATCGATATTGTTATCAGACCCTCCGGCAGATATTCCATATGTCATACCCTTCACAGTTATTGCAATCGATTATGCTTTTCTTCCGATTTCCACTTTGTTGATTTCATTTCCAGACAAATTGATTTCTAAAGAGGAGCTATTAAATCTTCGGTGTATTGGAAAGAAGTGCCATGGTGGTGGGGGATTGTTTGAGAGATTGAAATCTTAGATTATCTGACTTCTTTGGTAGTCAATATTTGTTTACTTCTTGAATGGCACTTTTATAAGAGATCTTAAACATTCTCCTCAGAAAACAAGTATTTTCACTTGTGATTATTTTTTAATACAGACATGACCTCAACTGCAAGCTACACCCTTTCAATTTAATATTTACTTATTGACTGTTCTACTTTTTTTTGTATTCTGAAGGCATTATTTACCTATGTATAAAATGATATATATATATTGAAATTCGAATATTTATGAAACAGTCCTTCCTTAATACATGGCAGATTAATTTACGGGCTATTGTTTTTTTAATTAATTTTTGGATAACTTTTCCAAAGCCCTTATTAGTTTTTAAATTCACAAGGAACTAGGTAGATTAACTCACCATACGTTTGGTTTTCAACGATTATATTTCTTCCAACGTTTCTGTCATCTTTCAAGGTTGGTCGAAGATGACCGAAACGTTGGAAGAAATATAATCGTTGAAAACCAAACATATGGTGAGTTAATCTACCTAGTTCCTTGTGAATTTAAAAAAACTATTAAGGGCTTTGGAAAAGTTATCCAAAAATTAATTAAAAAAACACTAGGCCGTAAATTCAATCTGACATATATATATATATATATATATATATATAGGTGTGTTCTCTAATCGGGGTTCGGTCAATTTTCCAGGATAAAAAATCAAACTCTCGTTGCCAACGTTTCGGTTTTATTTAAAACCTTTTTCATAGGCCTACAAACAAAGGATAATAAGAAATCACATATCAACATCAAACATATACACAATATGAAAATGGATTGTTACAACTCATGAATATTACAAGCAGAAATATTTCAGAGATACATAAAACAATATTACTTACAGAAGTAAGAATTTTTTAACTAAGAAAATGAAATTTACATTATTTAAAGGAACAACAATGTTAGCCGGACAAAACCTTCGACTAGACTAATAAGATAACATTACAAATAACCTCAACACTGTTCACTCAAGGGAACTAAATAAATCAAATTTCACTAAACCTCAGCACAACACTCCAGAATAAATATTACTTAAATTAGTAATATCACTTCTATGATTAATCGAACTTAGATCCTTTTTAATATATAACATCTCAAGTGTCTTCCTTCTTTGCTCATCTTTTTCTTTTTCTATTATAGTTGTATCTTCAAAATCGAACGTGTGACCTTCGTTTATTGCATGCCCAGCTAAGGCTGTTGCGTTACTTTTATTTGTTCTTATCGAATAATTATGTTGGTACAACCTTTCTTTGAGAAAACGACTAGTTTCACCATAGTAACACTTGTCACAGTCTTTACATTTGATGGCATAAATGAGGTTACTTTGTAACTCCTTCGGTATTTTTTCTTTCAAATTTGAAAATAAAGATTTATTTTTTCTTTTATTATAAAATGCCAGTGTAACTTCAGGTACGTTTCGTTTGAACACTTTTCTAATTGATTGTGATAAGCCCTCAACATAAGGAAATTTGAAATACTTCCTATTTATAACTTCCAGTTCAGCATGATCTTCATTTGAATGTGCTGGTTGCTGTCTTAAATATCTTAACCAATATCGTTCAACTAAGTTCTTCGGATAACAATTTTTCTGTAACAATAATTTCACCCTTTTCTTATTTTCATTTAGAAAACATGGACTACTTATTTCAATAACTTTTTTAACCAAATTTAGGACGCAATTTAATTTTTGGTTTATAGCATGAGAAGAATGGTAGTTCAGGATTCTTGCAGCACTGGTAGGTTTTTTAAACCAATCCGTTAAGATATTGCCATTTTCACCTCTTATAACTTTCACATCTAAGAATGGCAGATTTCCATCTTTCTCTACTTCACAAGTGAATTGTAGACGATTATGAAAAGAATTAAATATATTTAATACATTCTCTTCTTCTCCCTTTTCAATAATTAAAAACAAATCGTCCACATATAATTTAATAAATTTCACCTTCGTACCTAATTTATTGATACTGTTTTCCAATAGTTCAATCATAACTATATTTGCGAGAACTGGTGAAATTGGTGATCCCATTGGTAATCCATATTTTTGTTTATATCTAGTACCATCAAAGGTGAAATACCTTGCTTCACATATAAGGTCCAGTATAGAAAGGAAAACCTTTTTCGACATTCCAACCTGTGAACTAATCTTATTCCACTGTTTATTTACTAAATCAAATGCTAGATCTAAAGGTATATTAGTAAACAACGACTGAACATCTAGTGAAATCATAATTACGTCATCACTTAGTATTTGATTTGAAAGGGCTTGTTTGAATTCTAATGAATTTTTTACATTCAATTCATTCTTGTTAGTAATGTAACTAAGATATTTCTCTATATATTTAGACAGTTCATAAGTTGGACTTCCAATGAACGACACGATAGGACGGAGAGGAAAACCTGGCTTGTGTAGCTTCACTAAACCATATATTCTTGGTGCTATTCCATTGTAAGATTTTAATTTCGAAGCTTGACGTAGATCTATACATAGTGTCTTCTTCAGTTCATCAACTATCTTGTTTACTTTATTTCGTAATGTTGATGAAGGATCTCTTCTTGTAATTGAATATGTTTCACTATCTTCTAAGAGAGTTTTCATTTTTTCTTTATACTCTTCTTTTTTGATTATCACAGTATTACCAGATTTGTCACTTTTACAAACCACAATTTCTCTATGTTCTCTTAAAAACTTATAAGTTTTCTTATAGCAACTTTCTATACATGCATTTTGCCTTTTTAATCGATTTGAAAAATTATTTAATCGGTTTCCGTGGTTTGTAATTATATTTACACATTGGCTTCTAATTGTATCACTGTTTTCCATATTTAGGGATGAAAAAATCTTTTCTAAATCTCCTATAATATCAAATGTAGGAATATCTTCTTTTTTACCAACTTCAATTGCAAATTTTTCTCCTAATGAGAGTAAATGAAGACTATCCCTAGGAATTTCAACATTGGTTAAATTAGTTACAGCCAAATCTCCAGAATAGTCAAAGAAACCTTTACCTTGTTTTAGATGAAGGTTATGCATCTTCTTTTGTAAATTATATTTACTTTTATTAAATATAAACTCTTTAAGACTATTCATTGAAATAATATAGTTTTCTAAAATCATTTCTGGTAATTTACTTCGAGCAAATTCTAAACATCCACTAATAAGACTATTTACACTGTTAATACGCCAGATGGTAACTTTAATTTCAATGTTCAAAACGCCTTGTTTAAAACGATTTAACACTTTTTCCATTTCTCTATGAAAAGGGCTATCACTCACTAATAACCATGCACTGAATTAACATAATCACTAATATGTTTTGGAAACAAACAGGAACTTCGACATTTTAATAAGAAAATTCTTCTACTTGATTGTTTAGCTAATTTCACAATGTAACTTCTCCACTTCTTCAAACATTCACTCACATCTTCTCCATATACTCTTCTTATATCCTCATAAAAACCCATATTTCTTCTTATATAAACCCAAATGTATATATAACAGATTCAATAATATATCGACCGTTTTGATAGAATAGGTGTGTTCTCTAATCGGGGTTCGGTCAATTTTCCAGGATAAAAAATCAAACTCTCGTTGCCAACGTTTCGGTTTTATTTAAAACCTTTTTCATAGGCCTACAAACAAAGGATAATAAGAAATCACATATCAACATCAAACATATACACAATATGAAAATGGATTGTTACAACTCATGAATATTACAAGCAGAAATATTTCAGAGATACATAAAACAATATTACTTACAGAAGTAAGAATTTTTTAACTAAGAAAATGAAATTTACATTATTTAAAGGAACAACAATGTTAGCCGGACAAAACCTTCGACTAGACTAATAAGATAACATTACAAATAACCTCAACACTGTTCACTCAAGGGAACTAAATAAATCAAATTTCACTAAACCTCAGCACAACACTCCAGAATAAATATTACTTAAATTAGTAATATCACTTCTATGATTAATCGAACTTAGATCCTTTTTAATATATAACATCTCAAGTGTCTTCCTTCTTTGCTCATCTTTTTCTTTTTCTATTATAGTTGTATCTTCAAAATCGAACGTGTGACCCTCGTTTATTGCATGCCCAGCTAAGGCTGTTGCGTTACTTTTATTTGTTCTTATGGAATAATTATGTTGGTACCAACTGTTTGTTTCCAAACTAACCTGTTTGTTTCCAAAACATATTAGTGATTATGTTAATTCAGTGCATGGTTTAGTAGTGAGTGATAGCCCTTTTCATAGAGAAATGGAAAAAGTGTTAAATCGTTTTAAACAAGGCGTTTTGAACATTGAAATTAAAGTTACCATCTGGCGTATTAACAGTGTAAATAGTCTTATTAGTGGATGTTTAGAATTTGCTCGAAGTAAATTACCAGAAATGATTTTAGAAAACTATATTATTTCAATGAATAGTCTTAAAGAGTTTATATTTAATAAAAGTAAATATAATTTACAAAAGAAGATGCATAACCTTCATCTAAAACAAGGTAAAGGTTTCTTTGACTATTCTGGAGATTTGGCTGTAACTAATTTAACCAATGTTGAAATTCCTAGGGATAGTCTTCATTTACTCTCATTAGGAGAAAAATTTGCAATTGAAGTTGGTAAAAAAGAAGATATTCCTACATTTGATATTATAGGAGATTTAGAAAAGATTTTTTCATCCCTAAATATGGAAAACAGTGATACAATTAGAAGCCAATGTGTAAATATAATTACAAACCACGGAAACCGATTAAATAATTTTTCAAATCGATTAAAAAGGCAAAATGCATGTATAGAAAGTTGCTATAAGAAAACTTATAAGTTTTTAAGAGAACATAGAGAAATTGTGGTTTGTAAAAGTGACAAATCTGGTAATACTGTGATAATCAAAAAAGAAGAGTATAAAGAAAAAATGAAAACTCTCTTAGAAGATAGTGAAACATATTCAATTACAAGAAGAGATCCTTCATCAACATTACGAAATAAAGTAAACAAGATAGTTGATGAACTGAAGAAGACACTATGTATAGATCTACGTCAAGCTTCGAAATTAAAATCTTACAATTGAACGATATTGGTTAAGATATTTAAGACAGCAACCAGCACATTCAAATGAAGATCATGCTGAACTGGAAGTTATAAATAGGAAGTATTTCAAATTTCCTTATGTTGAGGGCTTATCACAATCAATTAGAAAAGTGTTCAAACGAAACGTACCTGAAGTTACACTGGCATTTTATAATAAAAGAAAAAATAAATCTTTATTTTCAAATTTGAAAGAAAAAATACCGAAGGAGTTACAAAGTAACCTCATTTATGCCATCAAATGTAAAGACTGTGACAAGTGTTACTATGGTGAAACTAGTCGTTTTCTCAAAGAAAGGTTGTACCAACATAATTATTCGATAAGAACAAATAAAAGTAACGCAACAGCCTTAGCTGGGCATGCAATAAACGAAGGTCACACGTTCGATTTTGAAGATACAACTATAATAGAAAAAGAAAAAGATGAGCAAAGAAGGAAGACACTTGAGATGTTATATATTAAAAAGGATCTAAGTTCGATTAATCATAGAAGTGATATTACTAATTTAAGTAATATTTATTCTGGAGTGTTGTGCTGAGGTTTAGTGAAATTTGATTTATTTAGTTCCCTTGAGTGAACAGTGTTGAGGTTATTTGTAATGTTATCTTATTAGTCTAGTCGAAGGTTTTGTCCGGCTAACATTGTTGTTCCTTTAAATAATGTAAATTTCATTTTCTTAGTTAAAAAATTCTTACTTCTGTAAGTAATATTGTTTTATGTATCTCTGAAATATTTCTGCTTGTAATATTCATGAGTTGTAACAATCCATTTTCATATTGTGTATATGTTTGATGTTGATATGTGATTTCTTATTATCCTTTGTTTGTAGGCCTATGAAAAAGGTTTTAAATAAAACCGAAACGTTGGCAACGAGAGTTTGATTTTTTATCCTGGAAAATTGACCGAACCCCGATTAGAGAACACACCTATTCTATCAAACGGTCGATATATTATTGAATCTATTATATATATATATATATATATATATGAAGATTTCACATAAACACGTGAAATAACAATCAATGATCAAATCAATCAACAATCATTTCTTACTAGCTGACCCGGCGAACTTCGCCAACTATCAGTGGATGTCTTGTTAGCTTGAGCTAAGCTTAGTTTGGTGCTTAATTATTAATATAATAGCTAACACAATAGGAAATGTCCTGCCTTACCTGTAATATATTCAATTCGAACAGGAATAAAGTCTAAGTGGGAAAATCTGGAGTGGCCTAAACTCAACTTTACTATAAATAAACATAATATCAAGTTAACGACCAACATATATTTTGTTTGTTAGTCAGACACTTGTTTGACAACTATGCATTGTACCATGGAATGCATCAGAAAATATATCTTTGATTGGGATTAATTTTATCGTCTTTATTCATTAAAATATTTAACATTTTTCTATATATGCCTCTAAACTCTAAACAACAATTATATTTCACTTAAAACATTTCTAACTCAATGCAAACACTCATAGTAACAGACAGACTCCACATATACAACACAATCTTGAAGCCTCCATGGGCTTCTTATATCTTAGAACTATGACATATTCTTAGTTCTTACATCATAGAACTTTGGGGTTCTGCCAAACTATAAAATATTCGCCCTGTAGAAGCTATTCAAGCAAAAAAACTTAGAAAAATCTCACATTTCCCGTTTTACGTTCCAAATATAATCATTAATTGAGATCTTGAAGTCCTCTTTGTTCACGACTATGCAAAATATTACTACAAACTATTCCACAGTAAACTCTCAACTCATCCAAACCCAATTGCTCAAAATCTTTCCTTACTAGTAATCCTGTTTTTATTTGTAGTCATGTTCTCGGCCTTTCGGCCCAATCCATGAACAAAGCTTGTAACAGATCGATGCTTTTTTAAGTGAGACCCTTTAGCCACATGAGAAGGCACACCACAGTCCTCTTGGAGGAGGGATGCGACCGAGCCCGCTCATGTGCCCAAGGTGGACCTCGCGGAGGCGGGTCGCTGAAAGCCCCCAAACACGACTAAAACGGCAATGTCCACGTGACTGTATATCTTCATAAATATTAAATATAGTTATGAAGTGCCACTAATGGTTGTCCACCTGAATTCCATTACAAAATCAAAAAACTAAAGGACAAACCCTGAAACAAAATCACTTCTACATGAAACTGTAGTCGAAATAACCAAAACTATAAAAAAAAACTCAGTGTAAAAAATGTAAATAAATGCAAACAAATCCGACCAGTAGGGAAGGTGATTCATTATTCCAAAACAAAATCTCAGTTTTCATAGTATATTGCCCAATGCAACAAAGGAAAGTTTATGATTTGTTTTAATAAATTGTTAATCTTAGGTTCAACTTTTTAACAAAATTTTATTGTTATAGTTTTAAAGATAAAAGTGATGTTTTAATTTGTATAAAAGCATTATAACCCCATTTCTTATTAATGTAATTTATAAAAAAAATTACTGAGCTCATTCTCATATAACGTGATATTTTTAGGAATAAAAAGTAAAGGTATGTAAATAGACTATTTAACTTCTGGTCCATTAAATGCTAATTAGAGAATATAATTATGTCTAATTATGATGCCTTTGATTTGTAGCTGTCATTCAATTACAGCAATTAGATATGCTCAATTATCAATATTATGACAAAGCGTGACACACGTAGGTAGTTACAAGGGTATTAATATATAGATTGTGGTTTGATCATTGATATATATATATATATATATATATATCAATGATCAAACCACAATAAGAAATGATTGTTGATTGATTTGATCATTGATTGTTATTATATATATTATATATTTCTATCATTATATATATATATATTTCGCGCTCCGTTCTTCGACGTGGGGAGATCTCTCTCACTTCGTCCTCTCTTCTAGTCTACTCCTGATGACGAACAACAGTTCGAAATATTGAATTGTAAGTGTTCTCTTTATTCTTTTTTCTGTATCGTGCTTTGTGTAATTTAAAGTTATATATATATATAAATGAAAAAGCACACAATTGCAGCCTCTAATTTTCATTTTGAACCGAACGTAATGAGGACAGAAAACAGGGTGGAAACAAAGCGCACTGGTGCAGAGATGGTGTGTGCTCTACGCTAGTGTGCTTGTTTCCACTCTGTTTTACATCCTTATGACGGTTCAAACCGAAAAAGACCAACTATACGTTTTTTGTTTATCTGTGTACCTTTCTTTACAAGTATATCAATATTTCGTTGTCCGTTATTTAAGTTCATGGCATCGTTTCACTTATTGGTATACATAAAAATCAACGTTTAAAGAAATCAGGGAAAATAATATAATCTTTTACGAAAACAAGCTGTCATTAGTTTGACTCTGACGAAGAATACTTGTTTTGCTTGAAACATCTTAGTCCTTTTTTTATTTCTTCCTGTTTTTTAGACGCTTATTATTATTTCACATGTTTATTGTGAAATCTTGTTGTATATGTAAAGGAAAAATGAGCTACTGTTTCAAATTATCGGTTGAAGGCAAAATTTGAGTTTAAATCGTTATATATAACAAGATTTCACAATATTTCAGTTGAGATCTAGCCCTGACAGAAGACCGCTTGTTACGATTGAAAGATGATAGTTTTTTTTTTGTCATTTTCTTACTCTTGCTTGGACGTTGATCTACACTTGTATAACATATATATGTAAATAAAATGAATAAATTATATTTATATTATAATGGAGTCTGTTTGTTTATGAAAGAACTGACGACCTTTTGGTGTCGGTTAACCTTTAAAACAAAACAAAGAGGAACGTGAAGCAAATGCCATATGCTATCAGAGCTGAGTATATAGGGACGTAAAACTGAATTCCAGCTGACGCCACGCAGTGAAGCTTTCTTCACGACTTCATTGCTTCGATGACACACTCTTATCAAGGGGTTTTTGTTTATAGTATGAATCATGAGCTGCAGACTTACTAAATCTAGGACAACAGAGAACAAAAAGGGGGTTTTCTGTGAAATATGTTTTCACTCGCAAGTTTTTGTAGTAAAGGGGTTACAAAGAGGATATCCCTTCTTTATCCCACTAATGAATCCCAAACCTAGAATCCGCTTTCTAATTCCAAAATACATCATTCAGGATTTATTTGTATCTGTGCTGTTTATGTATGTACAATATTAAGGCTTTATACTATTACGTAACTAACTACTTGTACCACGTCGAACATACCGCTTGCTTCAATATAGCAAGCATATACCAATACTATACACCAATATATATACCAATATAGCAAGATTGGGGGTATTAATAGGTTATTATTACCTATTGGATGGGTGACACTTGCAGTAGGTGACTATCAAGTTGGATGGGTGCCGAAAGACAAATGAGCCATCCATTCCTTTGCCCTTTAAATAGCCTATAAGTCTAAAGTGTGTGCGTGAGATTAAATAAACATTTTTCTTTTTTTTTCGATTAAGAATGACCAACACCGATCAAAGACTTCAATTTTCAAAAATTTGACTCTAAACATTGATATCCCTAATGATTATATATGCCTTATCTTATGTATGTATGCTATCTTATGTATATTTTACATAATTATCATGTTAGGCATTTTATGCATTAAAACAATATACTGGCTTGTAATTGAAATTGTTCTATTCTATTCAGCTGATTCTATTATTAGAAGAAAATATGTTGAATGTTTTTTTATTCAATTTTGGCTTATTGTGGAATAAACATTTGGGGTTTAATGAAGCCATACGGTACTGGATGTTATTCAGAACCAAGGCATAACGGAAATTTCGCTTCTGTTTTGAACGTTATTTGAGGATTTTTAATTAATCCTCGCGGAATAAAACCGGATGGAATGGGTATCGTGGGAGTATAGAGACAGTAAGTAGTCTCACGGTAACCAATCCTTCTTGTGTCTCAACCCAGATTCCTAGTGGATTTACCAAGACAATAGTGTCAGTCACGGAATATTCCACGCCCTCTGTCTTCCTTGTCTCTCTCAATCACCTCTGCAATCATGTTTTAATTACAAACATTCTTAATTAAGTATTTGTCGAAAATACCTGCGAAAAGTTACATAAAAAGAACGCAGTTTTGAATAATGATTATAATTAAAAAGGATTTCTAAAGACAACGTAATAATCACTTGTTTGGTGTATGATTAATTGTAGAGTTGTTCGTAATTTATTGTCCTCTTGTTTTGTAAGTCAGAATAAAAAAATTGAATGAAATCAAAACACAGCTACTGAAAGTTTGATTTAAATCTGCAATACTGACTGAGTCTTTATTCATTTTAGCCCCGTTGTATTAGACGAGAGCGGACAAACTACGGCCCACGGGCCACGTTGGTCTTTTCAATCTGACCCGCTAGTTCAAGACTTATAGCCCATAGATGCAAGCTAAATTTTTTTTATGGGTATTTTTTTCTGGTTTTTACCTTTTCTGAATAAATGGGAAACTAAATATACATTAACCAACTTATTCGTGTTTTGCATTAAAATGCCATTTTACTTCCATTACTTCCAAAAAATTTAAACAAACGAAGTTAAACTGTCTAAGTGGTTCCCTAGCTATTTATTGTTGGTAAAAGTGGTGAAGACAGTGATTAAAAAATTTTTAAAATTAGGGCATATTAGTACTTTGATTTAAGTTACGTATGAGTTCATGAGACAAAATGTGAACTGTTGAAAAGTTCATGAATTCTCTCAAGGCCCTTGCCAAGGTTCAATATGAGTTTCTTTAAGGGAACATGGTCTTTAAGATCGATGAAACTTAATTTTGCTACGTTAAATATCACATTGGATATTGTTATAAAGAGATGTGATTTTTCAGAATAGTAGAAAGAACACCTGACTGAATAATAATGATGAGTCATATTCAAAATGGAAATAACAACACAAAAAAATAATTTTCAAAAATTCAAAACCATGATCAATAATTGTGTCAGATTAATGGAAAGGATATCGGATATATGAACTTTTTTGTCGAAAATCGTACAGTGCATCATTCCGAATATAGCAAAACTGGCTTTCATTTCACACCATCAAAGGAAATTGGAGTGAAATAAATTAACACAGCAATAAGATGAAGAACAGAAGACGATATTTTTTTTGTCTGAGGTCATATAAGATTTAAAAAAAAATAATCTTGTAATACAATTAAATTATTTTGTTTTTATTACTTAAATTTATTCAAAACGATGGTAAAATATAAAAGAAAGAGGTCCTGCCTGTGGGTTGAGAATCCGTCTTTCACTTAGGCCCGGCCTTATAAGTTTTTGAAGTCAGTGTGGCCCGCAAGCCAAAACGTTTACCAGCCCCTGTATTGGGTGGTTGATACTATTATACTTCCTACTCGAACAATTATAACTACACTTCCTGTACTTCCTGTACTTCTCGAAACTGTGTCTACCGACTGGGCTGTACGCGGTATGATGTGTTTTATGTAGCTCTGGTCTCTACTAAGCTGGACCTGCGTATGAGTGATCATAGGGATCCTTTGACCAGCAGAGTAACTTTTCTGTTGCCACCTACGCAAACACCCCCACACTCAAGTTTATTGAGTGTTACCGTACATACAAATTCCTTCAACACGACGCGGGTACTTTGAGGGGTTCTAAAGAGGTACAACATATCAGTCTTTTTGGTGCTGGAATAACTCCTGTACTCAATCTCAATCGTTAGTTTTTTTATTATTTTTTCAACCTTTTTTTTCAAAATTTTTATTTATATAACTTAGGATTGATATTCATTTTGCTTTTTACTTCTTATCATTTTCTTTCTTTCCTTTACTCGTTTTATCTGAGTACTCACATTCAGTGTGAGTCCCAGTCTGAAATTCAAGTGGATTGAACGGCTTTACACTTCCTTCTTCAGGTCCACATCTCGTTAAGTCAATAATTCGATATCTTTTTAATCTGCATTGTTTAAACTTTTCTTTCCATCTGTTTGATTACAGATTAATGTAAACCGCTGTTTTTACCCCAAACCATTTCTCATTGATGTTGATTTTGATTCTTTCCAGAGAAATCATTGGCCCATTGCTTTAGCTTCCCATGTGTGAATTTCCCTCACAGCTCCATTGTTGAAGACGTCTTAACTGCCTGGTTTCATTTTCCCGACTTGACAATTAGTTCCCATCTCATTTTGACATTACTTCACCTCTTAAATAATAAGTTTCTCCTCCTTAACAGCCTTTCCCGTTCCTTTCTTCAATTAACCTCCTTGTTTTCTTAATTTATTTTTACGACCTGCTCATAGTCTTTCTAATTTAATCTTATTTACATCAACGCTATTAAAAGTATTGACTTCAGCTTAGCTGGCAGGCCATGAATATTAATACTTCAGTCAAACAGGATAACTTCTCATGTTAAATATTTTATTGGGTTAATGGCGTGTTAATTTGATTCTCAGATAATCCACACTATGAATGTAGGTGTAAGATCCTTTATCCTGTCTCTAAGTCCTTTAACAGGATTAATCCTCTCGAAGTGATATCGTTGTAGTTAATCTACTCGCATTCCTTTACCATGGTTTTCTAAACTTGTTGCTTTACTACGGGTAGATGTTATCTCGAATTTTGAATCAGGCTCCACGTATTGAGACACACCTAGGTATTATTGGGGGCACACTAATGTATTATGACAGACCTCGCATTGAAGGCATATTAATGCCTCCTTTTACACTTACACATAATTGGTGCAACACTAATGTGTTTTGACACACAATCACATTGAAGGTGACACACTAATCTATCGTGACATACCTTACTCATTTTTGGTGCAACACTAATTTGTTTTGGCACACGATCGCATTCATAGCTACGCACTAATTTGTTGTGACATACTTTACACATTATTAGTGCAAGATTGATTAGGTTAGGTTGCATTGGCAAGTCCTACAAGGGAACACACATAGGCTGATCACACATTGGTCCTTTGTGATACAACACAATGAACATTCTACTACATTGAGAGTCCTAAATTTTGCCTTCGTCAAGTAGATTTTGAGTAGGGATCTTTAACGTGTACCTGACGTCGTACAGGCTCGGGACGGCTTAACGTTCTCTCCGATGGACGACGAGCTCAGATTTATTCACCTCCCGGGTGAATAAGTGGAGGGTTTGAGTGGTTATTGGACTCCGGATTTACCAGTCCAGAGGCGAGCACGTGGCCACTGTGCTATCCTGGCCCCCTTGGAGCAAGACTAATGTGTTTTGACACACCATCGCGCTGTAACCGATACAGTAATGTGTCGTAGCAACCTTACACATTGTTGGTGCAAGACTAATGTGTTATGGTAGTGATTGATGGTGACAATCAATAGTGCAATGGCATTAATGGTGACGATTGGAATTCACCAACCAGCTAATAAAATATTGGTTGCAAAACCTCCAATTCAAAATGCTTGATATGCTCTACTTCCTTGTCATCCATACTCCCTCTTGTAAGCATTTCACTATTTCAAGTTTTGTTGAAATATTAGACCAATTCACTTTGGTCAAACACGTAGTGTTCTTACTAAGGCATTAACTGAAAAATACAATGACACCAGAGAGTAATCCATAGTATACAGTAAATATGGTAGAAAATAAAAATAAAATAAAATAAGGAAGAGAATACGAACCTAAGGGTGAGTGTCTATGGTACAGTACCACAGACACTCACCATTAGGTTCGTATTCTCTTCCTTATTTTATTTTATTTTTATTTTCTACCATATTTACTGTATACTATGGATTACTCTCTGGTTTCATTGTATTTTTCAGTTAATGCCTGAGGAAGAACACACTACGTGTTCGAAACGCGTTGTTTATATCATTAAATTTTTATATGTGGAGACCATTTCATTAGCTTTTTACTCTACAATGAGTAAATACCACATACTAAGTGATTGCACTACGTTAGAATTACTACAAAATACCCTTTTGTCTATATCCCTAACTGATATTCCTAAATGTCCACCTTTTAGAACCTATTAATACAGTTATATTTTAATTGAAATGAAAATAACAATTTTTTTTCTTCTTTAGAGGTTCTTATTCACTTCTATTCAGGGGTTGAAGGGAGAATATGTGACTCGTTTATAATTTGGAACTCATTTATTTCTTACCATATTAGCAATATGGTAATACCATATACTTTTCAATATGGTAATACCACCTATTTCATAGGTGAGCCATATTCCGAAGGATACCAATAGTAAGTCTTCGTGTCACCCATCCAAGTGCTAATCAATCATAAGTTGCTTAACTTTGGTATAAGTTAATTAACCACCACATTGCGTATATACTTAATGTACTTAGAAAGCATTATCCGAAACGGACAAATAAAGTTCAGTGTAGATAAAGAAACATAGAGAAATTAAAAAACACACAGTCTCTAATTTTCTGTTTGAACCGTCTTCAGGAGAAAAAAGAGGGGGAAACCAATTGTCTTTGTACCAGTGCGCTTGGTTTCCCTCTCTTGGTTGTTTTTTAGTGTCTATGTTTCTTTATCAATATTGAACTTTCTATACATCATGTTTATTAACATAAATTAACTTACATACTTATAGCAATTAATAGGCACTCCAACGAAATCTTAATAAAAAAAAAGTTAAAAAGAAGTTAACATGGAGATAGAAACAGGCATCACTCACTTCAATATTTCGATGATCGCCTCCTCATGACGACGTATGTACTTATATATAACATGATTTCGCAATAAACACGTAAAATGAAAATCAACGTCCAAACGACATTCAACAAGCGGTCTTCGTCAGTTTTATGAACGGACGAATCAGTTTTGACTCTGAAGAAGACCGCTTGTTACGCCTGAAACGTCTTGGTCTCTAAGGAACGTTGATACTTATTTATATATACATTTACTTAATGTATGATCGTTGGTTGATCTTTAAAGTAGATGCAAATCTTAGTATTGGTTGTATGTTTATGAACAGCATGTTTGGAAGACGGCATTTTTACATAACTATTACTATGTGGAGACTTTTTGTTTTGTTAAGTAGGTACATAGGACATGAAAACTGACTATGGAGCAGTGAGGAAAGTAAATATTGGCGGGAATGCTGTAAGACAGGCTTTGGCTAATGATGGACAGTGTGTGATCTGTGGCTGGTAGCAGCCCGGCTGCCGCTTTACGACTCCCGTCTTTATGACCTCGCCATCTTGTACTTGCTTACCCTTCATATTACAGACCACCTTCCTCCACACTAGTCTATAAACTAAGATAACAAGCATCTTCCTCCCCTCCTCATCCACTCACTCGCTCTGTCTTTATTTTATAGACCTTCCACTCAAAAGTGTAAAACTTAAATGTTCTTTGTCCCTCCCTACTTGCTTGGCTTAGAATGTTTACTTTAGAATCATGTTTATTTTTCTCCCAACCTTAGCATAAATCATTTTATCTTTGATATTAATTCTAAATTTATATCCCCCTCGGGGCATTATATATTAGCATATGATTTGTGTTTAGTTGTTTATTAGTAAACAATAATCTACGCTAATGTATAAAAAGGGACTGTTTACAACTATCAGAATCAATTTATAGTATAGTCAGTGAATTTCATCATATGGGCTGCAGTAAGCAAGGATTTTTGAATATTTAGTTCCCAAGAGAGTACAATTTGATTAACCCTAGCCCATTAGAAATTTCATTCTATACGATTTCATTTTAAAAAAAATTTTTCTAACATGATCTGTGCAAAAAAAAAACCTGTAATAGAGTAAAATTGGCATGTTATCCTTTATCTGTGGAGTGTAAAAAGTAATCTATATCAATCAAACATTTGAAAATATTTAGTTGAAAATGTCTCTATAGTGCGCTATTCTAAGAACTGAAAGTTTGGCTCATTTGTTATTTGGCACCCACTATTATTATAGTACCTGGTTTATCCTACTTCGAGAATACTAAATTTTATCTCACTCCGAAGGTAGACCACCTGATATCGAACAATGTTCGGTACTACGGTTGTAAATCCTCTCCAAGGATTTGTCGTACGCTATATTCCACACCTCCTGTATGAAAAATCTTAAGAGTCCTGGTCAAGATTTACCTTAGTACTGTCACCTGCAGTACTAAAAGCAAGCACAGGACTCTTATTTCTTCGAATATATAAATTGTAATTTTCTGATGTTCTGAAAGTAACAAGGAGGTTTAGCAATATGGATCTGTTTAAGAACCTGGACACGGAAGTACGTTCGCTTTTGTTGAAAGTAAGGCCGAATGTCTACTTTTTGTATTTCTATATCTCTATGAGGTATATATATATAACGGTGTATATACATAGAATTTGTATATTGTATATATTTGTATTTGTATATATTGTTTGTTGAATTTGTATTTTCAGAGTTTTGGTCATGTTTCAATAAACTCCTTTTGCCAACGTTTCGACGTATATCAGGGCTAGAACATATTTATTGACTAATTCCGTTCGTTTCAAACCGACTTTATTGAAACTTGATCAAAACTGTCAAAAATAAATTCAGCGTACATATGAAGAGATGTGTAACCTCTCTCATGCATTGTAAAGAAAATCATGTCTTAATGTGTTAAGATAAATAATAATTTGAGTGTTTATGGGTCTGTTGAACCGTCATCAGGAGAGTTGAGATAGGGACTCCAAAGGAGACTCCAAGGTTGGGTCTCCAACCGTCGCTTCACAAGTGCGCTTGGTGTCCCTATCTCAGCTCTCCTGATGGCGGTTCAACCGAAAATTAGAGACAGTAAGTGTGTTTGTTCCTTAGTTCTGTGTTTGTGATTCACCGTGAAACGTTTGTTGTCCTTTTGGATCGTTTTCCTGTTTGCAATATATATATATACATATATCGTTGTTTGCCTGCAAAGCAACTCGTTTCTATCTTTCTGATTACAAGGCCATTGAAATATACTAGTGAGTTTCTGTTTCATTTCTGTGTGTTGTTTTTGTCAATTTAGTTTATATATATATATATATATATATATATATATATATATAAATGCATATTACATATTACCGGTTTACAATTACGGAATTCAATACTGTTGATGTTGGAGATGTTGTTGTTATAATTACGGAAAGTCTATTGAAGGGGTGCGTTAGCTCGAGCTGGCTTTATTAACAGGAAGTGAATCGGCAACAGGCTTAGCCAGAGTAAACGTCGAGTCATTGCCTGCTGCAAGAAAGGGATATAACATCTGCCCGATTACAAAATGATTGCTTGGCTGGAGTCCACGAGGAAAACTGTCTCAAGTAAAAGGAAAAACATTTCTTGCTTTCTAATCATGAAAAACGGTTTAAACATTGCGCACAAAGTCAATAAATTCCCCTGGAAGATATTAAATGATAAATAAGTTGCCCGGCAAAATATAGAAAGAAGTCAAGATAAATGATACAAAATACAAAACTCTGGTATGTGACGCCGGACTACTTTCATTTGCCTAATTGCAAAACAGCGGATATTTTAGGGATAGCCCTAGTTGTATCTCTTTAGTGCTGTTGATGTTTTTGGCTCTTATATTTCCCAGACAGATGTTCTTTCTCTGCTTTCTTTTTCTCTCTCTTTCTCTCTATCCTTTCTTTCTTTCTCTCGCTCTTTCCCTCTCTCTCTCTCTCTCTCTCTCTCACTCAATCACTCTCTCTCCATCTTTCTTTCTCTCTCTCTCTCTCTCTCTCTCTCTCTCTCTCTCTCTCTCTCTCTCTCTCTCTTTCTCGTTTTTTCTTTCTCTTACTCACTCTCTCCATCTTTATTTCTCACACTCTCTCCCTCCTTCTTTCTCTATTTCTTCCTGTCTCTCGTTTTTATAAGAGAAAGATTAATTCTGGAATCAATTAGTCATGATGAGAACTCTCACATTCCGAATAAGATGACACCTGTATAAGAACCCTCAGTGTTCGAAACGCGCTGTTGTTTTTTCATAAACTGACTTCATGAGAAGCCTAGTTTATTCCATAATTTAAACGAACATTTTTTTTTACAACAAGATATATCAAAGTTTAACTTACAAACTCTCTTTATTGGTTTATGGAAGACAACACTCTATTGAATGTTATCATTTCCAATTTCCACTTCTTGGAAAGTTCCAGGCTTTCCCTTTCGGTACTGTAGGAAGAAACGGAATGTTCTGCTCATTTATTATTTGGCCCCTATTTTTGTGATAAGTGAGAGTCACATTACTAGTACCATATTCTATCATAGTTAAAAAAAATTATTTACCCTTTGCTTTCGTGATTTTATGAAAATTTAAAAAATATTATCCTGAATATAATGACATTAGTAGTCGAATTCGCTGAAAAAATTAGATGTTTGAAAAACTAAAATCGCAAACAGTACTATTATAACTAATATAGGTGCCAGGGTAGCCCATTGGCTAGCGTGCTTGCCCCTAGACTGTTAGGTCTTGGGTTCGATTCCCATTCAGTCTATTTGTTCGTGTGGAAAGTGAAAAGATCTGAGCATGTCGTACCTCGGAGAGGACTTTAAGCCGACTGTCTCGAGTCTGTACAATGTCAGGTACTTTTTAAAGATCCCCACGTAAAGGACTAGAGTTGGTCAAAATTTTGCACTCCTATTATAGAGCACTACTAAGATATAATATTCACTTGGGTAAACAGCATTGGTGGTGCTGTTTTCTAGCAAATATTCAAACACATCTTGGAAAAAACCTGGAAGATATTTTGTTATTTAAATAATGACCCACTCTTAGACGGCTGTTTGCTTTTTTTACCAGCTTTATTGTCTTTCCCATCACAATGCATGCAAATTCAGATTCCGCCATAAGTTTCCATACACAAGATAAATACAGGTTTTATTCTCATTCCTATAATGTGCTTTGTATGGATTAATTCTGTTTGACAGTGTGTGACGTCTTTGTACAACCTAGATAGTTGTCTATTATCAGTATTGATGACATACTTAGATATTAAAATAAACTTTTAATAATACTTAAGGCTCTTATGTAATACTGTGACTATTTGCGTTGCTTCAAAATTTTCTTCTTTTTCTTTTAAATAAATGTCGTCTTGACGGTTTAACTTCAATCTTGAAAATTGTCCGATCTCTAATACATTTTCTTAGTATTCTATCATGGTTTCTTTCAGTTTTCGAAGTGTATTGTCTATTCGGATTTCATTTCATTCCTGTTTGAAGTGAGCCTCCTGTTTCGAGTCTTTATTCAAAAATTTTCAGTTTGTCTTCCGATGTCGAAACGTAGTAACCAGATTCTATCATAGATATTTTGGCAACATTTTTTTTAAAATACAAGTGTGTTTTCTCTCTGTGACTTTGTCATTCAGTTCGTTTAGTAGTTTTCGATAATCGGTTTTATATATGTAACGGTTTACCTACTTTTGATCTCCCTCTATCATTTCTGCTGAAGACGGATATATATTATATATATATAGATAGATAGATAGATAGATAGATAGATAGATAGATAGATAGATAAAAGTATCGACTGTGAAATAGAAACAAAATTAATGATTATCAGGACTCGGTCAGTTTTTCAGGTTCAAATTAAACTCTCTCATTGCCAGCGTTTCCGTTTTTTATTTAAAACCATTTCATAGGCAGATGGTTATTTTACAAAGAAAAATAGTATGATTTTTCTATCGTACGAAGAAAAGTAATTTGTAATGTATACTTAGTTTTTCTGTTTCAAAATTTAAACTTCTACCTATGAAAAAGGTTTTAAATAAAGACCGAAACGTTGCCAATGAGAGTTTAATTTGAACGTGAAGAACTGACCGAGTCCCGATATACTTTAGTTTTGTATACTTATATATCAATTGTCTTTGCAGTGGATCACATTCTATCTGATGACGCAATAATAAGTTCATGTGATCTCTTGTATGTTATTATTTAAATGAATTTATATATATATAAATGACCAAACCACAATAAGAAATGGGAAAACAAGACTAAGATCTTTCAACCGTTACAAGCGGTCTTTGTCAGAGTCACAAACCCTACTGAAACACTAGATGCAATATATACATATATATATTTATATACCATGATAAACGAAAAACGGTCCGGCAGGACAAATAACAATTAAAATAAGCAGTGACACATAAACAGAAACACAACAAAGACTCACTTTTCAATATTTCGACCGCCATTACGGTCGAAATATTGAAAAGTGAGTCTTTGTTGTGTTTCTGTTTATGTGTCACTGCTTATTTTAATTGTGTATATATATATATATATATATATATATATATATATTTATTAAGATCTTTCAACCGTAACAAGCGGTCTTCGTCAGAGTCAAAAACATTAGTTTTGTATACTTATATATCAATTGTCTTTGCAGTGGATCACATTCTATCTGATGACGCAATAATAAGTTCATGTGATCTCTTGTATGTTTTTATTTCAATGAATTTATATATATATATAATATTTAGTCTTGTTTTCTCATTTCTTATTGTGGTTTGATCATTGATTGATATTTCACGTGTTTATGTGAAATCTTTTATATATATAAGTATAAACAAAACTGAAACGATCCACAATGACACTGGTCAAATTACATAGAATGAATAGACATTAATCACTTCTATATTTGTACTCTCGTCAAGAGATTCTCTTGTAACAAGAGTCCAGGGAGTACAAGTGAAGGTCAGAGGGGAGAAGACACAGTAAAAGTGATGTAGTACTCAGGCCGGGGAATCATGATGACTGGAGTCGTGTTTTGTAAAGACGAAATTAATTTGCGAGAATTAAGAATGAAGGCGTGCGTATTTAGCGAGCCAAGCCGCTGTTGTGTGTGCACTGAGATGGATAGGTACAATTTAGACGGTGATTGAAGCAGTGAAATGTAATTTAAATGTTTGCCGAGGCGAAATTGGATCCCGACTGGTATTGAGGCAGCAACAGGTGGTCCTCCTCCCGCTGCAAGCTGGCTTTTCTTTCTCTCCGCATTCGACGGAAAACACATTAACTAACCACCCACCAACCTATCTTACACAATGTATTTATACTTTGCCAGAGCCCATCTCTTGACCTTTTTATAAAGCTCATCATAATTAAAATACCCTGTTTTATATAGATACCTCGATTATAAAACGCATTTTTATTTTGAAAGAATAAAAAGAAAGATAAACCCTTTATTACCTATAAACTTTGAAATCACGCAATCATTAAGGCAAAAAAACATTTTAATCTTAGCCCATAATTGGTACGCTATGATCATCAGAGGGTGAAATTCCCTCGAAAAACGCATCATTTTTCCTTGAATCTGACATCGCGATGGCTTCTTTATATAAAATGTCATCCATTGCTCACCTCTGGATTTATAAAACATTCTCAGAACTGTGTTCCTGGAAAATACTATAACAAGCAATTTGGGTGGATTTACTAAAAAAAAAAAAAATACCCTGCAG
Source organism: Hermatobates lingyangjiaoensis (assembly GCA_026182355.1). Taxonomy (NCBI): domain Eukaryota; kingdom Metazoa; phylum Arthropoda; class Insecta; order Hemiptera; family Hermatobatidae; genus Hermatobates; species Hermatobates lingyangjiaoensis. The sequence continues at coordinate 3,519,876 of JAPFBL010000043.1, forward strand.
GAAGCAAACACTGCCTGGTTGACTATTGGTAATTAGACACTTCGTTTTTCCCATTCCAAGAATAATTTCTTACCAACTCTCAGGAAGTAAAACAAAAAATGTATTAAAAAGATATTGCATTTGACCTTTTTTTATTATTTTATTTAAAAAATAATTTTTTTATTCTTTATATCAACTTTTAATTTATTAATTTACTCTTAATATTTTTATTCCTTTTATTATTTTTTTCAAATTAGAAGATGCCCCAAAGCATTATAAACTTGTGACATTAACAAATACGAAGAAGCCGTAACTAACGAGATTATCATCGATTGTAAGACTCAATGGTTATAACGTAAACATTACTCTCTGATCCATTATTCAGGGGCTTACAGATTGCTACCAATAGTTTATTACTTACGAAGTATGTTCTTATTCATAATATTATTAAAGTTTATTTTTATTTATTTGTTATATAAAATTGAGAATATGTTTTATTGACTGTCAGCTTCATTTAAATAGAAACTGAGTTATGTAAAAAGCATTAAATGATAGTACATTTACTATCAGTACAGGTACTCGTACATAAAACAGAAAAGGTAGTTTTGAACGCGTGATATTAATTGTAGTAGATTTTATGATCTTTTATTTAAATTATCAGTCGTTATTTGATTGATAAATGAAAGAATTAAACGGAGGTGAAATTATCGAGCATGACTAGCAAATTGAATTCTAATAGTGTAGTGCAAGTAATCCCTAATAATTAGCAATTATAAACTTAGTCATTGGAATTGACATGGGAGTCAATTAAAATGATGGGAATATTGAAGTAGTGCAAGTAATTACTGATAATTAGTGAAAGGGAGCATTTTCGTTTGATTCAGGGAGGGAATCAGAAGATTCAAGTGTAATCAATGAAGTTATTTCCATGTGCATGTTGACCTTGTGTGAAAGCCATTTCAATAACCAACTCTCACCAAATATTCAAGAGATCCTTTCCAATCTTATAATTCTTTAATTTTCTTTTCTTAAGAATTCAAAAAGAGTAATGCAATATATTAAAATAAATTTAAATATAAAATAGATACAAATAAGCCAAGTAGTAATATTAACTGTAAACTTACACCAAAGTGCTAATATTAAAAAAAAAAAATCATTATTGGTGGGGGAAAAGTGACGATAATAAGAATAATAATATTAAAGATTATGGTATTTATAAAGATATGATTCTTAATTTACTAAAAATATTTATTGTTTGTTAAAGTTGCATAAGTATTTTGTACATTTCGAAATGGATGAATTCGAGGTGTACAAAGTCGAATTTTTTTTCTGTACAGTAACATTGAGTAAACGGGGATTTTGCATTCTTCAGTAGGTACATGGTTTGTCAAAATCTATTATCGTATTTTAAGCAACATTATTTGAAATTTACTGAAACTGACTCCTCATTCGTGTATTGTATATAAATAAGGAACAAATGTAGTCATATGTACCATATACGAGTATATTGTATATTTTCTAATATACTATATTCTCCTTTAAAATAAATTTTTAATTCATGAGATATATTTTAATTTGTGTTTTTTTTCTATTGGCATAAGTGTCTTTTTTTTTACCTCAAAGCCTGCATTACTGGGTGAAGTTACAAGTATCTGCATATGATTTTTTGTGTATTTTTATATCCACTTTAGTATTAAAGTATTGAACGAAATATCAATTTCATTCTACGAATATTAGCAGTTGAGTCTCTCAGAAATATGTCTAATAGATTATATATCAGTGTATTTTCTCTTAAACGTGATACATTTATTAAAGAGGGAATTCGATTGTAGTTTTGCTTGTAGTTTATTTATATACCTTTCACATTGTATGAAAGGAATCCGAACTTCATTCCATGTGTTTTTTGGCAACACTGCAAGCAAATAGCAAACTTCCGAAGTTGTGGATTTGAAGAGAAGAAGAGAATGTTGTACATTTCAGAGGTTTTTCCTCGCTTTTGTTGTTATTTATCATTAGTTGCGAGGGCAACACTGTTTTTATGGAATTTTAGTGTATTTATATGCATTTCATACTGAAAGGATTCTTAACCTCATTCCATGTGTTTGTTGGTAACACTGGTATTAAATACCATAACGAAGTTATATGTCTCGAGAAAGAGAAGGTAGCATATTTTAATTAATTTTTTTTTCTCTAACGTGGTCTTTCATTAGTGGGAGGGCAACACTGTTTTGTAAATAAGTCGGATCCACAGTTTTATAGGTGAATATATCCTCATAATTTCCTTTAGTACGTGTAATATGTGTAAAAGCAAACAAAGGTATGAATTACAGATACGATCTTGCTAATGACCTGTATGCATGATACATGCAATGTAAAGTCTTTATTATAATGGTTTTGATTATTCTAAAGATGCTTTGATTGTGTTGAGGCCATTTAAAGAAGGTAAATAAATAGCCGTGAGCGATGTACTGCTGCAGGCTATCATCGCCAGCATCTTGACCAGTGCATTCCAACAGCCCAGTCCAATATGCAGACTAGCCTTGCAAATGCGTTCTCTTCTTCATCCTGAAAGCGCTTGCAAAAAAAAAGGAGCGCTTGTACGGCTGAATTTACAGGTGTATTCTAACCCTGTTAGTTTAGTTATAGAGTATATCCAGATCCTGCATATTGAATATCACCATTACATGGACAAAGTTCATATATTAAGAAACATTATTTGAAATTTACTGAAACTGACCACTCATTTGTGTATTATATATAAATAAGGAACAAATGTAGACATATATACCATGTATGATATATTTTCTAATATAGAAACATAATGTAGATATCGATATATATATATACAAAACTAAAGTTTATCGGGACTCTGTCAGTTCTTCAGGTCAGCTAATGCAGCTGCAAACAGTATTAATGAAGGCCATAATTTTTATTTTGATGAAATAAAAATAATAGTCAAAGAAATGGATGAACAGAGAAGGAAAACTCTGGAAATGTTATATATTAGAAAGGACCAGTCATCCATTAATTATAGAAGTGACATTTCAAATTTAAATAGTATTTATTCGGGTGTGTAAGTTAAACATTGTTGATAGATGAAAAATTGTGTTAGTGACTTTTTGGTTGTCTGATGAAATTTGGTTACCTTGCTTGTTATTTCAGTTCAGTGTCACGTGTTCATTCAGACTTCAGTTGTTAAAATCCAGAGACTCATTTTCTTTGTAAAATAATTTGTAATGTAATACTTAGTTTTTCTGTTTCAAAATTTATACTTCTGTAAGTTTTCTCACTAACCTATAGTCAAAATTTCAATTGTAATTTCTTAATTGTAACTAATTGCACTTTATGTATGTTTGATTTTTGAATGTTGTATTATTTCTTATATTTCCTCTGTTTTTGTAGGCCTATGAAAAAGGTTTTAAATAAAAACCGAAACGTTGGTAATGAGAGTTTAATTTGAACCTGAAGAAAACTGACCGAGTTCAGTTTAGTTTTGTTTCAGTTCCACGGTCGATACTCTTATCGATATATATATATTTAAGTCCAAAACCACAATGAATAAGAAAAGCAAAAGAAATAAATCCTCTGAGACCTTTCACTTTATTTCATAAGGGAGCAAACAAAGCAAGAAAAAACCAGGGTTCGTTACCTTCCTCCTGGTTAACTTGTCTGTTACCCTCTTTTCTTTCTTTGTTTGCTCTCTGATGACGTAAAGAGAAAGGTCGCAGAGCATTTATTTCTTTACTTTTTCCTTTTTACGAGTGGTTTTGGACTTCATTGATCACATTACGTGTTGAATTATGATTTGAAGTGTTCAAACCACAATAAGAAATGGGAAGAGAACTTAACACGTGTTTTACGAAGTGGTATTCTTATATTACCCCTTAAGAGGCAATAGGTGATTTGAAAGAAATAACTTAGCACTTAGAAAAAATCAAATTGGTATTTTCTTCTGAATATGTCATTGGTATGTAGTGTTAAATACTTATACTTCGGGGTTTGTAATTTTAATTCTGTTCATGATATATTTTCCCTGCCTCGTAATACTGAGGGATTTTACCTTCTTTAGTGTTAACACTGTTTGTAAAAATAGCTTATTGTATTTTGTTTTGTTATATAATTTTTCAATTGATGGAATATATTTTGCAATTCCATTGTTGGTGACACTGCGTTATAGTGAAATATTTTTATTTATATATTTTATCTGTAGTTATTAACAAGAAGTTATTTTTCTTATCTCTAAACTAACATGATTGTGGAATTAAAAATACCTAATGAAGTATTTATATTTAGCAAATTCTCTTAATTTTAGTGTATTTTATAAGTAAAAATGCACTGGTAACACTGTGTTTAAACAACTCAAATTACATCTTGAATGTATTCGCACATTACATCCAAAAGATGTAACTAACAAGTTAAGCCTCTCAAGAATAAAACAAGTAACTTACTTTAGTGTATTTTTTCTCAACCTTGGCAACACTGATCGTAGAAGGATTTACAGTGTATTTATAGTATTTCTTTCATAAAATATGAAAGCAATAATAATTTTCATTCTATGTGTTTGTTGATAGCACTAGTACAAATTTATGAATTTTGGAAATAGAGCAAGTATGTTATTGCAATGTATTTCTTCTTAAAATTGGTAACACTGATGATAAATGTAAGGCTCCTGTATTTGTTGAACAATCCAATGGAATTACGTGGAATCTTAACCGTAAAAGTACTATTTATAGTGGGAGCCCTCGTAGTAAAGAGTTGACTTCCTCACTAAATTCAAGCCAAAGGAAAGGGGTGCTTCGCTGGCGGAGATAGGCCCCTTGTATATGGACCATGCTTCTTTTCCTGGTCGTAACATGTCCACTTTTTATCCTTAAATTTATTCCCCATTTACCACTCTTTTTTTATTTATTTCGATTTTTTTTTCAGATCTGAATTGATGGTGTGAAAACTGAATCGTAATTCTTCAAACTAGGTAATATCAACTTATCAAACGTTTTATCAATAAAACCATTTCTGAATATATGTCTGGAAGAAGGGTCTATAGCTGTTGGTTTAAATAGATTTTTTAAGGATTACAGTAATAAAAACCAACTACCTATCATGATATAGAGCCTCCTTCAATACTATATTTTACTTTCTGCGGAATATACTTACACTCCCTTATGACCTTAAGGTCATTCATATGTACATTTATATGCTTATTCATGCAAATGTTATATATTTCAAATCGCATGATATTGCTTCTTGACAATTTGTTAATTTCATATATGGAAATTCATACCAGCATTATACGAGTTACTTACAAACTAAAATTTCGGAAAAGCCGTCTTCAGGAGAAAATAGTGAAGGAGACCAAGCACGCTGCAGACGCAACGGCAGGTAACAAAGGTGTAACGAATGAGGAGTTACCTGCAGTAGCGTTTTCAGCGTGGTTGGTCCTCTGTCTCTCTCTCCCTCTCCCTTCTCATTTGATCAAACAAAATTTAAGTTGGTAAGTGGTCTTCCCTGCTCTGTGTGTTACTCTTCTTCGATTTTAAACTCTTATGTTGTGTCCAGTTTAGATCGTCTTTCTGATTTTATAGTAAATACCACCATTACATGTATACAAAGCGCCGATGTCAGTTTGACACCTTCAGAATTAGCTCTTATTTGTCTCTTTGGAGGTAGGTCTCCTCCTTGCTTAACCTCAAACGTTAATGATTATTTTGTAATACTTCCTCTATAGTTCGTTTTCTATTATTTTTTCTTTTATAAAATATATTTCGTTGTATATTTATATTTATTTCATTGTTAAATTTATTTGTTATCTTGTCTCCCCTCCCTTCGTTGGTTGGCTACACTGATTCAGTGTCTCTTGAATGATATGAATTCAGTTGTCGCTGTCTTTGAAGCAACTCACTTCTTCGTCTGTCTGTCTGATGACGACACGATCGAAATATAGTAGTGAGTTTCAGTAATCTCTTTTATTTATGTTTTTTTCTGTGAAACTACTTTGTATGTATATTATAATAATTATTATTAATAATGATATTAAATATATAAACTAAATTCACAGAAAGGCCACATAAAAGATATAAAAAACTCATTACTAACTTCTATATTTGAACTTAATCGTTTTCAGATAGAAAGATTCAATTCGCTCCAAAGACAAGCGAAGTCTCATTGAAGAGGCATGCAATCAGTGCTGCCATAAATACGACATGACATAAATAAGACAAACAACAACGTAAATAAATAAAACAACATTTTAAAGAAAATATAAATGTTCATAAATAACGAACTATAAATGAAAAATTGATAAAGAAGCAAAAATGTTGAAAAAAAGACCAAATAAATAATGATCCAGAATAACCAAGGATTGAGTTTAAGCCCAGGAGCACATTTACCTCCCGGGAGACACTAGTAAATGATCTTTTTCTTAAGCGCAATGTGTTACCTTAAAGATTACACTTTTATCACTGACCTGCATATATATTATATCTAATTATATACAATATGTATTATTAATTAATTGAGAATATATCTTATTTTAACTATAACTATAATGTCAAGTAAAATTTGTACACACTTGAGTTAAAAGTAATAAATATTTTATAAATGGTTCTTGTGAAAGAACAACTGACATGGGTGCTGTCTAAGAAAACCTGTACACGGAAACAGTGATTGAAACCGAGACCGTGAGAACTACCATGAAGCGGTCCCGTTCCCACTAATGCCAGCCTTGCAAACTGATCGGGGCGTTCTTTTTGGAATTATATATCTTTTCAAGTAACTTACCATCCCAAGTGTCACTTGAATTCACTCTCTGACATGTATAAGAAACCTCCACAGCGTTTGTCCCCTACTTTTTGTTATGAGTTGCTTTTATATAGAATGGGTTATTTATACCACATCTTATTGTTAAAATTTTGCATATATATATGATCAAACCACAATAAGAAATGCGAAAACAAGATTGTTATTTCACGTGTTTATGTGAAATCTTTATATATATATATATATATATATATGTTTTATTAAAAATTATGCCAATTTTAACTTTTGTTCTTTTCCGAGTTAATTTTTCAAGTTTTCTCACTATGGATTTCCACCTTTCTGGTAAAAAATAAAGTAATTCACCAAAAGATTTATTCTTGACTTCCATTTTATTAACTAACAAGTTTTAACTATAACAAACAAATTAACCTTACATACAAATTATATACGACGTTTCGGTCAGCTCTGACCATCTTCAGGCACTAATAACAATTCATAACAGAACTCAAATACAAAAATAAGAACTATCTAAATTATTAACACAATTATTAACATCCTAACAGAATAAGAAATATTTACATGAATTGAGTGGGAGGTTATACAGGTTATAATGGTCCTCAGGGTTGCTATTAATTAAAAGTACTAACGAATTTGAAAATAATCAGGGATTGAACTTAATATTATCCTACGTTCCTGCATGCAGTTTTAATATTAAGGATAGGATAATATTAAGTTCAATCCCTGATTATTTTCAAATTCGTTAGTACTTTTAATTAATAGCAACCCTGAGGACCGTTATAACCTGTATAACCTCCCACTCAATTCATGTAAATATTTCTTATTCTGTTAGGATGTTAATAATTGTGTTAATAATTTAGATAGTTCTTATTTTTGTATTTGAGTTCTGTTATGAATTGTTATTAGTGCCTGAAGATGGTCAGAGCTGACCGAAACGTCGTATATAATTTGTATGTAAGGTTAATTTGTTTGTTATAGTTAAAACTTGTTAGTTAATAAAATGGAAGTCAAGAATAAATCTTTTGGTGAATTACTTTATTTTTTACCAAAAGGTGAAATCCATATGAAAAACTTGAAAAATTAACTCGGAAAAGAACAAAAGTTAAAATTGGCATAATTTTTAATAAAACATGTTTGATTGAAGGTCTGCTCCCAAAATACACAAATATATATATATATTAATATATTGTTGAAATTTACCGCAGCTTCAGCATTTTCGACTTTCAAACTAAGCTCTTCCAGTCTCCTGACAGTTTTACGAATAGAAGCTGCGGTAAATTTCAACAAAATATGCCTCCAAGAAGATTTGTTGCCAACGTATACTAATATATATAAAAATTAGAGAGTAAAGGGAATTTGGGTAAAGTAAGACTTTACCCTAAATATAAATATACTATATTATATATATATATATATAATATATATATATAATGATAAATATACTTCAGGTAACTCACCACAAATGAATTCATTCATTTGTATGAGTTACCTGAATATTTATATCTCGTGTTATTGTGACAATTTTGTATATATATATATATATAAAATGATTTCACATAAACACGTGAAACAACAATCAATGATCAAACCACAATAAGAAATGGGAAAACAAGACCAAGATCTTTCAGCCGTGACAAGCGGTCTTCGTCAGAGTCAAAAACCGAGACCACAGCGGTCTGACGAAGACCGCTTGTAACGGTTGAAAGATCTTAGTCTTGTTTTCCCATTTCTTATTGTGGTTTGATCATTGATATATATATATATATATATATATATATATATATATATATATAAATTATCAACAGCAAAACAACCCACAAAGGACAACAAACATTTCACAGTAAACTATAGATAGGGAGTTAAGAGACGAACACTCTTGCAGTCTCTAATTTTTGGTTAAACCGTCGTCAGGAGAGCAGAGATCGGGACACCAAGCGCACTTAAAACTTCGCAGTATAGATACTCTGTATCTACAGTTTACTGTGAAAGTATACATATATATATGAACTATATTGACACAAAGAACACACACAAATGAAACAGAAACTCACTACTATATTTCGATGTCCTCGTCATCAGGAAGATAGAAACGAGTCGCTCCACGTTGGGCTTTTGACTCTGACAAAGACCGCTTGTTACGATTAAAAGATCTTAGTATTTTTTTCCTATTTCATATTGTGGTTTGATCAATATATATAAATATATATATAATATATATATATAATGTATACCTCAGTAAAAAGAATAGTATATATATATATATATATATATATATATCCTCAGTAAAGAAAAATATAATAATATAAATATATATATAATATATGATAAAGTATAAGCCACAAGGAAAATAAAAAAACACAGAAAATATGCTCTAAGGCCTTTCAATTATATGTCATCAGAGAGCAACTGATAATAATTGCTCTCTGATGACATATAATTGAAAGGCCTTAGAGCATATTTTCTGTGTTTTTTTACTTTTCATTGTGGCTTATACGTTCATTAGTTTCATCACGTGTTTATTGTGATTATATAGTATATATATATATATATATAATATAAATATATATATATATACTATTCTTTTTTACTGAGGTTTGGTCCAAAGTTAAACAATAATACACATTTATGCCAAAGGTTCGTTAATATTTTTAGATCTGCCTACATTGTAAACTCTGGACCAAACCTCGATAAAGAAAAATAGTGTGAATATATGGGGTCGAGATAAGAAAACATTAAAATATATCTATAGATAAACGTCTAGTTGCTAGGAGAGGACGTTAGACGTTGGTCCGTGGTCTGTACGATGTACGATAAAGATCCCTAATCTGCATACACTTGAGTAAGGCAGTATTTAGGACTTCCAGTGTAGAATATTTATTGTGTGGCATCAGAAAGAGCCTGTATTTATTCTCTCGTGGGACTGCCACAACAACCTACTTAACCTGCACATATAATTTAGGAACACATAAAAGTAAATCTGATAAAATTAAAGATGTGATTGGAAAGGCTAGAAATCAATTAATGACTTGAAATGTAACTGGTTATATGAGAATTGAAAGAAAGATAATGATGGTGGGTCATCTGGTCGGAAAGCATTCCTTGGTTATATTTTGAGTCAATAAGATGAAATAGTTAGCAAGCAATTGAGGATAGGTTAATAGAGGGGAGAAAGGCGAGACAGACATGTCTGTGGGAATACTAAGAGAGGAGTAGATGGCATGTTTGTACCATTAGTCCTTTCAAAGACATCCAATTCTTCAAGTCATTCCTTTCCTCCTCCTCCCACTAAATCTTATCCTCTCAAACATCTATCAAATTTACATCCCCCCCCCCCCGAGGGGCAAACCATTTACATACACGGCCAATAAACAATTCAAAATCACCCTCCCCACCTCCTTCTTTAATTTGTTATCGGAAACATTGCTTCCTTATTTACCTTTCCTATCCCATCCAATTAGAATTCATTGAATAGAAGAATTATTATTTCTTCCTTTTTTTTTTATAAATCCATTTCCTCACCTCTCAGCTATAACTTTTATAGCCTTTCGAAACAGTTTTAATTAAAACTCCTCAACCCCTGCCTAACCTTTCAATCTCGCCTTCTTCATTAGTAACAATTAATAACTGCACTCCACATTCCTTGGAAGATGGTTTTTTTTTCTTTTTATTATTACTGGAAAACTGCCTCTTTTTGACCATTTCAGTTCCTGATGATGGTATAGCTCAAGTCATTTTTATTCCAATGATACGATTGTAGCGTTGTATGATAAATGTCAGCATTGCGATTTTTTTGCCTAATCTTAAATTATGAAACAGATTCGTATATGTATATCAATACGAAATAAGAAAACAGATGTAGGTAGAGTCAAAATCCCATCTTGGGACTCTGACAAACCTCTTTTAAGGTTGAAAGATCCTAGTCTTTTTTTATCATTTCTTATTGTGGTTTGAACTTTTGTATGTGTATATATATATATTTGACTCTCACGAAGACCGCTTGTTGTAGTTGAAAGATCTTAGTGTTTTTTCCCATTTCATATTGTGGTTTGATAATATTATATATTATATATATATATATATATATATATATATAGTATGTTCTCTAATGTGTTCTCTAATTTGATATAATACTAACAAACAGTCGATTTATTATTGAATCTGTTTTATATATATATATTATAATATATATGTCTTGTTAAATTGTATGCCTACTATTAATCTCACAACTTTTCTACTGAATCTCTCGATTTCTCTAATACACTTTCTCCATTTTTGTGGTACAAGATAGATTAGTTGACCAAAGTTTTTATTTACATAGTCCGACATGTTTCGGTCCTCACTGACCATTATCAAGGATTATAGTTGTACAAAATCTTAAATAAACTATACATAACTAAACATAACTTAAAAACATTTATAATTAAATTAACACTACATATTATATTCAACGCCTTAATTTTGTGATAACTAAAAATGGTTAGATGACAAGGAGAGGTTATACACAGGCAATGGTTACCAAGTGTAGAGTTCCTTGTGCAAATCACAGAGGGCAGGCAATCTCATCACATTTCTGGCTTTTCATCTTTCCTTCGTATAATTTTAAAATTCGTCTAAATGCTTCACCTTGCTTGTTCAAGGCAGGTTGTGAACAACAAGCAAGGTGAAGCATTTAGACGAATTTTAAAATTATACGAAGGAAAGATGAAAAGCCAGAAATGTGATGAGATTGCCTGCCCTCTGTGATTTGCACAAGGAACTCTACACTTGGTAACCATTGCCTGTGTATAACCTCTCCTTGTCATCTAACCATTTTTAGTTATCACAAAATTAAGGCGTTGAATATAATATGTAGTGTTAATTTAATTATAAATGTTTTTAAGTTATGTTTAGTTCTGTATAGTTTATTTAAGATTTTGTACAACTATAATCCTTGATAATGGTCAGTGAGGACCGAAACATGTCGGACTATGTAAATAAAAACTTTGGTCAACTAATCTATCTTGTACCACAAAAATGGAGAAAGTGTATTAGAGAAATCGAGAGATTCAGTAGAAAAGTTGTGAGATTAAAAGTAGGCATACAATTTAACAAGACATGCATAAACGAAGGTCTGCTCCCGAAATATACGAATATTATATATATATATATATATATATATGTATATATGTAAATCTTAAAAAAGTATCGACATTGAAAGTAGATTAAACTCTCAATGCCGACGTTTCAGTTTTTATTTAAAACCTTTTTCATTAGCAGAAGTATAAAAATGTTTAAACAAAAACTTGCAAACAGAAAAAGTATTACATTACAGATTTGTTTAAAGAAACCATTTGAGAAATTCAATAACAACTGTCTAGCTTGAATAAACACACGCACGTACACACACACACACACACATATATATAGATTTCACATAAACACGTGAAATAACAATCAATGAGCAAACCACAATATGAAATGGGGAAACAAGACTAATATCTTTCAACCGTAACAAGCGGTCTTCGTCAAGAGTCAAAAACCCAACTTGTGGTTTGTTCATTGATATTTATAATAATAACTATTGTATTATTATTATTATTAATATAATTATTATTTATATATAATGATATTATATATTAGTATTATAATTAGTGCTATGTATAAATATACATATTTATAGTGAACATTAGTTGTCCGTTTCGCATATTCTAATAATAGCATATAATAATATCATTTTAATAAAAATTACATTAGTATAAAAATTACAATTATTATATTAGAGTTATATTGTAAAGGTACTTTGATGGTCTCTGCCATTTGCCCATTCCCACGCAGTAGATCAGGGAATAAAAAATAATTTGAAAAGGATTTATTTCTTAATGCTCACATGCTGTGTTAACACATATGAAAAGAACAGGAAAATATGTTAATGTAAGATTAAAGTTTAATAAACTGATCCAACTTAGTACGGTTGAGTAAAAATGCATTCTGAATTTCTTAAAACTTGTTTGCGATAAAATCAAAAAATCAAGTGTTTTTTTTTTAAGTGAAGAGGTTGTTAGTGTTTCAGTTTTAAAACAAACAAGGGTCGAGTGATGGTAAAATGAATGAGTAATGAGGGAATGTCTGCATTTGAACACGCTGGGAGTCACAGTCCGTGTTTCTGGTGCCAGTGGTGATGTGTAGCATTATACTGTTGGAAACTTTCATTTAAAATCGTATAATAATGGTGCTTTGGGCAGTGTGCATACAATGTGTGTTAGAGGTATTGTCCATTAGGGGGCAGGTGGAGTTGAGTTGCTTTATAACAAGGGTACGTGGAAGCAGTTGGTTTAGAGGTCTCCTAATTATTTGCCGGAGGAGGTGGAAGGAGTGGGGGCGGTTGGGGGGGTGGATAATAGCAGGTTAGAGTCAAGATGCACGATTTCACTTAATCGGGCTTTAGTGGAAAGAATTAATTGGCTTGTTGAGTTGTAGAAGAGGCAGTGATTATATAGAAGGGAGGGGAGGGGGGGGGTTTGGAGAAAAATCAACATAGAGTGAGGAGGGGGGGGAGATGATTACATGTTCGTATAGGGTCATGTCGTCGTACCTGAGGACGGACCACACGCGTGTCCCCAAACACACAGGCCTTCCATCTCGCCTCCACTTAAAGCCGTGGACGCATTGCTACTAGCGGACCAACCAACATACATCAAACCAATCAACACCCAATACAATAAACTGCCAGCGTCTGTCTCTTCAATTTATCATTCTATTCCTCCCTAGGGCTCCTAGGCCGTAAATATTCTGAAACTAAATTAACCAAGCTACTAGGGAATCTATGTTCCTATTGTACGTCTGTCTGTCATTAACTCATCTTGTATCTTAGATATAGTCAAGGGTCAGCTAGCCATGCACAGCAAGGTGCATGCCATTAGATATAGACCTTCACAACCATATAATATATAATATATATATATATATATATATATATAAGATTGGTTGTACACGACTGAATATTGTCGTTCGATGAGCTTCTTCTCGAGCTTGCGAAAAATTAATTTTTAATTTAATTTTTCACTGTCTGCTGCAGTCATTTTCAAGACACAAAACAGGTGGGGTACGAGTTTCCTTCAGTCGGGTACAACCAATCCCGTATAAAAGAAGGACCGCTACCGAAGTACATTAATATATATATATATATATATATATATTTATATATATGAATTTATTATGATATCTTCTAACGTAGTGGAATCAGTTATTATGTGGTACTTACTCATATTAGGGTAAAAAACTAATGAACAGACTCCACATGTAAAAATTCAATCGTATACGATTGTGATATCTTTGTTCTTTAATCTTGTTATATATATATATATATATATAAATCAGTTAGGTTTTTGACTCTGACGAAGACCGCTTGTTACGGTTGAAAGATCTTAGTCTTGGTTTCCAATTTTCTTATTGTGGTTTGATCATTTATAATATATATAATATATATATATATATATATATATATATCAATTATCAAACCACAATAAGAAATGGGAAAAACAAGACTAAGATCTTTCAACCGTAACAAGTGGATTGTAAAGGTCAAGTAAATATTTACTACTGTTTTCGTTGTGTCTATCTTTCGGATGTATATCTTCTTATTGGTAAAGCCCTGATGATGCTATAAAAATATAGCGAAACGTTGGCGTAAGTGAAGTGTTCGTTTGTGTAGACCAACCCTCAATAACCTCTGCTGTTTTGCTGTTTTTTTTTTGTGGTCGAAAATGATAGAATTATATATATATACGAAAAGGTGTTAGACTAGAAATAGGCAAAGGTTTCAATAGAACATATTATATATATATTGTGGTTTGATCGTCGATTATGGTTATCTCACGTATTTATGAGAAATCATGTTAGAGGTGTACATCCGTACCTGTCTCCTGTGCGTGGTATATCTTTCTGTATGTTGTCAACGCAAGTGTTTCTATACTTGGGTTTAGCCATGGTCTTGCCAACATAAAATTTACTACTTTTTGAAGCTCTCTAAATTGCACTTTTATTAAACTCTCTTAAACTGAAGTCTTGACCTGGTTCTGAAGTTCAGTTGGATGGACATGTTGGCAGCACTGATTTTATGACGCTGCTGTAATATCAGTTGGTGAAGTATTAACAGTGGATCATCATAAACTGGACCGCTAGCAATATGCAATGTTAAGCTTTGAACGTGTCATCAACAATACTTGAAGAGCAATAGAAAAGAATGAACTTTTTTTTAAGTTGATTCAATACTAGAGAAGAAATTAAGAGAAAAAAAAACAGCAGAAAGGCAAGAAAGTTTTAAAGAAGAGACAAGGGGGTTTGGGTAGAGAGTTGTAAATAACGAGAGGAGTGTCTGGCGGGAAATGTTTATGGAGGCCAGTAAATAGAGGCAGGTAGGACTTGGGCCTTGGCTGTCAATTAGCCCGTCCAGTGCTAAGGAGGGAAACCCTTTCGTCTTGACACCTGTCACCGTGATTCATGTATGTCTGTTCATACAGTCTAGTAACAATCGGGTCATTTAGTCCTAAAAACTTTACACGACCAGTATTTATAGAAAAATTATTTCAAGAGTAGCCAAAGTTTGTCCAGTTGATGTCATTTTGGTCTTCAGCCAATTAGTTTATTTGAGGTACAGCAATGGAAGAGACCAGGGTAGTCTAGTGGCAACGTGCTCACCTCTGGACTGGTAGATCCCGGGTTAATACTCACTCAGGCCCTCGATTTATTAACGCGGGAGATGAATAAATCTGAACACTGTGCATTTATAACAATAAAAATTGGATCCAAGAAATAATCGTGTTCTATATTATAAGTACTGAACTTATATCGGAGACCCATCTAGGCATGCGGAAGACAGTCGCTTGTGCTACGACTTTCAGTGCGAGACAAAAATTCATAGGAATGGTTGCTCGTAAAGCGAATTGCTCATACAATGAGGCACTCGTACTACGAAGTACTACTGTATTGTTTAACTTCAGTTCTTAATGTCGGAGTTTCAAATGAAGAAAAGGTAGATACGATGTTTCGATATATTGATACGATGTTAACTCAATACAACCTTTGGATACATTCGAAGGTTTCATCTGAATAAAGCTTGTTCATCCTGTCACTAGGAGCGCTGTTGTCAAGTGCAAGTTCCCGCCTTGTGATTCACAAAACAAATGTTTCTCAGATTTTACAGAGAGCCGTATCTTCTTTCTCTGAGAATGTCCATATGTTTTCAGACGTAATGCCCTTCATACAATATTTTCAAGGGGTATAGAAGTGATGACAAGTGATTATCTAAATTGGAAGCTTTCTCCTGATTTTAAGAAAATAAATTTCTCTGGTCTACTGATAGGTTCCTATTAACAATTGCGACCTAAGTCGTCACATTGCCCTGTGACAGTCAGGTTGGCTCAGTGGCTACGCACTCGCCTCTAGACTGGTTCATCTGGGTTTTTCAATACACACTCTGGCTCACGATTTTTTCGCGTGATAGGTGAATTAATCTGTGCACATCGTCCCTCTTAAAACATTAAACAGTCGATCCCGAGCCTGTACGACGTCAGGTACTTGTTAAATGTCCCTACTCTAAAAACACTTGAGTTAGGCAAAATGTAGGACTCCCAATGTAGAATCAATCTTCTTTGTGTGGTATCACAAAGGTATTCGGTCGATATGTGTTCACTTTGTTCACTTGTGGTACACAAGGATACAAATGTAGATTGCTCTGTATTAATTATATTTTAAAAATGAGATAGTCGCACTGAAATAGATGGAGTGATATTTATCTATAAGTTCGATAAAAGTTTAGTGTTTGAATTAACGTTTACACAATAGGCGCATAAAACCAAAATTTAATCGGTTGTCAACGAGTTTGATGTTGTGTTCACTTGTAGTAAAGTTGAATATATGCCGGTTATATTTTTCTTCTTTTATATTAACTCCTAAAGATTGTAATTTCACATTCATTTCTTTTTCAAATAGAAATAGATCCCGTTTAACAAAGTCGGATAAACGATTCCTCCAATATTTGTTATATGTATTATATTTGATATGCCGCACTGTCTTAGATCTTGATAAGAAAAAGATAATAAATTAACACTAGAAACAAAAACACAGCTGACTTCAATATTTCGACCTGATCATCATCATCAAGAGAACAAGAAGAGTTGTTTTGTAGGGCTAGGTAAACAGTAAGTAACAATGCAGCGGTAACGGTTTAGTGATACATAGTATTTCCAACTCGCATCAAATCAGAAGTTAAAACAATTATTTGAAGCTAAAAATATTTATTAGTTATTTAAATTTGTTTTAACTGTTTTTTCGTGAGTTGGTATGCTAAATTTCACTGAGCCGTACGAGCTGCATTGTTAGGTGCTGTTTGCCAGACGAGCAGAACTCCTTTTCTACTTGTTCTTTCTCCTAATGACAACAAGATCGAAATATTAAACGAAGTTTAGTTGTTGTTCCTACATGTTATTAAAAAAAAAAAAAAAAAAAAATAACTAGTTGTTCAATATGCGCCAGTCGTCGTTGTGAGAACAGTGGAGTTCAAGTAGCGAAAAGGTAGTCAAGCCCATTGGACACACTAGGATCGATATTTCGAATAGCCTTAGGACAGTTTTACGCATGTTAATATTTTTTTTATAATCTATGACGTTTTCCTATGTTTTTGATAACTAATATAATCCAAGTCTATGGTATTCAATGCTTTGTTTAATATTGGAAAGCTAACATTGTTGAGAATGCTGAAGAGTAATTATCGTAAAAGTAGATTTCCCGCCATAATTGTCCTAACATCCTCTCTGGACAAAAACAGCATTCAATTGAATTCAGAACCTTTTACTGTTTAAGGTTTGATGACTGGTGTATTGGATGAGGCAGACAGAGACAGAGACACCCTCTCCCTTCCTCCTATCCCTGCTCGAGTCCTCCCTTAGACTTGTTTGTTTTCTTGCTCCGTGTGTTATTTGGCCCAGCCACCTCAATTACCCCCACCTTCTGCTCTCCACAATCTCTATTTACCTTCCACTCACAACTATTTTCTACTCTACACCACTCTTTTAACATCCCATTACAAAATCTAGTTAATTCCCTAAAATTACACCTTTCTTATTACTTTCCATCCCTCTTATCAGTTATATTAATCTTCAAAAGGAGAAAACTAAATACAAGCTAATATGTTTTGTTTAGTATTAAATATTTCATTTAATTCCTCTCAAGTAATCAATCATCCACACTTTTCGTTTATGTCCCAAGCTAGATTACTGTTTGGAAAAAATATAAGTACAGTGGTACCTTGAGTTAAGAGTTTAATTCGTTCCAGGCCCGAGTTCGGATTCCAAAAAAACTCGTATTCCAAACATTATTTCCCATTTAAAAACCTTTCCAATCCTTTAAAACACTTCTAACCACCCTGTAATACTCCCGTAACTATTATGTACTATACAGTACAGTATATTTGAATGTGAAAAAACCTTATAACTAAAAATCTGAAATACAAGAAATAAGTTATTAATACAATCCGAAATGAATACTGTAATAATGAATATCGCCAACTGGAGGGAAAGTTACGAGTCAGAAACTCCCGTTTTTTCACTAACCGTTGCGAAAACCAAGCTCGTGTTTCAGAATGTAACTCTGATTTGAAGCAAAAATAAAGATCACATTTGGGCTCGGATTCAAAAAAAATAGTATCTTAAGAGGCTCGTATTTGAAAGGGACCACCCAACATTAAAATAAGAATAGATTCCTTTTTGTCATGAACACGTGAAATAACAATCAATGTTCAAACCACAATAAGAAATGAGAAAATATTAAGTTAAGATCTTTCAGAAAAGACGAAGACCGCTTGTTGCGGTTGAATGATCTTAGTATTTTTTGAGTTGATGTGGGATGAAAAAGATGCAATTAATAAAGGAGACAGAGTGGGTGAGGAAAGTATGTAGTAAAACAGAGAGGGTGAGAGAGGTAGTCAATAAGCGAGAGGAAGACAGAAGTTCAATGAGGAAAGTAGAGCAGAAAGTTTATAGTAGAGAGAGGAGACAAGTGAGTAGAGAGTAGACTTAGTATTGAAGAGAAGTATATAAAGAACATTGAGGTGGATTAAAGAAAGAGAGTAAAGAGCTCGATTTGAAAGGACACCAAATTAAAGAGTAAGAATGAGATTCCTTTTTGTATGAAACGTGAAATAACAGATCATGATTCAGAGTTTACCAGCAGAGAATAGAATGGTATGAGCAAGAATATGCAGTTTAGAGATCTTCGAGAAATAGACGAAGTTACCGACTTTGCGTTGAGACTTAGATTTTGAGTGATGTAGAGATGAAAAACGTATGAATTATAGAGATCAGAGGAGAGATAAGCTATGTAGTGAAAACAGTAGAAGAGGAGATGAATATGTTCAATAACGATGAGAAGCAGAAGTTAGAGTAAGAGTGAAGAGTTTATGAGAGAGAGGAGAGAAGTGAGAGGAGAGCTAGATAAGAGTAGATAGAGAGAAAGAGATCGGAGAAGAGATTGAA
This sequence comes from Hermatobates lingyangjiaoensis, assembly GCA_026182355.1. NCBI lineage: Eukaryota > Metazoa > Arthropoda > Insecta > Hemiptera > Hermatobatidae > Hermatobates > Hermatobates lingyangjiaoensis. Next base: position 3,539,138 of record JAPFBL010000043.1, read on the forward strand.
GAGAGAGAACGACTGAAGCCAATTAGAGTAGTAACAGAGATGTTGAGGGAAGAATCGAGATAGACTGAGCGAGAGAACACTGTACGCACTTGTAAGGAAAACGCCTTAGAGAGATTTAGAGAGACGCATAATGAAGAGAGAGTGTATAATAAGAGAGTAGTAGAGAGAAGAGAGTGAGAGAGAGAGAGATGGTTATTAGAGAAAGAGAGAAAGAGAGAGAGAGAGGAGAGAGAGAGAGAGAGAGAGAGAGAGAATGAGTTAGAGAGAGAGACGAGAGAGAGAGAGAAGAGAAAGAGAAGAGAGGAGTGAGAGAAAGAGAAGAGAGAGAGAGAGAGTGATAGAGAGGAGAGAGGAGAAGAGAGAGAGAGAGAGAGAGATTGAAGAGTAGAGAGAGAGAGAGAAGAGAGATGAGAGGAGAGAGGAAGAGGAGGTGTAGTAGAGAGAGAGAGAAGAGATGAGAGAGAGAGAGAGAGAGAGAGAGAGGAGAGAGAGAGTAGAGAGAGAGAGAGGAGAGAGGAGAGAGAGGAGAGAGAGAGAGTAGAGAAGAGAGAGAGAGAGAGAGAGAGAGAGAGAGAGAAGAGAGAGAGAGAGAGAGAGAGAGAGAGAGAGAGAGAGAGAGAGAGAGAGAGAGAGAGAGAGAGAGAGAGAGAGAGAGAGAGGGAGAGAGAGGAGAGAGAGAGAGAGAGAGAGAGAGGAGAGAGAGAGAGAGAGAGAGAGAGAGAGAGGAGAGAGAGAGAGAGAGAGAGAGAGAGAGAGAGAGAGAGAGAGATGAGAGAGAAGAGAGAGAGAGGAGAGAAAGAGAGAGAGAGAGAGAGAGAGAGAGAGAGAGAGAGAGGAGAGAGAGAGAGAGAGAGAGAGAGAGAGAGAGAGAGAGAGAGAGAGAGAGAGAGAGAGAGAGAGAGAGAGAGAGAAGAGGAGAGAGAGAGAGAGAGAGAGAGAGAGAGAGAGAGAGGGAGAGAGAGTGTAAGAGAGAGAGAGGAGAGAGAGAGAGAGAGAGAGAGAGAGAGAGAGAGAGAGAGAGAGAGAGAGATAGAGAGAGAGAGAGAGAGAGAGTTAGATGAGAGAGAGAGAGCGAGAGATATGGTTAATAATAGAGCGCGAGACAGAGAGAGAGAGAGAGAGATGGAAGTAGTTGGTAAGCAGTGGAGATAGAGAGAGGTAGTAAATAACCCAGAGAGGGATAGTTAGTAAGGGAGACAGAGTGAGAGAGATGTAGTTGACAATAGGATGGGATAGAGGTAGGAAATTAGTAAAACAGAGATTGTATGAGAGAAACAAGACATCTAGATATTGTGGTACAATAAGTCGGGTGTTACTAGTCGCTATAAATCGACAGAGAAAAGAACAGACAAATATCTATTTATAGAATACGTGTGAATTGAAACATGCCCTCAATGGTAATCTTATGACCCTATTGTTATGAAAGGTAGAATTGTTATAAGCAGTAGATTTGTATTGCTGAGCAAATCCTAATCGCAGACGAATATGTGACTAGAACTAGTCGTCGGGAATGTGGATCGAAGGCTATTTGTTTGAACTAATGCCTGACAAGGGCCGGATGCCGAGGCCTGGTGGGGCAGGCCTGCTAACCAAACAGCCTGTCTGTCTGTTTGTCCGAGGCTTTATCACCTGGTGGTCCCTAGCAGGACGGCCTTATCTTCTCTTCCCCCCTTGTTTATATTTAGATAAATTTAGTCGCGGCTCCCAGTTTTCGCTTCACACCTCCCAGCTTCTTTATTTCAACACAGAGGACTCTTTTAATCGCTGAGCCAGTCTTTAGCCATCTTCGCCAGCAGAAATGTTTTATCAATGGCTCTATATATATATAAACTATATTGACAAAAAGAACGCACAGAAGTGAAACAGAAACTCACTACTATATTTAGATGGCCTCGTCATCAGAAAGATAGAAACTATTCGCTCCGCAGGCAGACAACGTTCTTCTTTCCTTTTAGTCTCCTTGAGGACGGACTTCGTTTCGAAATATTGGTTTCGTTCTATATTTTTTTCAGTTATATATATATATATATATATACATACGTTTCACGATGAATAGCAAACACAGAACTAAGGAACAAACACACTACTGTCTCTAATTTTCGGTTGAACCGTCATCAGGACAGTTGAGAAAGGGACACCAAGCGCACTTGTGAACAGTGTTGTCACACGCGTGCCCAGTTCAAGTGAGTTAACAGAAATTAACTAAGAATAAGCTAAGAAATAGAAAGTGAAAATGAAGGAAATTAGGAAATATAAATAATAAAAACTTAATAGATAATAATGAAGAAACGGATTTTATTTTGTTTCAGCTATTTTCCTCTTATTTTCTTCATTATTATCTGTTAAGTTTTTATTATTTATATTTCCTAATTTTCTTCATTTTCACTTTCTATATCTTAGCTTATTCTTAGTTAATTTCTGTTACCTCACTTGAACCGGGCACGCGTGTGACAACACTGTTGGTCTCCAACCGTCGCTTCACAAGTGCGCTTGGTGTCCCTTTCTCAACTCTCCTGATGACGGTTCAACCGAAAATTAGAGACAGTAAGTGTGTTTGTTCCTTAGTTCTGTGTTTGTGATTCATCGTGAATGGATATCGTGAAACAACAAGAAAGAGTAAGGAGAAGACTCGGAGGCAGTGAAGGTTACCTGAACCAAGTCAAGTGTCACAGGAAGACTGAACAGCTGAGTGAAGGTGAATGAAGCTGTGGAATAACAGCTGGTATGTAAAATGCGTCTGAAATAGAACGCAAGGTGGCATACTGTCCTTGCTTCGAAAAGAGGCATAATTAAGCAATTGCCTTCAATAACGTCCAGGGTCGTAAACTACTTTGTTTCCACTCCTTGATAAAAGCATTCCCGTGTTCTCAAACTTGTTTGTTGCCTGCCGTGGAGAAATAAGCGTGTTTGGATTTCAGCTTTGTCGAGCTTTATTGTGATTAGGAAGCCTGGTTACTTTCTAAGTGAGACTCCTAATAAAGAACTTATTTTATATTTCACTTAGCAGAAACTAACTTTTATTAACGTTAAGAATGCTCCAGCTTTAACAGTTGTTTTACAAGGATGTAGTATACTTGTTTGTTCTTGAAGTTATCGTTATGTTATCGTGTTTATCTCGCAGTTACATCAGTAAAATAGTATAACCTTTTACCACCACACGCATATCCCCATACATCCCTCCATAAATATGCTATTGTAATTGAGATACAATGCCTTTTTTCTCAAAAATATCAAATTGATGCCAGAAATTAACATTTAATAAACGCCTTTTGATTACACTGGCCAACAAAAAAAAAATGTTCATGGTGCCTAGATGTTTTAACTGTTTTTGCCTAATTTGAGGGCGCTGATTCTAAAAATGCTGTCACTTTTTCTCTGTCAGAACTAGTTTTTCTGCTATTGCATACCACTTTCTCTAGGAAGGCAATAGCTACCATAAAGACAGACAAATCGAAGAAACAATATTTTTATTTAACTTTAAGATACATATTCATTAATCACACCATTTAGATTTCAACGTATATTGCCCGCAAATGTAGCAAAACAACTTCGGTTTGTTTAAGAAACGTCGGATAGGTGAAGATGTAGCCATGTTTAATTTTTACTCCAAAAATCTCCATCGCAAGTCAGAATTTTTTTTAGGTTTGTTATGTAATAATCATGTAACATAGATCACAATAACAACCTACAATTGTAATTATGACACTAGAATGTATTTAGAAATATGCCTAATTTTAATGTTTAAGGATTGAAATATCAAACATCTCAATAACTTGACCTGATGAGAAAAAATTAGTATAATTTTCGGAATCAGCAACTCTAAATCAGCTTAGAAACTTTTTTTGGGCATCAAAAAATGTTGACCAAGTGTTATTAATATAAATAAATTTTATTTAAAATCACTATTATTACTTTCAGGAAATTTATTTTTACTCGAAAAGATCATAAACATTAATGACAGGTGAATAGACAGTCGCTATTTTTTTAATTAATTTGCTGTAGATGTTTTATCAGTTAAAACTGTTTTAATTCAGAAATGCAGTACTAAAATAGCAACGTCATTTCCTTGCCTCTTTAGATCTCTCTCTGTTTATGCTTCCCCCCTCCCCCTCCATTCTCTGTATGACTCGGCTATTTAGAAAGTTGTCACTTTCTAATCTGAAATAGTTTTGTCACTTTCTAATTTAAGATATATAACAGCAAAAATTATATCAGTCATCAAAATCCATAAGGTGTTTTCCAGATATTGGAATTGGTTTCATACCAAGTTGATGCACTTTAAACATACGTATATATAAACAACAATCACAGAAGGAAAACATATACAAGTGATCACAAAACTCTCTGCTGTATTTCGACTGCGTTGTTATCAGTTAAAAACATGTGAGCCACTTTAAACTTGTTTGCAAAAATAGTAGTGAGTTTTTGTGTTGTATGTTATCTTTCTACGAATTTAGTTTAATTAGTTCATTGAACCGTTTTGTTTTTCATTTCTTATATATGTAAAAACAAGTAAACAAAGAGGTTTCTTTTTAAATGTATTTAATATCGATGCATATATATATATATATATATATATATATATATATATATCAATTAAATGAAACGATTTCATGATCTAAATAAATTAAATTCGCAGAAAGAACCAACATACAAGAGATCATACAAACTCACTACTGTATTTTTGTTACCCACTCTGTCTTCGATTTATTAACTTGGGAGGTATGGTACTTTACATGCCATTTTTTCATTTACATTTACATATTTTTGATCATATGTGCCTAAATATATGTATAAATAAGAGATATAAATGTATAAGTAATATATTTAACTATTTATATTTATATATATAAATATAAATTATATATATAAATATAAATTATGTATATGTAAACATAAAACCAAAGTTTATCGCGACTTACTCAGTTCTTCAGGTTCTTTAAGGTAACCTGAAGAACTGATCTAGTCCCGATAAACTTTAGTTTTGTTTCTATTCCACGGTCCATACTTTTATCAATATTTATATATATATATATATTTTCGAGTCTAGTCGAAGGTTTTGTCCGGTTAACATTTTCATAGTTAAAAAATTCTTACTTCTGCCTATGAAAAAGGATTTATATATAACCGAAACGTTAGCGACGAGAGTTTGATTTTTTTATCCTAGAAAATTGACCGAATCCCGATTAGAGAACACACCTATTCTATCAAACGGTCGATATATCATTGAATCTGTTATGTATGTATATATATAAAAAGATTTCACATAAACACGTGAAATAACAATCAATGATCAAACCACAATAAGAAATTGGAAAACAAGACTAAGATCTTTCAACCAAAACAAGCGGTCTTCGTCAGAGTCAAAAACCCAACTCAGTTGGGTTTTTGACTCTGACGAAGACCGCTTGTTTTGGTTGAAAGATCTTAGTCTTGTTTTCCCATTTCTTATTGTGGTTTGATCATATATATTAATTTTATCTAATATATATTTCAGGGAATTTTCTTACTGTTTTCCAGACGTGTTAAAGCTACTTCAGAGCTCTGAGAGATAAATATTGCTATTTATTTTAGTTCTTACGCTCTTGTGTGGGTGGAGTGTCAACTTGTTAAGGCTATGAAAGTGTGTTAGATAATGAGTAGTTTAGTAATTATATATTGCACGTACGTAAAATAGTTGAGATACATATTACAAACTATTCAGTAGGCTTAAGATCAGGAAGTCGAAGTAGGGACTGTATGTTTATCGCCGAGTATGCAAGCCTTGAAAAACCTCGCCGTCCCTCTAACTAGTGGGTGTATTGTAGCAATTTAAACTTCACAAATGTTTCCTGCACCGGTCTTGGTAGGTACATGTTTGATGCTAACATTGAATAGGAAGATTCGCAGAAGATATCTCATTTTACATATACAATACAAGGGCCTACAACTTTACTAACAAACTACAAACAAGAGGACAAGGGCCGAAAGGCACTCAACTCTGTCTGCACTTGCTCCCTGTAGGGCGCAAAGGGCTGTAGCTTTTACAACAGTTACATTACAAATTCTATGGTATATTCTGTAACCCTTCAATTGATAATGATAAGAGTACTCCATTCGGGTTGAAGGGAGAGGGGGACTTAATTCACTAAAACACATGAAACTATCGTAATGTATGTTATGTAGACTTTTTTTTTACAATTTTAAACTTTTGACTGTTGTTTTACAGGCACTCTTTGCCAATCCTGAAACCCTTTTAGTTTTATAAACCGAGTGGTTCCAGGCGCTCGGAATTTATTTTCACCTTAGAAATTAGTTATTCCAAAACATTGTAAATTATCAAAAAAGTGACTCTTATCTGCACTATTGAAAATGAGTTTCTGATTTTAAGTTTCCCAAGATGTCAATCAAATCTATCAAACCTGGTGACTGTTCTGTTCTAAGCACTCTTTGTCAATCCTGAAACCATTTAATTTTCAAAGTACTGACATTACTTTTTCAGATGCTCTTTGCCAATCCTCAAACATTTAAATTTTAATTCCACTAACGTTACTGTTCCAAGATGTTTGTCCATCCTGAAATATTTTAATTTCAAATTATAGATCATTCTGTTCTAGGCACTCTTTACCAATCGTGAAACCTTTTAATTTTCAAACCTGTGACATTACTGTTCCACAGACACTCTTTGTTAATCCTGGAACATTTTAAATTTCTAGCTGCAGACTGTTCAGTTCTAGGCATTCTTTGCCAATCCTGAATACTTTAGTTTTCAATCAACAGATTGTTCTGTTTGTTATAAACACACTTTGCCAATCCTGAAACATATTAGTTTTCAAGGTACAAACTGTTCTGTTGTAGATACTCTTTGACAATCCTCAAACCATTCAAATTTCAAAAGACTAACATTACTATTCTAGACACTCTTTGTCAATCCTGAAACATATTAGTTTTTAAGGTACAGACCGTTCTGTTTCCATGCCCTCTTTGCCAATCCTGAAATATTTTAATTTTAAACAACAAACAGTTCTGGTCTAGATACTCTTGCCAATTTTTTAACATTTCGAAAAAAATGACATCAAAAATTACTTTTTGATAAAGAAAAGAACTAAAAAAATGACTTCACACAAGACTGACATATTAGTATGTCTAATCACATGGAGCAGGCTGTTGATAATGGACAAGACGATTTGCTAGGAATGGTGATGATGCATTTAATAATAGCTAATAAGCCGTGAGGCTCTGCCAGGCTGATTAAGATTCGCATCGCTAATGATGCGCCAGTCCGAGACGTCTTAAACTAATTCAATTACTATATTTATCAAATACACACTCTTGAATCAATTTCATATCTTATTCAACATTGGTTCACACTAACCAACTTATTCGAGTTTTCTGTACTTTGTCAACTATTTGAGGTAGGTGGTAATTTAGTTAATACGGAAGGTATATAAAGCATCTGTGTTCTTTAAGTCAGTGATCGTCATCTGTGGTCCATTCAAATATCTAGGAGGTCCGCAAAGAATAGGGATTCTTAAATTATTATTATTAAGTAATGGTTTTTTTTTATATTCTAGGACATAAAAAAAAGGCAGTAATTAACGAAACTTGTCATAGATTAAACAATTTAAAGTGAACTTCATTATTATTATCATCATCTCTATATATAAAGTTGGTGAGTTTGTTTGTTTCTTCTCCCATTTTCCGTGGTGACAGAGACCTGAAATTATAATATATATTATTTACTGCCTGAATAATGTAAAATGAAAGAAATTATCACTATATTCCAAAATTTGAGCCAGGGCAGCAAGTGTCTTGCGTGCTCGCCGATGACAGTAGTGCAAAATGTATTATATGTAAATGTAACAAAAAAAATTTTTTTTAAATTTACATATAATAACTTTATTATTTGTAAATGTAAAAAAATTTTTTTTTATTTAATATTTGGGTAATGTAAAAACTGGTAATAAAGTAAAGGCATGGAGCAAGGTAGCCCAGTCGCTTGCGTGGTCGCTGATGACGGTAGTGAAAAAATGTATATACATAAATGTAACAAAAAAATTTTTTTTTAATTTAAAATTTGCGGATTTAACACTGGTAATAAAGTAAATGCATGGAGCCAGAGTAGACCAGAGGCTTGCGTGCTCGCCAATGACAGTAGTGCAAATTTATTATAAATAAATGTAACAAATATAGAATAAACTATTAAATTGGAGGTTAAAAATGGATAACTTTAGAAACAAACTTCAACACAACTGTCAGATAAAATACGAATGTTCTAACATAATATTATAAAGACAAATTACTTTCATTAATGTTATTTTATGTTGGGTAAATAAATTGAATATTTCAATTTACAAGTTTTGTTTGTTTTAAATATATTTGATTGTGTACATAACTTGAATTGATGTTTTATTTACCTATGTCATAAAGTAAAACACTTTTTTTTTTACTTTTAAATATTTTTTATTTTGCTAAATATACTTGCTGAATCATGTTAAGAATACTATATCAAAAGCTTGGGCCATATAAGAATCTGTTTCCGTGCCTTAATAACAAGAAACAAGAATTAAAAAATTATCCCTGTCAATCATATTCAGTGAATAATTTCAATACCTATTGTGATAATTTCTGAGTGACACAAAGGGTCACGTGTAGTTTAGTTTATTATATATTTGAAAACGTGACCTTCACGTCTCTAGCATTCATACTCGAATATCAAAAACGAATAGGTAGTGCAGAGTTGTCCAGCATTGTTGTAATTTTTTCCAGATTCAAATAAAATACCCATAATTAGTGAGAAAAAGGTTTTTTTTTGTCATTATTTGAAAAAAAAAGAAAGATACAATAACTAGTTAAAATAGTAATAATGCTTTTAAAAGGGAGCTGATCAGTGTATCAGACTTACCAAAGCATCCACGTCCTTTCAGGCAGTATTAGAAAGAATATTGAAATCTTAGGTGAGAAGAAAAAAAGGAAAAATATCAAGAAAATGTGATTCAGACTACCTGACATTTGGATTTGTTGAAAACTACCTGAAAACATTTACCAGTACCAGTATTTTGTTTTTCTTTTTTTAATCCATTTTAGTGGTCTGCCAAGTAGTTCCTTGAAGTTTGAAAGATTGGCGACCGTTGATTTAAATCATTAATTGCTGGTCAGTGGTTTAGAGAATTACTGATCAAAGCTGTGTATATACTGCATGACCTATAATCAACTGGGCATTTGATTGTATTGATTGACTGTCTATGTCAATCAATACAAGTAATTACCCGTGACTTAACAATCAATATAAATCATTACCCAATGTATTAACTTTTGTCGTCCAAATACATATTCATAATGTATTGAAAGAATCCTTTTAATATTCAAAACAACTGACTGGTTATGTTCCCAGGCAATCTGAAACTTATTTTCACATGAAAAATTAGATTTCCTATCCGTGTGAACGCTGTAATTATCAAACAAGTGACTATAGACTATATATTATATTATTTTTATAAACATGATTCGTTTACTCCCACCTACTTTTAGCAGACTTGTTAATGTTTAAACTGTCACTTCCTGTACTCTATTCCCTTTTCCTGCTTAAGGTGAATACATTTTGAAGAAAAACACCAGTTCGAATCACATGGTTTTTTTTTTAATAAAAATAATTTATTTAAAAAAATTTGTCTATAGTTTGTAATAACAAAATAAAGTTTATTGTTTTATTTGATTTGTGGAGTAAACACGTTATAGAGTAATATTCAAAATAAGTTTTCTCCAATCCTGGGAGAACTTTTACAATCAAACCTTGTACTTGTCTTGTAGGAATTAATGTTAAAATGATTTTCGCCCAATCATGGAAGGATATATTACTGTACAAGCTAGTGTATTCTCTTGTAGGCACTATTTGTATGATTTTTTGGTCAGTCATGGTAATATTAAAAAAAGAAAAAAATAATTCTTTACGCGTTCCAGATAGATGTTTTTAGTGGCTATTATTATTTGTACTATTTAAATTATAAAAATTACACATTAGTTACGTTGGATCAATTCGTTTTAACGGTATACAGGACCAAGGAAAATTTATATTCCATATGCTAATTCAGTGTGACCCCCCTCTGTAATCTAGAAGATGTCTCGTGACGGAGGTTAACAGGAATAGGTTGAAGGAAGGAGAAAGTATTTTGGCAGGTTTTGCGGCGGCAAGTTATGGGAAAAGTCTTAGAGAAAAACACTGGGGGTCTCGTTTAGGAGATTTCACGGAGGTTCTTTCCTTGAGCACAGAGGCAGACAGAAGACCCTCTTTCTCACAAGTCTGCCGGCACCACTCCAGCCCCCTACCCTTCCACCTCGTGCGCCGGTCTTCTTGAAAAGAACAAGTCAATCCGTTACGGCCTATAAAATTCACATGACAAGCCCTAAACTACACCTGTGACAATTGATTATCCTTGCAAGTCAGGAAGGTTGCAGTTGTCAAATCCTGGTCACTGAGTACTTGAGAAGTGAAGGAGGGTGTTGGGGAAGTTCTTTTTTCAAGGAAGCTCCATAACGACTGCACTACGTCATGCTTCACGACTCATTTATCTCCAAATAAAAGAACAATACTGACTGGCGCCTCTGTAGCTTGGTCGTTAAGGTCACTTCCCTCTGCCTCAGAGACGTGAGTTCGAATCCCACAACCATTGTTCGCGGTTTTGGTCAGATTGTATATATCTGAGATGAAATAGTGTTCAAAAACTTGAAGTAGAGGTGCTTTAGATTTCTTTGTCCTAAATTCACTTCCCTCTGCCACAGAGATTTGAGTTCGAATCCCTTAACCATTGTTCGTGGTTTTGGTCAGATTGTATATATCTGAGATGAAATGGTGTTGATAAACATGAAGTAGAGGTTCTTTAGAGTCTTTGTCCTAAATTCACTTCCCTCTGCCACACAGTGCTACATAGACGTGAGTTTGAATCCCTTCAGCCGTAGTTTGTTCTGTTGCCCGAATAGTATGTATATATGTGACATGTAATGGCGTTGAAGTCGTTGTATAAGTACACTGTATAAGTGTATTGAAAAGAAACAAATATTTCTGGGAGTCTTATCTCAACCATGAAAGACCTGTATTTTTTAATTCAATTTGCTCTCTAGATTTTACACAGAGTCGCTTGTTTTCAAGCTCTTCAAGATACGAAGGAACTCTTGGCTTACTATGAACATGCAGTGTGTCCTGATAACCAATTCTTTTAAACGCCATGTAACAGAAAGAAATTCAAAGTCATTTTGGAGTATTAAAAAAGAAAATACTATCTTACTTGCTATTCTGTTAGCTGACACTGCATAAGGTAAAATCTACTTGTCTAATAATATTACTAACACCTCATTGAAAACCATATTTCACTATCAGCTATGTAGAAAATATTTTCTAATAAGTACCACTTTATAGTCAAAAGATAATACTGAGTGAAAAAAAAACATAAATTCAATACACTAACGACGCTCCGAGGAACTGTAAGGAGGGAACTGAAACAGTAGAGGAGGTGGTGAAACAGTACTACGAAACATTATCGCTTCGCTCATAGAAAAGTACGTCTTACGCCCTCCCACTCTTCTCAACCCCTCACCAGATGTTCTCTGTATCTAGTGTTTCAGTTGGGTTTTTGACTTTGACGAAGACCGCTTGTTACGGTTGAAAGATCTTAGTCTTGCTTTCCCATTTTCTTATTGTGGTTTGATCATTGATTGTTATTTCACGTGTTTATGTGAAATCTTTTTAACGTCATACGGTGTGAGGTAACAAGGTAATAGGTGCGACAGTGTTTTATTTCATGCTTTCGTCATTACCACAGAGGTTAATATTATTAATATTAAAACTATAATATACCGTCTTACCTCCTACACTGCTGCTGAAGCTCTCGGACCGGTTTTGGGTGTCACCCATCTTCAACAAGATCTCCTTAGATCATTTCTTGTTGAAGATGGGTGACACCAGAAACCAGTTCGAGAACTTCAGCAGCAGTGTACGAGGTAAGACGGTATATTATAGTTTTAATATTAGTGTTTTATTTGTTTTGCTTGTCAGGTAACCTGTACATCTTCTCGTAGTAAATGTCAGGTTCTCGTGTGGATGGTAACTAGAGATGTTCCTCTCTTTGCACCTATCCGATATGAAACTTTTTCTCTTAGAAAAATACAATTAATCATTGGAAATCAAAGGTATGATGTCTTTTAAATCTATGACTATCTATAAACTTCATTTTTTTTTATATATATTCCGAAATTGTAAATTGAAAGAAGGTTAAGAGGTAGACAGAATTGGTTTGGGGGGGGGGGGGGGGGAGCAAGAACTTAACCATCTTTATGGGTCTGACCATGAAGGACAGTATCGGCAATCTCTCCCCCCCCCACCCCCTCCCTGTCCCTTTGTAACTATCACTCTATCTCCTCTTACTTATCTCTGGCCCTTTCAACAAAAACCACCCTAACAAAAAGCCCTTTTTCCACAAGCTAACCCTAAAATTGAATTTAGTCCTCCTTATGGCCCGAGAAGCCTTTTTTTTTATATGTATATAGTAACTCCTTTAGCCTCACCACCTCACTTTTGTTATTGCATCCTTCAGGGGTAAAAAAAGATCTTGGCCTCCTTGTTCATCAGAGCAAAAAAAAACAATCTTGTTTACAGATCCTAGTAGACAAATTTCTCTGGATTTTTTTTTTTTCAAAAGTTATCACTCCTTAGGAATTACACAGCTCATCTTATAGAATAACTTTAGATACAATTGTATCGACTTCAAAAAAAAGCCTAAACAATCTCTTTTTTTCTTTGTATCCTTTTTGAGGTATCTCAGTTATTACAATTTGAATCTGTATGTTTGATAGCTAGTGTTGTGGTTTTTCATCCCCCACTGCTTACACCGAAGATGGTTATTTCGAAAATTTGAACCGGTAAGTGCGTGTACATCGTGTTCCTCATGCTCTGCAACATTTTCGGCTTAATTTAAAATAATTCAAGTTTCATTTAAAAAAAAAAATCCAAGTTTAATTTAAAGTAAGTGCTGTTAATCCACATAACTCAAAATTATTAAAAGATGAAATATAACATAAAATAACATAATTTAATTACAAACTTTGTATAAATTTTTTTCTTCGCTATTGTAATAACAATGGTTTACTCACTTTGACTCCAATATTTTCATTATTCCTTGGTAATTTTAAGAAATACTTTATTGTACATAAGTATACGCTCATGCTAATTTCACTTAGCATCAATGTATATTTTCATTAAACATTTTATTTTTCCATTATTTTTTCATTTTGAGCTTGATAATAAATACGATATATAGCTGAAATATAATTATATATGTAATGGTAGTAATCTATTCATACAACGTTTTTGGATTAATTTAAAATAAGCTAAGTTTAATTTAAACTTAGTTATTGTGAAGTATTCATTTTCAAGTTGACAAACTGTTTTAAATATAAATGTGAACAATATTAAATTAAACTTCGGTAATTTTAATTTAAGCTTGGATTATTCTAAATTACACGTGGATTATTTTAAATTAACCTTAGTTATTATAAATTACACGTGGATTATGTTGAATTAAACTTGAATTGTTATAAATTAAATTTGGATTATTTTAAATTTAATTTGTTTTATTTTAAATTAAACTTGGATTATTCTAATTTACCCATAGATTATTTCAAATTAAAGTTGGATTATTATAAATTACCCGTATATTATTTTAAATAAACTTTGGTTATTATAAATTGCACGTGGATTATTATAAATTAAATTTGGATTATTTTAAATTGAACTTGGATTATTTTAAATTAAACTTGGATTATTATAAATTGCACGTGGATTATTATAAATTAAATTTGGATTATTTTAAATTGAACTTGGATTATTTTAAATTAAACTTTGGTTATTATAAATTGCACGTGGATTGTTATAAATTAAATTTGGATGATTTTAAATTGAACTTAGATTATAATAATTGAACTTGGATTATTTTAAATTAAACTTGGATTATTATAAATTGCACGTGGATTATTATAAATTAAATTTGGATTATTTTAAATTGAACTTGGATTATTTTAAATTAACCTGGATTATTTTAAATAAAAAGTGAATATTTTTTTTATTACTTTTAGTGGTGATCCTTGAGATGATAGCTATAATCAAACCACAAAATGAGATCTGGAAAAAAGATTAAGATCTTTCAACCGTGACAAGCGCTTTTCATCATAGTCAAAAATCCAACTGACGACTCTGACGAAGACCGCTTGTTGTGGTTGAAAGGTCTTAGTCCTTTTTTCCCATGTTTTTGGCTCATTTTCATTTTTTTTTCCACTCTTAGTTTATGGTTTGTTACTTGTGATTGTTTCAGCTGTAATGAATGCTATAGAGTTGGCGTGTGGTGGGTTTGATGAGGTGTACATGGCTTGAGCAGGCACAGATAAGGCGAGAGTGTGTTGTCAGGGCTGAGAGGCAGGCAAGGCGCTTCCGTTCTCTGAGAAATGCCTCTTGTCAGCCTTGTTGCGACATTTGCTCAGTGCTGACGCATGGGCTCTCTGTAGCCGATAGTTTGAATACAGCACACGCAGCCTTGGCTGCTCGCCCTCCCACTTGTCGTCTGTCTTCCACTCCTCACTCTTATCACACCACTCACTTACTCCCTCATAGCACCGACCACCGCTCCACATACCACACTCACACCTACACTTACTCATTCATGCTCACTCACTCAGACACAGTATCTGTCACCCGCTCATCTGCACTCGCTCATGTGCGATATATATATATATATACATATTGGTATATATTGGCAGCAGATCTTCTCTCAAGCATATTCTTATCCCCCTCCGCCGCCCATCCATCCATCCATGCCTTCAGTTGTCAATGGAACTCTTAGGCCTAACAGTATTTGTAATTTTCTTAGTTTAGTTTATTTATTTAATTGATGTTTATTTAATTATTAAAATGGATGATGACATATGAATGTTGAAAGCTTGTTTATTATTGTAAGGTGAATATACATTTCGATCATGTTATTAAATTTCTTTCGTTCATTGGACCTATTTACTTCGAAATATCATTGGCGAACCTGATTTATAGTTTATCTACGGCAATAAGGAAAATAGCCAGGAGGTTAGAATCTGTTAACAAAAAGGTCGTGAATGCAGAAACTGCGATCATTTTCAATTATATACATAAATTAATATATCTCACATTATCTCACTCACTCATCTTTCTCTCTCTCTCTCTCTCTCTCTCTCTCTTCTATCTATCTATCTATCTATCTATCTATCTATCTCTCTCTCTCTCTCAAACACTCATCTTCACTCTACAGTAACATCGCTCATTCAGTCATCCATTCACTCGCTATATCTAAATAAAATAAATGATTTATGATTTTTTTCAAAAAGTCTTGCAGTTACAATAAACTCCTTTATAAAGTCATCGGTTAGGCGGGAGTCAACTGATTACTGTCCTCAGAAGGCGCATTCCCGCTTCTCATTGCTGATGTTCAGTACGTACAGACCTTGTGTTTGTTTTTCAACCAACTGCCACGGCTATTGAATAACTGTCAAGCTATGGAGGTCTCTTTGAAAGCAGGGTCACTCAATCAACACAGTTCATTGTGCATTACTCTATTTTCATGCAAATTTATACATTATAGAAATCATACATGTTTGCCTTGCTTGTATGTCTTCGAATAATATATGTTATTATTATTTTCTCTGTCATTAGTTTTATGTGCGCACTGTCGTCTTGTCATTCATAGGTCATAACATGCCTGTCTGTTAAGCGATTGGTTCATTTATTGGCCAACAGCATGTATTACTTCAATAAACAACAAGGAACAAACAAACTCATACGTTTTTTAAATCTGTAACACTACTGAAAATATGACTTGACCGACTTGAAACTGAAGAAACAAATTAATAATGTTAGTAAATTACCCAGTTTTGATCTGGTTAGTAAACCACTAATTCTGTCACCTAGATCAGTTGTGTTGTTGAAGGTGGACAGCGTGTTCAGTGAGGGAAACACCAACACCACACGCTCTGCACTGGCAAGCAGTATCAAACACGTGATTTCACACACACTAACTAACCTCTGTGTTATTAACAGTATGCATTCGAATTCAATCAAGTTTCTAAAAATGGGTTATATTTTCCTGACAAAGTGTCGTGAATGTCTGCTGGTTCTTCACTTTGTTCGTTGGCCTGCTTCGTTCTTTATTAAATTCGTAAGCTTGTTTCGTTCTTCATTATGTTAATTTGACTTGTTTTGTTCTTTATTATGCTCTTTGGTTTTCTTTCTTCAGTATGTTCGTTCACCTGTTTCGTTCTTTATTGAATTGGTAAACTTGTTTTGTTCTTCATTATGTTCGTTCACAAGTTTCTTTATTCTTCACTATTTTTGTGGTTTGAAGAAGGTTGATTTTTGTAAGCAGTGGTATACTTAAGGAGACCGATCAAGTAAGGTAAGTACTACGATCCAAAAAATGATCATTTCATACGACCCATTGATTTTATAAAACAGTAAAACGACCCAAAAGGACAACAAATGTTTCACGAGGTTTGAACCTAAAAATATATGTGGGCTGTTCTAAATGGTTAGATTAAATTTACCTTAGACTATTTTTTATTATTATTTTTATTTTAAATTATTATTTATACAACTTTATTCTAATCATCCTCACTATTATTATTATTTTTTAAGTATTTATTATTTGTATTCCTGGGGTTTCTTTTGTTTCAGTTATTTTTCTCTTAATTTTCTTCATTATTATCTTTAAAGTTTTTATTATTTATATTTCCTAATTTTCTTCATTTTTACTTTCTATTTCTTAGGAAGTCTCCGCTCCTGTGTTCCTTTTCCTTTTCCTACCTTTCCTGAAGACGGCAAGATAGCCGAAATGATCGAGAATTGTAAGTGTTAGTGTTTTTTGTTTTCTAGTGATAAGTTTAATTATATATATAGTAACGCAACAATTTATATGCAGTCAGTCATTAATTTAGAACTGCTACATGCACTATAGTATCTAAGTACATAAGTACTGTGTAGTACATAAGGAAATATTCCTTGGTCTTTGCAATTTATTTAAGGTATTTTAATTAAATCTGATACATCTAAACTAAAGAAAAAAACAAATTTATTTAAGCGTGGGGCAATGTTGATTTTAAAGGGTGTAATTAGGAAAGATATTTGTCTAGAGGACCTGGAGAGATACAATGAAGTTGGGAGTACGTGCTTGGGATTAGCGAAGGGGGTGCATCTCTAACGAGCCGGCCTTACGTCGGCATGGACTGCTAACCACATCTAATTAAACCACCACTCTCAGCACAGCCCAAACACGGCTCCTGCGACTCTCCGGTCTAACATTATTGCCAATTCTATTACTTAAGCTCAGTTAGGAAGAGGTTTGTGTGTTTGCCTCATTGGGTACTTGTCAAAAGTCCATCTTTATAGATGGTGAGGTTAACCAAGTGGTACACGCTCACCTCTGGATTGGTAGATCCAGGGTTCAATACTCACTCTGGCCCTCGATTTATTCACGTGTGATAATAAATCTGAGCACCCTTAGACAATTATTTATATATTGGATGATGGGTTACTACAGGCATGGGCAACCTTTTGTGTTCTGGGGGGCCGCATTACATAATTTCCAAGTGACCGCATAGTAATTTCTGTATACTTCTGTAGGTATTTGGACACAGCTTTTATGTATATAGAAATACATACTCTATACTATATTAATGAGTCAATAATTTTAATTTTTAATATTCTTACAATGAAAATTATTCATATCTATTATTTTGTACTGGTAATGAAGTAATTATCACAACACAATCCCCAAAAAGATTAGTAGCTTCTTATAAAAAAAAAAAGCTATCATTGAGCTCTCTCCCCCTCTCATTCTCTCCAATGGTGCAATCTTCTGATTGAAAAATAGCAACAAAATTTCAGTAATTTCAGGCAAGCAATTGTTAGCAACTTTTCCAGTAAGTTTATGACAGTTTTTGTAAAAAATAAAAGCAGCTACACATATGAGACAGAGGTAGAATCTATTTTGCTTGTGGTCAAACCACATTATCGGGTTCATTCTAAATTTGAGCCCTAAACTTTACCGCAGTCAACT
Source organism: Hermatobates lingyangjiaoensis (assembly GCA_026182355.1). Classification (NCBI taxonomy): domain Eukaryota; kingdom Metazoa; phylum Arthropoda; class Insecta; order Hemiptera; family Hermatobatidae; genus Hermatobates; species Hermatobates lingyangjiaoensis. Next base: position 3,557,239 of record JAPFBL010000043.1, read on the forward strand.
TTATTAGAGCAAGGATCTCTTACAAATACCTGGCATCGTAGAGGCTCTTGTTAATAAGTAAAAATCATATGGATTTTTAATATTAAGATAGAATTTCAGATAATATCCAGGGCCGCATGTAGCCCGCGAACCGCAGGTTTTCCGTGCCTGGGTTATTCTAATAAAATTATTGGTGAAAACATGGAAGCTTACAAAAAATATGAGGGTTAGAATCAAAACTGGTGGTGTTTTTATCGAAATATGTATTAATAGTAAAGAAGGCGTGCAGCCTAAGTAGACACTATACTCTCACCTGACACACGCAGTCACAGGCCCTTATTATCGGCCGGCCCTATTCCCACCAAGGTAAACGCTTTGCCTCCCTCCTAATCCTCTATCCAATTTGTCCCTTTTCAAACTCACCCAAGGATTTCGCACCTCTCTTTACCATTCTCCAAAAGAATCTATTCTAATCTTTCTTTGTTGGTTTTTTGCAGGATGCCGACAATCCTGACTGCTCTGATGAAGGTATGTTTTTTTTTCTCTTGCTTTGATTAGTTATTTACAATCTTCTTGTGATATTGCCTTTTATCCTAGCCGCAAAACTAATATTTCAATATTTGTTTTCTATGAAGACTAGTTTTCTATATATACTTTAAAATCGAAAATTCGATCCAAACTGAACACAAACAAATTCAAAAACGAAGAATAGTAACACATTGAGGGTTTGGTCTCCCATTCTCTTTTCTTATGAAGATGGATTATCGGAAAATTTTTATTAGTAAGTGTCTCTTTCTCTGTGTGTACTAATCTTCATTTTTGAACTTAAATGTATATGTATATGTACAAGATTTCACATAGACACGTGAAATAACAATCAACGATCAAAGAAGGGGTCTTTCGTCAGAGTAGCTCCAAAATCCAACCCACCATTGTTTCGGGTTGTTTTTGAAATTCTCTTGACGTTTAAAAAAACCGCTTGTTACGGTTGAAAGATATTTGTTCTTGATATTTTGCCATATTCGAGGCTTGGGAGGTTTGATCATTGAGAAGCTTTATATATATTTAATGTATTTTAAAGATATAATTTAAATAACAAAGGAAGCTTAATTTAATTAACATAAATTAAATGTACTTTTTTATTTAATTGGATTATTTATAACTCTTTTATTTCAATATTGATAAAATGGTTTATAACTTAATCTTTAAATTGTTTATTGGCTTCATTAAAACTATTCCTTCTCCTTCTGTTATTCTTTATTTGCTTTTATTCTGTTCCCTTAAAATACTCAGGATTATTTGGTAAAATCATCTCTGTAACGTTAGTAAGGCCTTCCTAGACGGTCCGCAGCCATGGCAGGACGTGCGTGCGTGGTTCCGATTTGACATTTACGGCCTACCTATATGACAGAAATCTAAAAATCAGCTACTCTTTTAAACGGGACATACTTCACTACCCGAAAAATAGATCAAAGACGGACTTGTCAAGAAAATCCACCATCGTTGTGAGTCTTTTGTAACGTGTATCGTTAAGTATTTGTTTTTTTCCTTTCATTTGGTTGTTTAACTTATATATATATATATATTAATATATAAAAGATTTCACATAAACAGGTGAAATAACAATCAATGATCAAACCACAATAAGAAATGGGAAAACAAGACTAAGATCTTTCAACCGTAACAAGCGGTCTTCGTCAGAGTCAAAAACCCAACAGTTGGGTTTTTGCTCTGACGAAGACCGCTTGTTACGGTTGAAAGATCTTAGTCTTGTTTTCCCATTTCTTATTGTGGTTTGATCATTGATATATATATATATATAGTTCATTGTACAAAAAGAAACATAGAGAAATTAAAAGCACACACTTACAGTCTCAAATTTTCCGTTTGAACCGTCTTCCGGAGAGATAAGAGAAGGAAATCAAGCGCACTCGTTCAGAGACTGTGGCTCTCCAACCGTCTCTGAAGGAGTGCGAGAGAGTCGCCTAGTGAGAACATCACTTGACTTCCGTATGAAATAAACTAAATAGAGCTATTGTAGAATAAAAGAAATGACGGCTATAAAAGAGAAGTTATTGAAATGACTGGTTGGTGAGGAGTTGATTGGCGACCGGAAGAGAAGCGAGGTCAGTGGTAGGGTGTGGATAGAGTTCCGTTAGGCAAGTGGGAGAGAGAGGGCCTTAATTAGCCGATAGGGAATCTTTACACGAGAAGGCAATGTTTCAATTTCCCTTTGAATGGTCGAGAATAGGTGGTACATATTAAAATGGGGCTTTGGTTTCGTCGAGAACATTTGATCCTCGTTAGCATATTTACACTTGCCTCCTCAGCTACGCCCCCCACCCCCGACGTCTTCCATCTTATCTTAAATCCTTTCGAATACCTCAACACGCCTCCAATCAAAACTGCCACTTTATTAATCCTTATTTAGTTCATCCGGTTTCTTCTCTCTTTAAAGGAACATGAAAATTACACACCAGTCTCTGATTTAATATCACGTTGTTTTTTATACACATATCTACTGTGGTTATCAACGCACCATATAGTATTATTAACGTTATGTTTGTATTTAATATTTTTTTCCAATATTATTTGTTGCTGCACTAGAGCGTAAAGCGACAACATCATAAATAATTTATTATTTAAGTGTTAAAAAAAGGGCAGGTTAGCTCAGTGGTTAACGTACTCGCCTCTGGGCTGGCAGTCCGGGGTTCCATCCCCACCTGGCCCTCGATTTATTCACGCAGGAGTTGAATAAATCTGAGAACGTCGTCCCTCAGAGAGGACGTTAAGCCATCGGTTATGAGCGTGTACGATATCAGGTAGCCGTTTAAAGATCCCTACTCGAAGTGCACCTGAGTTAGGCAAAATTTAGGACTCCCAATGTAGAATCTGTAGAATCACCGAGGAAACAAAAAGCTGGTAAACGGCTGACGTTATCACCCGCTAGGGGATTGGTTAAACAATAAAACTAAGTGTTAAAAAGAACACTTTTTAACAAATCAGTCCTTTCATTTAAAATGAGGGTTAAATTAGCTCAGTGGTTAACGAATTCGCCTCTGAACAGGTAGGTTCGAAGTTCGAAACCCACCTGGTCCTCGATTTATTCACTCGGGAGGTAGATAAATCTCAGCTGTCAGTCCCGAGCCTGTACGGTTCAGGTGCTCGTTAAAGATACCTTCTCTAAAAACACATGAGTAAGCAAAATTTTGGACTAAGCAAAATTTGATCCAACGGTAAGGATGGGATCGCCCATTACTAAAATGGGTGCTAAATAATAAATGAGCCTCAATTTCCGCCCCTAGAACAGCACTAAAGGTGAAAGCCGTATTAGTGTTTTTGGTTTTGGAAATCGAACAATAAAACAAGCCTTTTATTTTAGATTCTGGTCGCCAAACTTTCGACGAAGAGTTGATCATCATCAGAACTTTTGTATCTATACACAATAAAAAAGCGTACATTTGTTCATACAAAGTTTAAACCTCAGTAACAAATCAGATAACTGACCAAGATCTAACAAGCTGATCTTTGTCAATTCTCAGCTAATTTGGTCGTCTGTTTTAGAGGTTGATTTTTTTTCACGTGTTTATTGTGAAATCCTGTTATATTATGTTTGTAAATATTGAAACCCTGAAGGGTGATCAACACTTGGTTGAAGTTTTATTGAATTGAAACCGAAATAAAGAACTGATTTGTTGGAAAACTAACTTTTTAAAAGTTCTAACTCATGACTAAATGATATGTCTATATTTCTATATAGGGTGTCCATAAAGAGGAATATATCCTCCTGAAAATGAAGTCGGCATTGTCTAAAGAAGAAAGAATCATTATTATGATTAGATTGCATATTAAACAAGTGATTTATATTAAAACTGTGAAGGTGATCAACTATTAGTTGAAATCATGGTGAGTTGAAACTGAAAACTGCCAATTTAAAAACTTTTATTTAAAGAAAATAAAATAAATTAAATAAAATTACATTAAATCTGTAGTAGAGAAACTCAACACTTCAGGGAATATTTGTTTTTAAATTCACATTTCATAAAAGTACTCGTTTTAAAAAGGTGATTAACTCCAGGTTGAGTCAGTTTGTAAAAGCTGACTCAACAGTTTGTTGAAACTATATAACATGGCTGCTGAAAAATAGTTTATATAAGAAAAAAGTGTATATGAAATGGTAAATAAATGACAGTACTACTATAGTAAATATACAATGCATACTTGTACCCAAAAGTAAAGATAACCAGCCTACATTGTTCATTTACCTTTACGTCGGAGTATATTTTATAAGCTTTTATTTTAACTACCAATGGTTTAATTTATTTGAGGATGTAAGAGCTAGACTCAGGGGATGAGCTTCTCGAGGCATGACTGGCATATTTAAAACCCGCTTCGATTGTGCGAGTCATCACTGACGATTATTAACCATACAGAGTAGTATAAGTCAATGTCATAACTGTTTGAATACTTATTATATCATAAGGTTTTTTTTTGTTTTCCTTTGGCCACACTTATAGTATTTCATTTTTTTTGTGAAAGCTGTTCTAATAAATGAGCCACAATTTCCACCCGATGTTCTTAGGGTGGAACGTGTGGCTCATTTATTATTTGGCACCCACTTTTTAATGTGCGAGACACATTACAGTTTTGATTATACATTTGGAGTCCTAAATTTTACCGTATTACAGTAGGGGATCTTTTAACTAGTACGTGATATCGTACAGGCCTGAGACCGACGGCTTAACGTCCATCCATCTGAAGACTTGCTCAGATTTGCTCACTTCCTGTGTGAAGAATTTTAGGCCGGAGTGAGATCGAACCAGGATTTACCAGTCCACAGGTGAGCATGCAAGCCACAGGGCTACTCTTATATCATTGTTGTATTTATTATTCGATGGATTTCTAATTCAGACCAGGAGGATGTATGACGCAATATCACAACCTTAAGTTCCTTTATTAAAACAATTATAAATTAGTCAATTTAATTTATTAATTTGTGTGGACAAGTGATGTCTATACAAGGGACTTAGAAGAAGTTGTATGAAGTAATACTGCAAGTTATCCAATGACTTCCTCTTGATGATGGAGACAGTCAGAATGCTTTACAGACACCAAACACAAAGGTGCGTGGTAAAAAGTTCTTACATTTATTTAATTAAAGACAATCAGTCGCTAGTAATTATGAATTATTTGAATTTATGAACGGTTCTGACCTGGCGAGGCAGAAGTGTAAAGATTTAATGTACTGTGTTTGTCTTGGGCACACGAATGCTCTGAAACAGTACACAATAAGAGGTAGGTGGTGAATATGGAGGAGGGAAAGCCGGTGGTTGGTTGTTTCGGAAGGAAGGACAGAGCATTGTCATTGAAATGAGCCCAGTGTGTGGGAGGGACAATAGGGCTGTGACAATACGGAGGTGGGCAGCAGTCAGCTGGTCCCATCTAGATAAGGCTGATGGAATGAGAGATGTCCATTGTGGGACATCTGTCGTCTCTCATTCCTACATCTTCTCGGCCTCTTGATAGTACAGGTCTTCTGTTTCTGCCTTCTTTTATCTACGCTCTTCTTCCCTTAGTTTTCTCTCACGTCTATAAGCAGAGTAAGCAGATTCCAACACCTTGAGATAGCTGATTCTTTCGCCACCTATAACATTTTCTTTTTCTTCTTAGTCAGATAAGACAGATGACTCATTACTGGTATCTTAGGTTCCCACCATCTATCCTGCTCAATATTAATAACCCATTGATTGGAGTTAATGAAACAAATGTAAACATAGATTACGACCTGGACACTGTTCTCGGCCCAAGTCGTAGTATGGCTTGCACGCCTGCACCACCACCATTGTCCTGCCGTAAAACTTAATATTTAACGTCCTTCTATATTTAAATGCCCCCAGCCTATCCTCCTCCATCCCTCCATATTAAATAATTTTATTCTGAATATTCTTATTCAAAAGAATTAGTGTACATTAATGTTCGTTAAACAAACGAACATTCTTCGTGTCCATGTTTTTTACTTTACTATAAGAAAAGTATAGTGATCGTGAAAAAATTCGATCTCGAGATTTTGACGGAATTACATGTTTTGAGGTCCCAGAAGTCGTTTTATGACGTTTTTACGATGATGTCAGTGTGTGTGTGGGTGGGTGGGTGGGTGGGTGGGTGGGTGAGTGTGTTAGCATTGCTTGTTACCACGCTACGGTCCAGAATCTTTGATGGATCAAGTTGATATTTTACACAAAAATGGGCCTCATAAAGACGAAGATCCCTATTGTTTGCGAAGAATTATGCATGATGGGAAAGTCACTTTTTTTGCCAAAAACCGTTTTTTTTAAAACATTTATTTCTCCTAAACTGATAACCCTAGAGTTTTGAAATTTTGACATTATCTTTGAAGTTACAAATCGAACAAACGAAAAATATATTCCGAATTTTAAAACAACAGGAAATATTTTTTTTTCAATAAAATGTAAAAATTTTGACTTATAATTCAATCTCAAACCTTGTGAGAGCGATACAAGCCATACTGTTTGACGGACAAAGATGAAACTATGCCTATAAATAGAACATTATATGGAGAATGAGTTGAGATATTTTTTTCTAAAATTACATTCGCTAAAGGGGCGTTACAGTACGATTTGTGTTTTCAGAAAATGTTTTTTTGACGCTAACGGCTCGTTAAAAAATAATGAAAATTTGACCAAAAATGGAACAAAAAATTAGCAATTCATAAAAAAAAATCATGAAGTTTCAATTACGGGAAAGAGGAATAACGATATAAAAACTCTTTGTTTACCCTAGACTAAGAGATCACCTGCTATACTTGTCGAATTTTTTGTATTTTTTTACATTGTTTACATTGACTTAGAAATTTTTTGAGCGAATCCACTGAGATAAAATTGATGTTTCTAATGGAAAAATTAAAATATATTATTGACTTATAAGAGATGTAAGAGGAATAATATTGTGCAGGTAAATAATAACACTCATTAAAAAAAAATTCGTATATATGTTATTTGACAAAGGGGATGGAAAATGATCTTATTAAATACTAAGAAGCCATAAAATTCCCAGTATAATAATTCTGTTAAAAACCAAAAATGTAAAAGATAATTCAAAATATAAATCTTTCGTTTAAAGATTAATAACTGTAATTATCGTACATCTTTAATTAAAAAATCACCTTAAAACAACATTTTCTTCGCTGTTTAAGATGTTTTTCAGAGAAAAAAAGGGTATTTTACTGTTTCAAATTTGAAAATTTTACATTAATATTCAATGTAGAAGGATGTCAAGTAAACGATGTAAGAAATCTACTGGCTATTTGAACAATAGCCATGTTCTCTTGTAGGATAATATTTCGTTTCAAGAAATGTTCACATTGGTTTTTCAAAAATGTTATCACTGCTGTAGTTATACTAATGAAATTATTTGCAAATAATAAATTATTTGTGATGTACAAAAATAAGCTTATAAATTGATATGTCCTTCAATCACTATCTGTACTACCACACGAATGCAATGCTAATAATTATATCCCATTTAGATATTTATGTTATGCTTAAATAATACGTTATGTTTTATATACTCAAGAAATTTGACATTGAGTTACTTATAGTAAAGTAGAGTGTAGGCCACTCCAGATTTTTTTTTCTTAATTTTATTGTATTGCAACCGGTTATTGAAATGGGAATAAAAATGATACATGTTGAGCAGAATGTTCGGTTTTTTCAAGATGAAATATGAAACAGCAAAGTCGGCAACTATTTGGTCGTAATACTTGATTCTAATTTAAACCCCTGGAATAACTCGAGTACCAAATCCATATCGTATGAGAACTCCATACACTGACCTCTTACGACCAAATGCTAAAAGATTGTCGCAACATAAAACTAACTATAATCTACATATCTACTATAATCTAACTAGCATCAATTATTATTTAATATGATTCTAAGGTAGTGCAGTTAGTTATTATGTGGATTTACTTATTGGGTAGAAATCTAATGAAAAATGTCTCCACATAGAGAAATTTAATAGAAGAAACAACGCGTTTTGGACACGTACCTAGTGTTCTTCTTCAGGCATTATCTAAGGGTGTCTATGGTACAACTACCAATTGTACCACAGACACTCACCATTAGTTAATGCCTGAAGAACACTACGTGTTCGAAACGCGTTGTTTATTCTATTAAATTTCTACATGTGGAGACTATTTCATTAGCAGATCTTTACCCTTCAATTCTTAATAGGAATTGTTTTTTTTTTTCAGCGCCCACACTTCTAAGGCTTTCATCTTGTAGTCTAGAGTGGAAAGTGTGGTTTATTTATTATTTGGCACACCAGTAATGGGTGTGTCATATTACCTGTCTGATCCTACATTAGGAGATTTTGCCTAATTGAAGTGTATTTAGAGTAGGGATTTTTATAGAGTACCTGACATCGTACAGACTTGGGACCGACAGTTTAATATCCTCTCGAAGGGACGACATGCTAAGATATATTTACCTACAACGTCAATAAGTCGAGGGCCAGGTAGGTATCGAACCCCGGACCTACCAGTTCAGATGTGAGTACGTTAACCAACGAGTTAACCTGGCCCCCAAATATGAATTATAGATATTTCGTATGCTGTACCCATACTGATAACGATTTTTACATCAGCCGTCATCAGGAGAAATAAATCGTTTGGGAAGCGATTTACCTTAATGGTGTGTTTTCTTGCTGTGAATTTACTGTTATCCAATCAAACCGGAAGGAAGTAATATTTAAGGTAAGTAATGACATATCTTTACATTGAGATTAATCCGTTGTGAAGATATGTAATTAAGGTGCCTAGCCCACTCAAGCAAATGATTATTAATTAATATTGCTAATATCGTGTAATGAGAACGGCCCTTGGCACATTAATAGTCCATAAATCAAGGAATTATAAAAATAGCTAAAGCGGAAAGCCGAGCAAAGATGAATGAAAGCTGTTCAAAGTGGGGGAGCTGCTAAAATTAGTGGCTGAACAGGGAGGAAGAAATAGAGGGCTTAGGGAGAATGCGGTCTTTACCTGGAGGATTAGCACGTGTCGCCCCCGAGTGACCATCTTCTCTCTCAACGGCACACTTCCTTCCTCCTCTATATCATCATTATGCCCCGTGCTTTGCTTTAATCCACTAGTACCATATTCATTCCGATATCTTAAGCGTTTTTCTTTCTTTGGTAAATTGATAAAACTTTGTAAGCAGTTAAAATATTTTTTTTTAAATTTTTGTCTATCAAACAGTAATTTGGTCAGTAAATGAACTTTTACTCTTGTATTAGATGAATCAAAGTCCTTAAGTTTTTTTTTCTACCTAGCAATTGTAGTTGGAGTCGAAATCAATAGGAGTTGGAACATTTTGGGATTGAGTAGCAAAGTCTTTGAGGTTTGTTGATACCTAGAATTTATAGTTCGAAATAGTATACTTCATAAGATATACACACAAATTACAAATCTCGACTGAGATTTGACTGACAAAGACCGCTTGTTACTGTTGAAAGATCTCAGTCTTTTTTCTCATTTCTTACTTTGATTTAGACGTTGATTTTTATTTCTCATGTTTATTGTGAAGTATTGTTATACATAAGAATTTACATGGAACAATCAAAATTAATAGACTTAACTACTTCAAAACAACTTGTTACAAGATGACGAACTTGACAAAAATTTGAAACATTAAGAAATCACAATGTAAAAAATAATAGAGAACTCCGGCTGATATATGTAAACAAAAACAGGCTCTTGACGATGGAGTGGTTAGGAAACAGGTTCGGTAGAGAATAAAATCGACCAGGAATAATCACTTTATATTCTAATATAATTAAATGTTTTTTTATTTCCACCATATTTATATTTAACACTATTTTTCTTTTTTATCGAGGTTTAGTCTAACTTCAAACAATACTACACCTTCAAGCCAACGTTTCGTCTATATTTGTAGACATCTTCACGGTTTGGTATTTTCCTATTGCAAAAAATAACTACATAACCGTTATATTCATCATCATATAGTGCTGCTCCTATAGGCTGATTATAGTGACTTTTTGGAACCAAGCCCTGAAGATGTCTACAAATATAGACGAAACGTCGGCTTAATGGTGTTGTATTGTTTGAAGCTGGACCAAACCTTGATAAAAAAGAAAAATTGAAAAATGTTTTAAATAAAAACAGAAACGTTGCAATGAGAGTTTAATTTGAGTCTGAAGAACTGACCTAGTCCTGATTAACTTTTATATATATATATATATATATATATATATATATACAAGATTTCACATGAACACGTGAAATAACAATCAATGGCCAAACCTCAATATAAAATGGGAAAAAAGGGTGTTGACTCTAAAGAAGACTGCTTGTTCTGGTTGAAAGATCTTAAGTTTTTTTCCCATTCCTTATTGTGGTTTGATCAATCATATATATATATAGTCTCTGCGGGACTAAAATCGGTACAATGTGTAGAAGCTGAACACATTGGAGGAGTAAATGTTCTTAGATTATGTTAGTTTCTTGATTTTGTGGGGTTATTTAAAATATTCAAAGAATCGCCTTGCAGATGACTGACTCAGACGCATGACTGTGAAATGAGGTGTGTGCTTGCCAGGCTACAGGCCAGTTCACTTCTGTCCAAGTTTATTTACATTTTTCTATTTACTTCACAGTTTACACAAAGCCCAGGCAGTAAAGAGGTCGGCTGCATGATATTTCCTTTCATATCCCCCCCTCCAGTAGTCCCCCTCCCATTAAGGAAGTCCAGTCTGTTTTTCTTTTTCCCTACCAGACTGAGATCGTTAAGGGACTTAATAAACTGCTACAACCGAAATAGAATGCCATACGGCACGTGTTGCTTGCCCAAAAGGCCCATTCCAAAATCTATCTTTTTGAAATATGATACTTTGTATTTAAAAATACGGAAATCTCTAATTATCGTCGAGGGTGGTTGACTCTGCTCAGGACATGTGACAATCAGCCAAGTATAACCTCAACTATTCATCTTACCAGTCCCTAATCTTCTGCATTGCTGCTTTTTCCATGTCACAACTATCCATTAGTCCTAATCAGTTAGCATGACTAATATGTAGTTAATTATTAATAATTACTTGCACAATCCAATGAAGTTTGAAATATGCTTACCATATTATTTAATTACACACTATAATATTTGAATGACTATTTCATAATTACTGCTTATTAGTAATTAGTTGCGGAATTCAAACATGTTTTTAATTTCATGATCAATTTCAATGAAATAAAAATTAAATGTCTGTGACTAATTCAAAATTATTGTAGATATTTTACTTGCACAATTAAAATGAGGTTTTAAACATCTCATGGTTTTTAACTATGAAGATATTTAATTTAATTTACTAATTAAATTAATTTAATCCAAATATAATTTGTGCCTGTAATTTGATCTTCGAAAGTCATATGCCGATTATGCCCATAATTTCCATCCACCTTATGTCATCTCTTTCATTGTCAGTTAAATTTAACTATTAATAGTTGAAATAACATATAAAGATCTATTGAAACAAAAAGTGTTACTTGGAAATTAATACAAATATACTGCTTAGACATTAATAAAATGTATATATGGTGACTGTTATATTTCTTATATACTGTACTTGTATTTGTTACTACCTATGGTGTTGAAAATTTATATTTTAAGTGGATACTTCTAAGTTGCGAATCGATTTTATTAATTTATGTGGGATTTCAAAAATATTCATGGATTTTAAAGAAATTATGATTTGTATTCAAAACCTTTTTTGTTTGAAGCGTCTTAATGAATAACCTAAAAGCCAACAGGTAGGCTACAGGTTTTTCTTTATAAGAAATCCTCTTGAACTTCTAACTTTAAGTGTGAATATATCAGAAAAGTATTTGAAATACATTTCTGATTTATGACATTGATATTTATTTTGATATATATTCTCATAATTATTTTTATTGCTATCCTAATACTCCTGATTGTATTTAATTTTTCATAATGTATTTCTTTTTGTTTGTGTTAAAAATGTACGTATTTAAGTTCTTAATTTCCTTTGTATTGTAGCCCTTTGAAAAAGATTTTGAATAAAATCGTAACGTCGGCAATGAGAGTTTGATTGGAAGTGGAAGAAACTGACCACATCTCGATTTATCCTTTTTATTTTATATATCTGTCCCACGGTCGACAATTCATTACTATTTTGTATATATGCCGAAACATCGGCAATGAGAGTTTGATTTTTAAACCTATGAAAAAATTTGACCTAATCCCCATTAGATAGAACACCAATTCTATCAAACGGTCGATATATTATTGAATCTGTTATACCATATATATAAAGAGTTCACATAAACACGTGAAATAACAATCAATGATCAGCCTTAATTTTTTTCATATTTATTGATTAATTTATTTATTTATTTATTATCTGTACTGATCTTTTGAAAATAAACTTCGTTAGTTATTTTATTAATTAATTAATTTATTTATTTATTATCTGTACTGATCTTTTGAAAATAAACTTCATTAGTTATTTTAGTGTCTACAATATAATATAATAATTATAAATTATAAATCTTTTCAGTTGTTAACACTGTATTAAGATAAAAATTTCTTTTTCTTTTCTAAATTTTATAAATATACATATAAAAATAATTATCTAGAAAATGCAGGTATTAGAACTAGGTTGGTAGCACTGAAGGGGAGAACCAGTAGGTACCATAACCAAAAAGAAAACATATTGTCCAGACTTTGGGCAAGAGTACAAAGAAGTTATTTTAGGGCATTTTGCGTGCTTCGGCAGTTTTCAGTGGGCAACACTGTTTTTACAGTAAAGACGGATTTCCGGTATTATATCAATTAGTGGAGCCTAATTATAAATGTAACACATTTAGGGAGTAGGTAATTATAATGCTAAACTGCCTCTGATCCTTGCTTCAATGTTGCTATATTTTGCATTATTCTATTTTTTCTTGTAAAATAAATTTTGAATTCGTAATATTAAATTATTTAGTTCTTTTAAATTTCTTTAGTTTTTAGTTAATATATTTATATTCCTCTGTTGTGATAGAAATTTGTCTTTCTTTTCTATGTTTTGTGGGTTTAGAAATCATAATGAATTATCTCGAAAAAGAAAAGAAGTCCCTTAATTCTAGTATGCTAATGTTTCCTACTCTGTTTGGAAACTGAAATGCAATTGTATTGTACGCTGGCAGCTTTTATCACTAAAAATAAAACTAAATAATTCAGTCTCTAAGAAAGAAAGAAAATAAGTTATATTATTCAGTTCATATCTTTTTTTTTTCTTTTCTTTATCATCAAAAATAATTAGTCGACCTTCCTCTTCGCTCTGAATAGAATGGTAAAGTTTGTTTCCTCCACGAAAAGAGAACTCGCTTGTTACTTGGATATTTGTGTATTTTGGGTTTTTAAAATAGCTGGCTTTTGTATTTGAGACGTATTTTTTTAAGGCAACATTCTTTGCTTATACAACTAGGATATTTCTCCTTTTTTTTATCCAATTAATTTATTTCATTTAGTGTCTTTTCAAGTCTAAGTTGGAAACATTGTAGTTTTCAAGAAAGTTTTTTTTATCCTGCAGTTGGCACCACTGTGTGCAATTAAAAATACCTGTCAATGATCTATCTATGAAAAGAAGAGATCTCTTACTTTTAGTGTATTTTTTATATCAATGTTGGTAACACTGTCTGAAAGTAGGTTCAATTAATTCAGAGAAGACTGATTGTGATAAAGGTAATGTGACCTGTGCAGTACTGTGCCTTATGTACGAGGTCTCATAAAAAATTTGTGTTTTTTTGTATTTCGCGATTACGCTAATTTCAATTTTGTTTTTGTTTTTGTTTTGTTGTTATTGTCAGGATCATATTTACAGTTTTTACTGTATAGCATGTGTTGTTTTTATGTGAGGGGCTAGACGAAGTTAGAACATTTTTTGCTGTTGAACATAATGGAGCAGAGTTTTTATTAATTTGTGTGTAAAATTTGTATTAAGTATTCAAAAACTGTTTAAATGTTGACAGTGGGGTACGTTGAGTCAACTTGAACAAAAATAAATATTTACACGTGGTTAAAGTTGATCCACCACAGGTACAACTGTTTTCAAGAGAAAAAAAACCGCCGAGTTGCAAGCACGAGTCGAACGTTTAAGTCTCTGACATAAAAACAGCATACCATTTATAGTCAAAACTGTGAACCAAAAAACAAATATTTCAAATTATTATAGTTCCAAAAGTGTCGTTACGCTTTGGTCAAACTTAGTATGCTTTCCGATCCAAAGAGGAGGACAGACAGCATGCTGGTGTCTTAAGTGGACTTGCTAACGTGGCTCTGGCTTGATGCCACGTTAGCAACAGTCTGCGAAAGAGTTTATTTCGGACGATTGTTATTAAGGCGAGCCGATAAGAGGCCAGCCAGCCCCTGCAGAGCCATCGGCCAGCCAGCCGCGCTAATTGAATAGCCCGTCGTAGGACTTGATGAATGACCCTGTCTGCAGTCCGCAGCCACCTCTCCGCGCCCCTATGAATATCAACTACCTGCTGCCCCGGCTCCACCCAATTTGTCTCGCCTAGCCTAGTCAAAACCAATAACACCTTCACTCTCATTTCCTTAAGTAATCTTCCAATTCCATTATTTTCATTTAGAAACATTTCATCTTTTTTTTTTCTCAAACAGAAGCAGTTTTTTATTTCCTGATTCTTCGACGAATTATTCCATTATAAGAATGAATAATTATAAGACCAATTTAAAAAAAAATCTTGATATTTTATTCCAAGTCTCCAAATAGAAAAAACTTTTTATTACAAGAGGAACGTGTTTCTAAAATATAGTTACTTCATTCATATTTATCTGTCTATAGGGACAAGTAGAAGCCTCTTCTATTTCCTCACCTTCAGCAAGATTAACCTATAGGCCACAAAACGCCCTGTTTTATTATGTACCTGCAGAACTTTTTTTATGTGGAGACTGTTTTTAATTTCAAAACTACAGATATAAAGTACAATAGTTCTTAGGACGCAGTACTACAATTGCGCTCAACAAATAAATATAAACTGTTTTTTTAAATATCAGACCCTAAGTTATAATGACTCAGAGGGTCTCAGCACTTCAGAGGCAGTGGTATAGTAACCATTTTTGCCCCTCGGGGCGTAAGTAAGATTGCGCCCCCCCCCCTGGCGTTGATAATAATCAGTTAACCTTCAAAATTCAAGAAAGACTTCAAAATATTTCTTTTCATGGAATTACAATCATGGAATTCCAATTTTAGTCTACTCTTCTTACAGTACTCGTAAGAATACTTTGATGATGACTGATATACTGATATACAGTCATCATCAAAGTATTTTGATCAAAAACCAAAGATTTTTTCAAAACATAAACGTTTAATTGAAATCATAAAAAAATTGATCAATTATATTCACTGGTTACGCAAACAAATTTAATAAACTTTTAACCCTTTAAAAAAATATTTTTGAAAATTTTAAAATGCATTTGTTAATAATTTGCAAATATTACAGTCGAAAAATCCGTTTAAAAACAGTATTAGAAAAATATAACATGAAAACAGTTACGATCTTAAAAACTCCTTTTGGTATAAAATTTCAGATTTTTGTATTAGGTTTTTATTATTTTTTCTATTTTTGCACCCTCAAAATGGCACACGGGGTGGACCACCGCCCCCTTGCTACGCCACTCTTTAGATGCCTATTTCTTATTACTTTTCTTGAGGAGTCACAGTAGGTGGCAAGATTGCTGCTTCTACCGCGATCATTTCATTTCATTCCTAATTCAAAGTAGCGAGGACCCTGTAAACTCTAAACTTGTCATACCATAAGGCTTCTTCACAGGACAGCCTTACATTACTGACCCTTCAAATTATGGTAGAATATTACGTCAGCTTGCTGGGTGGTATGTGCCAGCATTGCATGTGCTAAACTCAGCGTCCATGGAGTCAAGTAGGGCATGAATGGTGGGGTACCCGATCCCGTCGTACCGAACCGTACTTCATGTACACCGAACCATAGGGTCCTTCTAGTTGTACCAATAGACTCAGTGACTTTGGTCCTCTATTTCGCATCACTGTATCAATCGGTATACGCAAGTGCAACTCTCCTCTCCCATGACCTCTGAATCATTGGTAGGAGAAAATTCTTTTATTCCAAGTTTACATATTGATTTTAAAGGTATTTTTTAATTAAACGTTTCAAAAGAACGCCATTTCAAGCCAGTCATTATAAAACAACCAAAAATGCACAAATATCCAATTATAGACGAATGGAATTCGGCTCACACCTCGTTTGGCCGAGTCAAGAAACCTTACCGTTCAACATACAGAGTAGAAGAACCCTCATTATTTTTACTTAATAAAGAAAATTAAAAAGAAAACAAGAAGTAAACTGAATAATTCGACAGTTCATTTTAATTTTGCATTTAGTTAGAAAAAAAAATACCAAGAATTAACTGAATAATTCGACAGTTAATGTTAATTTTGGTATAAGTGTTAATGGAAGCATTTTGAATAGTAACCTATATATTTGAATGATAATGGCATTAAGTTGGTAATTAGTAATTATTTAAAATGATTCCTGGGAGTTAGAGTTAAGTGGGGTATTAAAGCAATTACTCAGGGGTCAGCAGTAATTAACTGGCACATTCATTAACTACTTGCAAGTTTTAGGTAGAGTTATTTATTAGCACTGTCATTGTTATTGTATCTTTAAAATTAACTATTCATATAGGATTTATTCATTTTGCCCTTTCTTTTTTTCATCACTGTTCAACTGATAAACAGTATAATAATATTTTTTACAAACTTTTATATAAACCATTTGAATTATTCCTTCGCTTAATCATAAAGCCCTCAAGGGTGTTTGCTGAACTCTTTGTGGTAAAGAAAAACACTTGTTTCTTACTCAACTCCAGTTAAATATAAAACAGATTTAAATGTTACGAATTATATGTATACTGTCAGCCCACTAGGTAGAAATAATAATTAAATTGAGAGGGTTTTTTTTATTTTGAAAAATCCGGTTTATTGTTTTGTAATTTCTGCATTGTGTATTATCTAAGCTAAATTTCCAGATATCTGAACTGTCCTTAACACACACACTACACTTACAAGTATACCAAGACACATATTCAAACGTGCATACACACATACATAGAAATATAGATAACAAGATTTCACATAAACACGTGAAATAACAATCAATGATCAAACCACATATTGAGGTTTGTTCATTGATAGATACATAGATATGAAACGATTACAAGAAAGGAACACGGAGAAACAATACACAACTCACTTCAAATTTCGACCTTGTTATTCATCAGGAGAAGAAGAAGATGATTCTGTTCATAGTTTGGGCTGGCAAGCAGCAACTAACCACGCAGCGTGTACGGCTTAGTGAAAGTAGTATTGCCAACTCACGAAAAAAATAATTACTAGAAATAAATAAAGAATAAAAAAGCAGCAATAACAGGAAAACCACAACAGGAAAAAAAATAGTAATAATACATCATAAAATTTATAATTGTCATTAACGGTTTAGGTTGAGGCCAGGGTTAGAACGAGTTTTAAAGTGCAAATATGTGCTTCTTCGGAAGTTCTTAGATTAGCACGGGGATTAATATCAGGGATTTGTCTAAGGATATATTGATATGTACGCATACATAGATACACTGAAAATGGAAAAGTTTATTGTAACTTTTGGGGGTTACCTCTTTTTATTATTAAATATAAATGTATTTGTCAGTTTGTTAACACTGAAATGTTTGTTACAAGTTAGTGATGTAATGGGGGGGTTAGAGGTGTAGGAAGGCAATCTTACAAACTGACGAAGTGGAAACAAGATTCAAAGAATTTCTCAAGTCGGGTGAATTAGTGCTTGGGAGGTGGTTTTGACACGTTAGACTAGAGAAAGCCTTTGGACTGTAGGGCTGGCAGGATAGTTGTGTGGGAGCAAATCGATACTCTATTAGCCGGCTCCTGCTAAAGCCTCTTCTACTATATCTATCTCGTCAACAGAGACCCCTCGGCCTTTCAGCCTCCTCTCAGTGCGGCTCTCTTCATTCATTCTCAACTAACACATATAGCCAAACTCCACAAACATATATATATATATATAAAGATTTCACATAAACACGTAAAATAACAACCAATGATCAAACCACAATATGAAATGGGAAAACAAGACTAAGATCTTTCAACCGTTCGTTGTTTGTTGTTTTTCCATTTCATATTGTGGTTTTATCTGTGATTGGTATTTCACGTGTTTATGTGAAATCTTTATATATATATTAGTAAAAGTTGGAAGCAAGGACTCGAGAAAATTAAAAAAACAACTGGTGAAAAACAATGCGGACAAATTTATGTGTATATATATATATATATATATATATGATCAAACCACAATAAGAAAAGGGAAAACAAGACTAAGATCTTTCAACCGTAACAAGCGGTCTTCGTCAGAGTCAAAAACCCAACTGAGTTGGTTTTTGGGTTTTTGACTCTGACGAAGACCGCTTGTTACGGTTGAAAGATCTTAGTCTTGTTTTCCCTTTTCTTATTGTGGTTTGATCATTGATTGTTGTTTCACGTGTTTATGTGAAATCTTTTTATATATATATATATATATATATATAATGTCCCAAAATGATGACATACACTTTAAATTAGTGTTGGGACGATCCTAATTTTTTTTCGATTCCGACACCCAAGTACGACTTCAGAAAAAATGTTGATTAGCGATTCCGATCCTTAGATGTTTAGATTGTACCTTTATGTACTTAGGAACTCAACGATCTGAATTAATTTTTTTGTTGATCATATTGGTCTACGAAGTTAGGAAGAGAAGTTGATTCTTCGGCTCCTACCCAGTAGTACAGTACCTACTCAGTCACTCTAGGTAAATGCGGAGTTAGGACTAGTTGACTTTTTTATGTAAATATTGCATTCTTTGTTGGAGATGGGATAAGACTTAACCCGGAGCAAGCAGTGATACTCTCAACATATTTAATCTGTAACACCTCTTTTGAGCTGACTTTAAACCCCCACTCCTTTCTGGAAAGGTGTCATTCATACTAAAAACACCGCATGGATTTATCCTAATTTGAAATATAAATAATTAAGACAAAATATGATCTTTAATAACGATAAACTCACTGCATTATGAAATAATAATTTACATCTGGTAAAGAAAATTAATAAATAATTCGTCTAAATTCATTTGTTGATTCTGTTCATTTATTGCTTTGAATGACTTCAAAGGATTTATATTAAATTTTATTATTAATTCTAAGGTGTTTTATCTCAGTTATATTATGTAATCCGTCATTTATTCACAGTCTGCATTACAACTATAGGGATTCCACGATCAATATT
Organism: Hermatobates lingyangjiaoensis; assembly: GCA_026182355.1. Lineage (NCBI taxonomy): Eukaryota > Metazoa > Arthropoda > Insecta > Hemiptera > Hermatobatidae > Hermatobates > Hermatobates lingyangjiaoensis. The sequence goes on from JAPFBL010000043.1 coordinate 3,576,640, forward strand.
TCTGTATTAAAGCAATTAGTTTTTTTTTGTTAATTTGTTATACCAATGATCTTCAATAGCTTTACAAACCCCTCTCGTCCACTCTAACAATGGACGCCATAAAACAATTGTTTCTGTTTTCATGGGTATCCCACTTGGGGGTTGTGATCTGTCGTGACGTGTACCATAGAAATGTTTATCTATTTTTTTCATGATGCTTACCACTAAGGGTTATGATCTGTACTGGCGAGTACCATAGAACATTATTTCTATGTATTATTGTGTTGCATTCTAGTAGGCACAGCTTTTATAATAAGCCCCATTCCTTTACAATGTATCCTTATTTATCTAATTGGCATAGATTAAATATAATGATGATATTGGTTAAAATGGATTCATCTATCTTCCCACATTCTTTGCTGTTGATGTAGATTATTTTATAAAGTCGTCTCGAGGGTTTAGATTGAATTAATCTAAAAAGATTCACCCGTCTCGCATGCTCGCCAGTATTGAAGTTGGCCCCCTTCCAACCAATTTGACATATTTTTTTTTAGTTTGAGCCGGGATTAGTCCGAAGGGAGAAACGGAATTAGTGAGGAGGAATGGGTGCAGTGACTAATTGGGGAGTGTGATGTGTGGCCAACCTGACCTCTATTAATAAAGGCCGCGCGGTCACACCGCGCTGGGGCCTCCCCAGGCTTGGGTCTCCTCCAGGTGTCGCTCCGCCCCATTCACTCGCCGCTCTTCTCTTTTTTTTTTATTCACTTTTCCAACATTCATATTCATAAAGGCTCTTGTTTACTCTAGGGAAATCATAGTTGAGCCTTTATGTACCAGGCAAAGCTTTGTGCATTGACATTGCTGGCAGGCTAGCAGAGGCGAGTCGCTGTCTGAGCTTCTAAACCCGAATTAGGGTCAATCTTGCTATTTATGTAACTGCATTAGAAATATGTCGAGATGTTAAAAGAAATGGGTCAACTTAAAGCTGTTGTGTAAATATCTTTGGAACAGAAATCAGACAATGAAAATCTTGTTTTGGTTACATATATGTAAATCCGACCTGTCTTGATTTGTATTCATGTATCTCAACCTTTCGGCCACTCCATGATACAAAGCACTACAGATCGATGCTTTTTTACGTGAGACCCTTTCGCCACTTGAGGGAGTCCACGACAGCCTTACCGAAGCAAGGCCGCGCTGAAGGCTTTGCAGGCTTTAAGCCATGAAGATGAGCCTTGCCCTTTTTATAGGTCATGATCTATCCCAGAGTTGACCATGCGGGGTACTGGATATCCCCTCAGTAGCATGACTTAACTATTAACATTTATTACATTAACATTCATATTGTGGTTAGATCATTGATACGTGTATATATATACAATAGATTCAATAATATATCGACCGTTTGATAGAATAGGTGTGTTATCTAATCGGGATCGGTCAAATTTTCTAGGTTCAAAAATCAAACTCTATGATCATAGAGTTTGATTTTTGAACCTAGAAAATTTGACCGAATCCTGATTAGATAACACACCTATATATATATATATATATATATATATATATATATATATAAAGATTTTACATAAACACGTGAAATAATAATCAATGATGAAACCACAATATGAAATAGGAAAACAGGACTAAGATCTTTCAACCGTAACAAGCGGTCTTCGTCAGAGTCAATAACCCAACTGGGTTTTTATATTGTGTTTTTAATACCATATTACAAACATACGTATCAGAATAACTATTAAGAAACTCATTTCTGAATAACATGACCTGTGGTTGTACGTATATCTATATATCTATAAAGAACCGTAAATATATATTTGGTAATTGGTATATTCGTATATAGTGATAATGAGTTATTTTGAGGTTTTAATGTTTGATATGCTTTATTTAGTACATTCATCATTCCTTAGTAGTTCTAGTCTTGCATTAAAGCCGTTGTTATAACATTTGAAGCTCTGATATTTTTCTCGCCATACCTTTCTTCTTTGTAGTTTGATCAGATCACCGCTACTTCTTTGATCTCCTCATAATTATTGCCTCCTCCAGTATTTTAATCGTTTTAACATTTTAAAGCTTTCTGATTTTGGCAAAATATTGAGAAAAAAAAAGAAGATATGTTTATTGCGTTTTTGATGGATTTCAACCTGTTACAGAACTAAAAAATAATTTCTTTTTTAACAATTAAATATAATATTTCTTTATTTTTATTATAAATATTATATAATCTATAATACTATTTAAAATAAAATGTATTATTAAATATGGAAATTGGCATATAATGTATTTCCATATATGAGGTTTTTATTTACTCAGTTGGGTTTTTGACTCTGACGGAGAACGCTTGTTACGGTTGAAACATCTTAGCCTTTTTTTCCCCATTTCATATTGTGGTTTGATCATATAGGTGTTTATGTAATATTACATAAACATCTATCAAAAAAGGATAATAGAATAGAAAGCTGTCCGTAGTACGCAGGTATTGAGTCTGGTAAAACGCACTAATCGGTAGTATGCATATTAAAGTAGCACCACCTCATTTGCTATTTCATTAGGTTCCCTGAATTCATTTTTAATCATTATCTCTTTGACTATTCACTAACCAAAGTAAGATTACCAGGTATATTTCTTTTTTTTAAAAAAAACCTTGTTAACTGTTAAGAAATCATTTTCCTTCTACAATCTTTTTTAATTAATCCCTGTTATATTAGTGTAATGATCATCAAAAGAAATCCAATCTTAAATTAGGAGAATAAATGTCTCCTTTTTCTAGAAAGCATTTCAAATGAGATTAAAATGATTCGAATAAAAGGCAGGCTTTTTCATTAATTTGCTTCCAGCTAACCCCTTCTCATTTCTAACATTCATTTACATTTTTTCTGTTTATATTAAATGAAATTTTCGTAACATCTATTAAACCATTCACTTTCCTTCACCTCCATTATTAGCATTATTGTTATTATTATCATCTAATATATTAATACATTAGTAACTGCCTACCTACGTGTGTCACTCTTTGTCATTATATTGATAATTGGCCATTCCTAATTGCTGTAATTAAATTATAACTACAAATCAAAGTCATTATAATTAGACATCATTATTTTCTTTAATTAGCATTTAATAGAGCATAACTTAAACAGTCTATTACATGTACGTACTTTTACTTTTTAAAAAGTGCTAAATGTACTAGAAAATAGCACATTATATGAGGATGAGTTCAGTTTTTTTTTTTAAGTTCCATTGATAAGAAAGGGGGATTATAATCCCTTTTTACGAATTCAGAACATGTTTCTTTAACGCTAAACCGATAACAATGAAATTTTGTAAAAAAAAATTGTCACTATGAATAGTAATTTATATAAACTTAAAATTTCGATTGTTGCATAGTGAAATATACTATAAGAACTGAAATTTGGTTTTGAAATAATGAATCACCTGCCCTTTTGGTCGGATTTGTTTGCATTTATTTACTGATTTTAATCAGAGTTGACAAACCATTGAATTACGCACAGTAATATAATAAATTAATATAGCCCACAGGTAAGTGCAGTAGAGCCGTAAGATATCAACTACTACTGATACTGATAGAAGGACCCTAAGATTCGGCTTGGCTGAACTCTGCAACAGTTTGACCCATGATATCCCAACTTAAATATCTTCTATTAACCCTTTCAGTCCTGCTGAATAAATATAATAAAAATCTCCCAAAAACACGGGGTTTTGCTACTTTTACAGGATTTTTAACTGGTATTATCTCGGAAACTACTGGGCAGATATCAAAGCGGTTTCCACTGATAGAATGTCTCTTTTTTTTCTTTATAACACATTAGAAAATGGCACAAGTCTATTTCGAATAATTAATAAAATATTTTGTATTTATTTCCAAAACTTTTATGAACAAAATTTATGTACATATTTCCAATGTCTACCGGGAATTGTGCATAAAATTACAATCAATGTAGTTTCACAATAAATGGGCATCGAACGTGCCCAAATGATTGAAAACAATAAATTTAGTAATTCTGCCATGATGTGTAACTTTAGTAACTAGTATAAAAAATAAATAAACATAAAAATTAAAAATAAATAGCCAACAACGTTCAGTGTGACGCCATTACAAAAATATGGGTTAATATTGAAAAGAATATATAATTTGTATCTTATGATATTCTACATCAGGTTCTACTAATTAAGTGTTTTATTTACTTCATAAATTAATATTTAAATTATTAATATATAAATATTTAAATTAATATTTATTTACAATAGTTAGGATTATTGCTAAATATTAGCTGTTATTTCCACTCAATTTTTCTTCGCAAACTTTTAAGTTTTTTAACTGTTTCTCGGTTTAAGTAAAAGATTGTTGAATTGAAAACCAAACTACTTGTTAGAATTTCCAGTGATATCGGTCAATAGTTGAAACAAAAAATTACGATTAAAAGTTAAAGCCTGTGCTTACAGGCTGGCAGCATGTTTAAGGAAACGGTCGAAAAAATTTCAAAAAAAACATAAGTTTCTGTTCTGGTAGTCTCGATTAATCAGGTAGAAGAAAAAAGCAGAGCTCTTCAAGAGTGAGACAGGTTGTTTCATCTGAAAAAGCACTCTCCTTGGTTGAAAGGACGGAGTGCTAACAAGATTTGGGCCAAAGTAAATTAGTTTTAAATTGATCTCTTATTTCCCGTCTGAAATAGAAAAGAAAAAAAACCGATACCGATTAGAGAGAAATGCGGCAAATATTGGTTGTGATGATAATTGGTCAATTGGTCAGTCTCCACATCTGACCCTTGGTAAATTGAAAATGATTCAATCATTTCATTTGTTTTACTTTTGAAAGGTATTTCTGGTTGGGAAATGGACATTTTTAGTCCCGACCTCATCCTTAGTTTTATCTGTGTGAGTGTTTGTGTGCGTGTGTGTTTATTTCTGTTGAAAATATGAAGAGATTTATCGAATGAAAGTTGAAAAGCAATTTAATGGATTCCAACAAGGCTGGAGCTTTCATGGGCTTATAAATCGTTTTGTGGTCGTGTTTTATTGTCGGAATAAAAAACAAGTGTTGTAAAACACTGAAGATATTATATTGGGCGATGGGGTGTTATAAAGCGAGGTGGTGGAGGTGCCCCTCGGTCCGGTTAGTTCGCCCCCACCCCTCTTGCCTACTCTTGGCCCACATTCTTCTCTTATTTATAAACCCATAAAGCGTATAAAAGTCGACTCATTGTCCAGATTTACACGACCTTTCCCCTGTGTCCCCTCTCTCTCCTTACCTCACTAAATACTATCCACCCAACCCGACGCTCCCTTTCCTCTTCAGGGACACTTTATACGTAATTTATATCCTAGACCTCTATCCTGTATACCATATGGTCGCCCACAATAAATAAAAAAAAACCGGTTTTAAACTAAAAATGTCATTGAAATGACAACATGCAACAACTTCCTTTCGATTCTCATCTGTTATTCAGCTGGGCTTTCAAAAACTGTCGTCGTAGATTACTTTTATTCTTCTCCTTTACCATGTGATGGGCTTATTTCATTAAAGTCATTGCTCTGGTGTGTCCTTCCTCTCGCTTATTAGTTATTAGTTTATTCCAAAATTAACCCCTTCAACATATATTCTGCTGTTTAACATACCGGACCCATTGCTATAAATTTATCTGCAAAGTTAGCCATACTGCGCTCCTTCAAGACAACACTGAATGTACCTGTCTGTGGTTATGTATTTTGTAATTCATCATTTAACTGTTATTGTTTAAGAACTACTTATTCGGTTTAAAAAACGTTTAATTTAACTCTCGTAAATATTTCGTGACTAAATTGTATGCATATATTAATATTTTTATGTAAAGTTATTTTAAGTTATTTTTAATTTTTTTATATTTATTTTTTGTTGAAAATATATTTCTTTACAGAGAAAAATTGCGTTTGTTAAAATCTGACCTAGATATCAATGGTTAAAACAATTACTATATCATGAATTTGCTTTTATCATCGTGTTTTTCTGGAGGGTTTCTGGGGTTTCCTTTCAACTCTTGAGTGTTCCTTTTATGAAAATGATAATCATATTCAAATAGCATTGTCATTTTACTATAAATATCAGACAACATAAACGAAGTAAAAAGACACACACACACACACACACACACACACACACACACACACACACACACACACACACACACACACACACACACACACACACACACACACACACACACACACACACAGACACACACACACACACACTGACACACACACACACACACACACACACACACACACACACACACACACACACACACACACACACACACACACACACACACACACACACACACACACACACACACACACACACACACACACACACACACACACACACACACACACACACACACACACACACACACACACACACACACACACACACACACACACACACACACACACACACACACACACACACACACACACACACACACACACACACACACACACACACACACACACACACACACACACACACACACACACACACACACACACACACACACACACACACACACACACACACACACACACACACACACACACACACACACACACACACACACACACACACACACACACACACACACACACACACACACACACACACACACACACACACACACACACACACACACACACACACACACACACACACACACACACACACACACACACACACACACACACACACACACACACACACACACACACACACACACACACACACACACACACACACACACACACACACACACACACACACACACACACACACACACACACACACACACACACACACACACACACACACCTCGCAGTTACTGCTGATACAATAACTGAGATAGAAAACAAGACATTAGTTCTTCAACAATTTAAAATCGCTTAAGATTGTTACAAACAGCCTCCTGGTTGTGTTATATAGTTTTGTTTTCCCATTTTGAGTGCATACCGCGACGTTACTGCTGACACAATGATTTGAATTAAAGAACAAGACTTTAGCCTTCAACAAACCCGTTGTTTTCATGAATCAAGCAAGGCTGACTTGAAAGAAATGGACTATGAGACGGCTGGCACAGTCCATTGAGGACACAGTGGACTGTTAAATCTGTCTGGGGTGCGTTTGTCATGTTAGTAGGCGGCCGGTCCTCCCTAGAGGACTCGCCGACTGGATTCCAAGGAAATTACTGGCTCTTCTCCAAGCGCTCCGGCATCTCGCTTCTTTTGTATTCTTTCCCCCCACTTAAAAATATAATAGTTAAATTAATATAATAGTTAATGATTTAGAGAAATCCAATTTGTTTTGTAGTTAATACTATTTCTATTTTTAACGCAGTTATAATAGTCAAAGGTCCCAATACCTCTGCCCACAATGTTCTATTCTCTTAATAATCCCCTGATTGTAGCGTCCAAATTTCATATTATTAATCACAGATGTTCAAAAAATACACCTTAATATATTGTTTTTGCCGATTTTTTTTGGCAAAGAAATCATCCAATTTGTTTGAGATATGTTTTTTTCTTGGCGAAGAACAGAGGTCTTTGGCCGTGACATTTTTTTGTCTTTCGATGTGACATTGTCTTTGCCTTTGGACTTAACATTATCTTTGTCTTTGGATGTGACATTGTCTTTCTCTTTAGACTTCACATTATCTTTGTCTTTGTCTTTAGACTTTACATTGTTTTTGGCAAAAAATGACGTAACATTGTTTTTGTCTTTGGACTTCACATTATCTTTGTCTTTGTCTTTGTCTTTGTCTTTAGACTTAGATGCAGTAAACTGTAGTCAGTTATATGTGTTGTATATAATTTTTATAACAAATTGTTGCTAATACTAATCTAATAAACCATTTGAAATATAAAATGAACAATTACATTAAATGTTCACGGATATTATGGTTAGTAGGAAAGTGGTTAGTAAACATTATAATTTTATTATAAAAATCGGTTTTATCTCTTGAATCGTGTTCTAGTCGTCTGACCGGTTTCGCACATAGTGCATCTTCAAGTTTGAAGACTCCATTCAGTCGTACTTGAAGATGCACTATGCGTGAAACCGGTTGGACTTCTACAACAACGATTCACGATGAACACGGATTTATATGATAACATGATGTTTGCATTAAGTACGTCAGTGAGTACACAGTATCATATACGATTATTAAACGTTTACAGACATTAATCAATAGTTTACACACTGCACTGCATCTAGGGTTGCTAGACAGACAGAATGTGTAAAAATTATTTAAATTATGTTCATATTTTCTAACATACAGTAGAAATAAAAATAACTATTGTTGGGTCAAAAGGTTATGAAAAGTCTCCACATAAAGTTTAATAATATAACATAAAGAAGTTTAATAAGTAAACGACGCGTTTCGAACTCGTAGTGTTCTTCTTCAAGTATAAAACTTATTGTATTTTTTAGTTTTATCCCTGAAGAACAACACGTGTTCAAAACGCGTAGTTTATATTGTTAAAACTTTTATATGTGGAGACTATTTCATTAACTTTTTTTTAACCTACAATGAGTAAATACCACATAATAACTAATTGCACTATCTAATTAGGAATACATATCTGGAATGGCCTACACTCAACTTGGCTATAAGTAAACATAATATCAATTTTTTTGACAACTTGAAGAATTTGCTAAAAATTCTAACATACCCAAAGATAATATGATTCATAAACACAAGAAAATCTACATCTCATATTAAGTTTTTTCAAGAGTGCAACATATTATTGCATTTTGTTGTACAAATTCATCACGGAGAGCATCAGAAATTATGTTTCATTGGCATTGATTTTTTACTTGTAACAATTATTTCTTCTTATCTCATAATGAATCATTTCAAATTTCTTCATTAAACCTCAATTAATGATATCAATTGAGCATCAATTTTATTTTTGTCAATTTTGTTAAAAAATGTCTATGTCAATGTAAGTAATTGTAAAAAAAAAAATCCGACAACTATAGAAGGTGATCCATTAGTCCAGGATGAATGCAGTTTCTATAGCTTTATTGCCTTTTGCGGTAATTGAAATTATACAATTTTTTTTTATAAATTGCTAATTTTCTGTTCAAATTTTTTTTGCAAAATTTTATTGGTTTTAATGAGCCGTTTAGCGTAGAAAAAACATTATCTGAAGACATATAATTGAACCTAATACTTGTTAAGTTAATGTCATTTTTAAATAATAACCTTAACTCATCCCACCACATAACGCTCTATTTTTAGGAATAATTTCATTTTGATCTATCAAGCGGTATGGTTTGATCATCCTTACAAGCTTTCAGATTAAATGATAAATCAAATTTTTATATTATATTGACAAAAAAAATATTTCATGTTGTTTTAAAAATCTGAGGATTTTTGTGGTTACCATGACAATATAAAAAAATATCAAGACTCTAGAATTAGTATTTTAGGAGGAAAAAACAATTTAAGACACATTTTGGCAAAAGAATTGACATTCTCATCACGCATAACTGCTCCCAAACTATTCATCACGTGTACATTGAGAATCCCTTTTTTAGAAAAATACGTCGGGCTAGATTGTTTAAGCCCGATCTTACCTCTACTCGTAAAGCACATTAGGCTTCCCTCTTCCCTCGTATAGCAAAGGGTTTTCTTTTACACCCTCAAATTCTTTATATTATACATATTTAACTAATTATTCAGCCATATTGATTTTTTGTACATTTAGTTATTTCACTATTATTTAGCTTAGAACAGCGATCCTTTTTCTGACTATCGCCCATTTCTAAACATTTTCACTCTTACGCGTTCACGTACAGTACGGTACCATAAATTACTAAATCTTTTGCAAAAAAAAAATAAATTTAAGGCTTTTCTAAAATCTTATTTTATTTTTCAGTTTACTATTAATGTTGAATTTTATTTTTAAGCTGTTATTATAATATTCAACTGTTTACTAAAATAAGAACGTAATTCTTTAAAACTTAGTCTTCAATTTATTTGTTGATATAATCATTATAGTTTTCCCATTTTTTTACGTTTATATCATTAACCAAGAGATTGATAGAATGATATTCTTCTGAGGTTAACATTTCGAACTGTGGTTCATCATCAGGGGAAGACCAGAAAAATAATATGTCTTTAATTTTCTTCTTTTTGACTCCTCCTTATGACTATGGCCGTACCAAATATCTGCTATGGTATGTCATGTATTAATTTTCAGTTTTTAATTGGTCCTTCGGAATCGTGTATTTGTATTCGTATAGTTGTTTGACAGAGTGGGGGAAGTGATTTACTGAGAAACATCAGCTTATTATGGAAGTATTTATGCCAATGCATAAAGCTAACAGTTATTGGCGTGTAGGTGATTTAATGCTATTGTTGTGGATTAACAAAGAAACAAGTCAAAATCGATTCGTCAATTTGATGAATTCTTCAGTATCACATCTAAATATCTAATTAGAAAAGAAAAGAATTTATATTGGCTTTATAATCCGAATTTACTAAATAACAATAACTCCTGATATATCCTTCCATATTTTTATACTTTACTATAAGTAAAGTATAGTGATCGTGAAAAAATTTGATCTCGAGATTTTGACTGAATACAATGTTTTGAGGTCCTAAAAGTCTTTTTTTGTATTTTTTCGATGATGTTTGTGTGTTTTCATTAACAATTGCTAATCTCAGGTGTTGATTGTTTCAGGTTGGAATGTAGAGTGAAGAAGGTACAAGATAAGCGATGGAAGGAGCTTTGTGGGTGCTGGCGGTTCTCGTAGCGTTGGCCAGAGCTGAATTGCAGCCTCTCATCGTGCCTCCAAGCAGCAATCAGGGTCCTCGATGCGAGGAAATCACCATTCCCATGTGCAGAGGCATCGGCTACAACTTAACATCCATGCCCAATGAGCTTAATCATGATACACAAGATGAAGCTGGACTTGAGGTTCATCAATTTTGGCCTTTAGTTGAAATTAAGTGTTCTCCAGATCTGAAGTTTTTTCTGTGTTCAATGTATACTCCAATATGCATTGAAGACTATCATAAACCTCTTCCTGCCTGCCGCAGTGTTTGCGAAAGAGCAAGAAGTGGTTGTGCTCCACTCATGCAACAGTACGGATTTCAATGGCCAGAAAGAATGTCCTGTGAAAAGTTCCCAGAGCAAGGAAACTCTGAAATTCTTTGTATGGATCAAGATAATAAAACTTCTTCTTCACCAAAATCTACTAAGAAACCTTCAACATCAAGATGTAAAGGGAAAAAAAATTGCCAGTCGGAGTTCGCACCCAAAGATTGCAACTGCCGGTGTCGAGCTCCTCTCGTGCCTGTCGAAAGAAATTCTCTTCTGTTCAACAGAAGCGTCTCTGTGGGAGGCGTAGAAAACTGTGCCTTTCCATGTAGGGGTGTCTTTTTCACCCAAGAAGAAAAAGAATTCGCTTCAGTTTGGATCACACTTTGGTCCAGTCTTTGTTGTATTTCTACTTTAATGACCTTGACAACATTTCTTATTGATACGGAGCGCTTTAAATACCCAGAAAGACCTATAGTTTTCCTATCTGCTTGCTACTTCATGGTCAGCATTGGTTATTTGATAAGGGTTGGTCTGGGCCATGAAGAGGTGGCTTGCGAAGGGCACATGATAAGATACAGTGCATCTGGACCAATACCATGTACTCTAGTTTTCCTGTTGATATACTTCTTTGGAATGGCATCCTCCATCTGGTGGGTTGTTTTGAGTTTCACCTGGTTTTTAGCCGCTGGCTTGAAATGGGGCAACGAAGCTATTGCCAGCTATTCCCAGTATTTCCATCTCGCTGCCTGGTTAATCCCAACATTGAAATCTGTTGGAGTACTCATCATGGCTGCTGTAGATGGTGACCCTGTTGCTGGAATCTGCTATGTTGGAAACATGAATGCTGACAATTTAAGACTGTTCGTTCTTGGGCCTCTATTAGTATATTTACTTCTGGGAACATCTTTCTTGTTTGGTGGATTTGTGTCTCTCTTCCGTATAAGAAATGTCATTAAACAGCAAGGAGGAAGAAGTAAAGCAGACAAACTGGAGAAGTTAATGATCCGTATTGGAATATTTAGCGTATTGTATACAGTTCCTGCCACCATCGTAATCGGCTGCTATCTGTATGAGAGCTCTCTGTTCAGCGAATGGATGACTCCATTAGTTTGTCCTTGCACGGAAACAACAAACAGAATACGCATTCGGCCAATGTATACCATCTTAATGCTAAAGTATTTCATGGCCCTAGCAGTGGGTATCACTTCAGGTGTTTGGATCTGGTCTGGGAAGACTCTGGGCTCTTGGAGCAAACTGTGGCGCAGACTGTTTGGAGGCTCGACCAGGTCAGGACCTGTCCTCATCCCCGACACAAAGCACCGCTGTGCCAAGAAGCAGTACTTGATGGGACCAGCGTCAACCGTTGCCGCCAGCTCTTCGCTGCTTTCCGCACCCCACCTGCCGCCATCCGGCCCCTTCCACCACCACCTCCCCTACAAGCCCCCTTCCCACCCCCACCCCCCGCTCTCCCATGTATGACACTCAATATCCGAGAACTCCTACGCCCCTGTAAACAATTACGGCCCAATATAGACTTTGTAAATAACTGTATATAACCTTAACTCAGAATTCCCTTTTAATTAACGACTTAGATTAGTTATTTATTAAATTTCTGTTCCCAATGAACAATTGACGAGGTTTCTTCAATCAGTTACTTGAAACCAGAAGGCAATTTGACAAAAGGAGAAGGGGGTTCCTAATTGTCATTCGCGTCAAAGGACCAAGCCCTTCCCTCTGCCAGTAAGGGTCGGTCTGACGTTGTCGTCAAAGGGAAGCTTGGGGTCCACATTGTCACACCTCTTCAGCCCACCCTCTCTCTCTCTCTATCTCCCCCTTTTCCGAACTGAAAGAGCTATCGATTTTCAGATGAAACTCTATGCACGCTTCCGAATCTCCCTACTTTTAAAATCCAAACCTGATTATCGGGGAAAATTTCATTACTGTCCCCTTGATGTAGTCCGTTAATCGAGGCTCCCAGCAAATTGCCTGCTTTTAGCTTGTTATCACCTGTTTTCGCCCCTCATGGAGAGAGTGAGAGAGAACTCAGACTTTCCTCTTTTTATTCCCTAAATAAATTTCTTTTTTTCCATCCAAAAGCACAACCGTCTAACTTATTTAGCTTCTTTAATATTTAAGTTTAGCTTAACCAAAAAATATTTTTAGATATGTTAGTTTATGTTTGTCTGTAAAAAAAATATTAAAACAAAATATGTCATTATAGAAGAATGTAACACATCTCACCTCTTAAATTATCTTTTCTCCTTCATGAAAGCACTTCCGTGCTTTCGAAATGAAGAGAAAATTTACTAGTTAAGGTTTTGTAATTGTCTATAATTGTTATTAGTTAACAGCTCCTGAGGTGCTAATTATAGTAATATACAGTAAATAATCACATTGTCGAATTATACAGCTAACAAAACGAATGGTACTCCATCAATCTTCTTCTTCAACATTGTTTGAAGAAATAAATATTAATGATGAAAATCTCCGCAAACCAATGTTTTTACAAAAAAATACGTGTTTCGAACTCATGTTATTCTTCTTCAGATTATATCGATTGTTAGAGTTGAGGAAGCACTGATGAAGAAATCTTTTTTATTTGTGTTTAATATTAGTATTCACTCTATTACATTCAAACGAATAATTTTGACTTGAAGAAAGGTTTTAGATTCCCCTATTCATTATTCGCATGTTTTTCCATTTTCTTCCTTTATGTTTGTGAATGTTGTGTTGATTAAGAGTTCAAACATTTATAGATTACTCTGAACATTGACAGGTGTGTTAGTTTTAAAGTAACTTTTCACATTTTTCTTTTTTATGTCCACTTTATTTTTGTGTTATTTCTCAAATCAAATATTATCTGCTTTCCGTAAGTTTAGTTCTCATTTTTCTTATAAATAACTTTATGTATCAGCAGTGGTATGTTAAACATTATCACTTCTAGTCTCTCCTTGCTGTAACCAGTATACATGTTATAGTTAAGTCTACGTAGTATAACGGAAACAACATGGTAGACCAAATACTATACGAGAAACAATACGGTAACCCATACTGCACCAGAAAAACGAGCAGAAGGCCGTATACATACCTTAAATACAAAGGTAGATAGTACATGTACTTCACCAGAAAGAACCTGGTTGCTCTTATACTATAACAGAAATAACAAGGTAGTCCAAATACTATACCGGGCAAATGCTGTGCCAGGATGAAAGAGTTAGGATGAGATAAGACCACTCACTACATTGACCTTTCCATGCTACACCAGGGTTAAATATGTATATCTGCTACTACTACATACTGTGCCTGAAACTAATAGGTGGGTCATTATTATAACTGGATCAAAGAGGTATAGACCAAATACACTACTGACTGCTGCATATTATACCAAGATCAAATAGGAAGACTACAAACTATATTGGCTGTTGAATACTAAGGCAAGATTTCTATCACTACATAATATACCAGAAACAAATGGTGGTCATACTATAACTAAATCAAAGCGGTATAGACCAAATACTCTACTGACTGCTGCATACTATAGCAAGATCAAAGAAGTAGACACATACTCTTATTGGTTGCTATACACTGAGACAAAATTTCTGTCGCTGCATGATATACCAGAAACAAATGGTGGTCTAACGATAACTGGATCAAAGTGGTATAGTGTGCATACTCTACTGAATGCTGACACAGTACAACGATAAAAAATGTAGGCCACATACTATACTGTCCACTCATAATAAAGTAAGATCAAAGATTTGCATTTGCTACATACAGCATACTATACCAGATTCAGATAGGTTGGTTGTATACTATGTAAAATTACATAGTATACTATATGCTACATATCCACTATATAGTATATTGTGAAGTGTGTCATATAGTATATATACTAATTATAGTTTTTAGTATACTATGAGGTATACTTACCTGGATTCAAGTATCATATACCATAACAAAAACAACAATACGTAGGACACATTATACTCGTACTAAACCGGCTTCGATACCAGGATCGAAGCGGTAGGACGCATTCATGCTCACTGCCCCATGCTGTACTACTGTCAAATATGTAGACCATACACTCAAGCAGAATGAATGAGTTAGGTGACGTGTTCGACTATACAGACTCGTTGTTTTTATTGTTTTAAGATGACAGGGCAGTCATTGAATATTGGCTTCAGTCAGCTTCCGGGGCCTCTTGTTGCTTTTAGGGAGCCTCCTGCAAACCCTTACTGATTCGCCTCTCCCTCCGAACAACCTAAAATTAATGGTGTTGCCGACTGTGGGGAGCGTCCCTCCAGCACATCGATCCTCGCACGTACCTCCCGTTTCCCTGGTTACCCAAAGCGTCGTCCTCTGAACCGCTTCGCCGCCTACCCCCCTTAATCAGCCTTCCTCATTACCGCAATTCTCTCCCTTTTTTTCTTTCCTCTCTCTTTAAACGTCTCCCAGTCGCTTTATGTTCCTAGCCCTAATTCCCTCCACTTGTGTCCCCACCATCATACGCCCCATTTACTCTCATCTTACTGTAATTCCTTAATTTATATTTAATTTTGATCTACTTTCCTCTGGTTTCATTCTACAAGAAAGAAGTGTCTTTCCATAAAAATTAAAGTAACAATTCTTGACACAAAACTATTTTTAAGTAAAACTACACCTTCTTATCGAGAAACCGAAGACTGCTGGATTAACTCCGTCAGTGTTAAAACTGAAATATGTTTCAATTACATCATAAGGAGATGTACCTTGAAGAAGAACACTACTGTTCGAAACGCGTTTTTTTTATAAAGTTACTATTTTATGGAGACTAATTCCTTTAATTGAGCGATTTGAAAGTAAATATTACGCAGGTATCTCATCGCTCAGCTATTCAAGAGTTTGAACCGACTATTTGAAACATCTGTAAAAACTTAAATAACTTGTGTTTTTCGTTACTTATTATATTTATTATTATTTTGAATCAATGATGAAGGAAGTGTGGGCAACTGGTTTATTCAAGGGTATTTGATTTTTTATGAGTTTAGTTGTCAATTCAAAACATATCATTTCAAAGGACAAGTTTTTGAATACATATTTATATGAGGGGCCATTATAAGAGGGTTTTATAAATTTATAGAACAGAAGTTATACACTGATTGTAATAAGAGCAAACTGAAAATGATTTAAGGTTGAAGTGAAGAACAATTCAAAGGGATGGGTGCTTACTGAACACAGAACACAAACATTTGCTCAACAATACATAGGTCTGCTCTAAGTGATACCAGGGTTTAGGAAATCGTGACAAAGGCCCTTTTCAAGACCCATTCATTTGTTTTTGTTACTAGAGGTGCCGCATGGGGTTGTTTGTAACAATGAAGAAGGCTAGACCATCGTAAATTTACTCATTCGATCTTGTCTATTTATCAGAGATATTTATATTATATAAAATATGTTTTAATGTTGATAAACCTCTGATTGGTCGAATGATTGAAAGGGTCTTGTTCTGTTCTGGATAAAGAGAGAGAGAGATGGAGAATTGACATTCACAGGGAGAGACATGGAGAGGAAATCAGTCTTCAGCTTAAACCTCTCAAGTGAGGAAGAAAAGTTTCGATGTAAAATGACACTTCTTCTTCAAGTGTTTCAATCTAAATACCAATCCTAATAAAAATAACTAACCAATCTCCCCAAAATCTTAATTTCAATGCATTATCTGAAAAAACCATTCACACCTGCCTAAATAAGTGGCATTACTACTTCCTCTTCCACACAGTGTCATGTGATACCGAAGACTCGATGACAATAATATGCAGTCGATGCCTCAAAACAGCTCTTTGTTTGAAGATCTCCTTGTAGGAAAGTGCTAAGTTCAGTTAAATATATTTTTTTCCTCTTTGAGTTGAGAAGTCATAGGAATGAACAAAACTGTGAGAAACTTGAAAGATTCGTCTTTAAGGAACACGCCTTTAGGAAACCTTAATATATAGTAAATCTTCGTCTGATCACGGTTCATGGCTTCAAACTGCAGAGTTTCATGGGGTATCCTCAGTCTACAACCTTAAACAATCCACATCAACATTGTAAGGTTGCTAGGACCACATAGGTTTGCCAGATATCTTACAGCCTTGTATGTATGTATCTCTTCATCAATATTCGCATGTTTCAGAACTTGTCCATTATCAAGAACACACTAAATAGTTTTGGTTTTCTCTGTCAGTGTTACTACCATTCATTAAGTTCACAGATATTTTTTTTTTATTCTGCAAGTCTTAGATATGTTTTGTTCTAATCTTTGGGCTTGTTATCATAAAGGCTTGAAGTACCTATAAATAAGTAATATAACTGCTCCTTATTTTTGTTGTCTCTTACTAGGGTTCAAACAATTGAACCTTTTGATGAAAAACGAACAATCAAACTTACTTAGTAATTAAAAAAAGAAAAAAAATCGCTATAAAAAATTAAAATTAACTAGTAACTTAGTAACTCATTGATAAAAAAAGTTATTTTAGTTTCCTCTTGATAATGGACAAATTCTGAAGCCGGTCGAGTTGACATGCGAAAATTTATGAGGTAGCATGGTCTGTATTCTTAAAGTTCATGATTTCTAAAAACATACCACAATAAAGAACTGTCCTTAACAAAACTGACCCCATTGTTAAAGAATGCACAATATTACCGAGTAACTCTCTTGTCCTCCAGACAGGTTTCCGAATTGCTTCCTTCTTCACTGAGTGTTTTCAATATACTGAGTATTTTTTGAATATTTCACCTAAACTTGCTTCTTCCAAGATGCTTTATCAATTTGTTTTATTTTTTTGAAACACGTGTTTTTTTGTAAGTACATGATTTGTATTTTACATGTTTGCAGTATCTGCCATTACAAATTCCTCGTTGTTTATATGACTTTAACTGCCTTGTTATATAATTCCCACAGGTTTCAGTTAAACGACTAGCTCTGAAATAGGTTGAATAGCGTTTTAGGATATTCCAGTTTTTGATGTCTTTTAATAAAATATATAGTTTCTATCTGTGAGAGTAGTATATTTGTTTTATAAATTCATATTTGTTTAGTTTCTATAGATGTATATATGTTTAATATATATTCAGAATGCATGTACATAGTTATAGTATGTACTTAGGTTGTATATATTGTACATAATTCGTGCTAGTTATGATGGATGGTGATATACCAGTGACGTATGTAGATATAATATGTATATAGAAGAACTGTTCCTTGTCAGAATTACTGTTAATTCTATAGTATATTTTAGTCTAGTCTGGGTTTTGAGGTCAAAGTTGATTCTCATCCCACATGTGCCATGTATCTGGCTAAAGATAATTATGTAAGCTAATGTTAAAATAATAGTTTCCACTAGTCATAAGTAGACATATATATGTATACGAAACCTTTTCTATCTTATCAATGTTCAAACAGGGTATCATTTTAATGTTTCTGTTTTATAACGCTTCTTGTATATTGTAAGCAATTGTTTTCGGTGTTTTGTTGACACAAGTAGTATAATAGTGATCATTTCTGGAAAGCGCATGCCCAAAGATATTTCTTTCTCTTAACGTCACTGGTTTTTGGCATTAGCTGCTCTCCTAGAAGCAGAAAATATGGCTCATTTGTTATCTGGCACCCACTAAGATTGCACGCGATCAACATTTTTACTTTTCTCAACAGACGAATATCTGGTATCTGTTTTATGTCCTCACCGTAATCTCTGGCTTACGTAACTTTTTTAAGGTTTCCCATCCCAAAAGGTCATTGGAAAGTACTACCTTCAGTACTAAAGTAACACAAAAGTTGTTCAAAAATACATTAAATGTATGAAAAAACTAAACAAAACTAGTTGTTTTTTTCGTTTTTGCGCATGCACTGTACAGAATGATTATTGCTAGACTACTGACATATCATGTGTGTATCGTGTTATTGTGCATTTCCAACCGGAACAAATGTGTGAATATTGGTATAATGTTTGAAAAAAAATTGTTTTTTTTTTCTTTTGCTGTAATTGTTAATGGTAGAGAACGTACCGTATATTTGAACATTGTTGTATGTCTGTGTTTGGTTACTTAATATGATCTATTGTAAATACTTAGGAAATATAATAAACATACCACGTATAACATTATATGTTATGTAAACAATAAATTTTAAAATATCTATTTGTTTTTTTTTTATTCATACCTTTCAATTGATAAATTGAAACTTTATGAGCCGAGGCAAAACTTCAGTAGTGAACTGTTGCTTTCATCAATATAAATAAAATGATGTTTGAATTTTTTCTTGTCATCATCAGGTGTTTGATCATTGCTGGAAGATGAAGTAATGCTGTAATTAATCCACGGTACTGAAGATGATAAGATGACGTATTCATTTCAGTAGCTTCAGATGATCGACCTGGTGGGATGAGCTAACAATACTCTTGATATATTATCAGAAGTAACTCTTCGTCAAAAACCCAACCGCTTGTTATGGTTGAATGATCTTAGTTTTCTTTTCCCATTTCATATTGTGGTTTGAACATTCAATGTATAGGTGTATCAATATCTCCCTCAATGTGTTGGTATGTTACTTCACATGACTGCCTCGCCCTCTCCATTAGTTGTTGAAGTGTTGGTCAGTCTTCAATGAATAGTACTACATAGGTGTCAATGAGTGGTGCGCTTGAAGGACTCTAACAAAGGATGATCTACTGACCTGTTTGATTTAATCACGCATCTGGGCCTTTCGGCTTTGCCACGATAAAACAGAATAGTAAGATGTTTTTTAACGATAAACCAATAGCCCCTCATGAGTGATAAAAAGAAGACAGTGCTCGTCAAGCTCCCAAGGTGGACCTCGTGGAGCTGTCTTCCACGATCTGCATCAACAAAAATCTATAAACATAAGCCTTGTAATCTGTATAAGACTGGCGGTTACTTGATGACAAAAATAGTCAAGAATTACAGAGGAAAAATGAGAAGGGGGAAACAAGGTAGCAGTTAATAGGGAGTTGAAATATATAGGAAAGAATAAGTAAGTAAGAGAAGGAGTTAAAGATTATAAGAAAGGGTATGAGGAGAAGCATCCTGACTGTAACCACATTGCGAGCTGCCAGACAAACTTAAGTCTGCCACAACTAGCAACGTTTGAGTGAATCTTGGGCCTAGCAGGAAACCAAAGTGCCGGATCCCTCAGAGGAGGAAGAAAAAGGTTTTAAGTAAGACAGGCGCAATCTAGGACCCCAACTCCCGAACAAGTGCGTATCTGAGTGGACTTTGCACGCGCAGACCAACCTGGCATACAATCCAGTGCGCGAACTTGTGGACTTACCACCCTTGGACGCCGACCTGGGCTAACCCTTTGTCCTTTTGTCCGTTGTCCCTTTCTTAGTTTACGCCATAAAGAAACAGCTACATACAGCCCGACCCAACCCTGGTCAGGTATATGTATATTGGAGTTTATCCTCTACCAGCCAAGAAAAGTCTCTTTGGCGCAAAGGATACGCGTTAGACTTCTAATGCAAAGGTCGTGGGTTCGATCCCCACAGAATTTTACACATTTTAAAGAAGTAGTAAAAGGCCAAGATGCCTGTCCACTATTTTGGCATGCACCTTGCTGTACAAGACCAGCTGACCCTTGACCCACAAGCTAAGCAAATCTCGGTCATCTGATTTTTCCAAATTATTTATTTTTTAACAAATATTCCATGTTTGTTATATGGGATATAAATTGTAAGAATATTCCTACTTGTTGTTTTCACTGGACCAACCCTTCAGCACCACATCCTCGGTGTCTTCTTGATGATTAACACAAAGTATTCGAAACGCGTTGTTGCTGTTCAATAAAACTTCATTTGTGTGGAGGGAGACTTTTATTTGTTTATCAATTTTACCTCAGAAATATTCCACAGTTATCCATACATTCTTTTAGTTTACATAATCATTTATGAAAAAAAGCGAGGGAGAAACCCAGCTCCAGTTTGAAGCTCGGGCTTAGGATCTTACCTCTACATCAGGACACACCGTTCTTATTAGCGCAATGATCAAATCTGTCATTTGCACTTGTGTTTATCATATTTAATAATGTCGTATTCTAAGATATACCGTTTAAGATATTCAGATACAGTGAAAAAGATTACATTAAAAGAAGTAGATAAAATACCACTGCCTTAACGAAATCAACTGTTGAGATATGTTCCTGTTGTTATTGATTTTGTATGTTCTGTAATTTTTGTTAAAAATGTTATTTCCCTAGGGACAGGAGTGCTTCAACTGCACTCGTCTCCGTGCTTGAACACAGCATTAATTTGAATCGGATAACAAAACTGAATAGTCATTATTTCAACAGGGAATAAATAAATTGAGGTTATCACTGAGATATCTACCGAGAAAGTTACAAGCGATTATTTTATCTCTTTCGATAAATGTTAAAAGGTCCAATTCTGAATCTCATTTCATTCAAAATTAATCACAATTGCTGGAGGCAAAGTTTTCGATTAATCTGTTTAACTATGCAAAATAACTGTAACGAACCTTAACTTTCAGCCTAATAATTTTAATTTTAATGGAAATTCACTTTTGGATAATTACCAAAAACAACAGATTAATGGTCTAAAAAGGTATTTAAAACTGTCACATCCTTTACTTCACTTCATTCGTAATTAAGCTATTTTATACAAATAAGCTTATTCACAAAATTGTTAAAATTTATCTTTATGTTTCAAATCAAATAATATAGACATACTGCTAAATATTGTCATTTAAAAAAAGCCTTTTATAAATATCAATTAATGGTTGATTTAATTTAATTTGAAATTAAATAGTAGTATTTTTTATGATATATTCTTTAAATCATCAACAGTTTAATTTTAGTTAAGAAATGAAACTGTAGGAAGGAGATGAATGGTAGACGATGATAAGCACATTTAAACATCTCACAAGTCATGACTAATAATCAGTAATTACGAATTAGTCACGCGAATATCATAGTGTCATCTTACCATTTGTCAATAAAACAAAAACGTAAACCATTTTATACTATAAAGCAATATTTGATCTTCATCATTTATTTTCATAACATTTTTATTATGCAATATTCACATTAAAACAATACTTCATGCAAAATTTAATATTTTGTGGCAGTTTTCTGGAGTCATTAATTTACCATAATTATGTTGAGAGAATTTCTTTTTCATTTTTCTTTCTTTTTAATGCCGTTATTTGTAAAGTAATATATTACTGACTGTTTTCTTTAATATTAATTTCAATAATTCAGCATAAACTGGAATTAATTAAATAAATTAAATGGAACAGACATTCCAAGTTTCGCCTTGTGCAAACAAGTAACAAGCAATAAAGCTCAACAGTTTTATAAGTATAAAAGACGTTATTTATAACAGGTTTCGGAAGAAATATGATAAAATGTCCCTTGGCACGGAACGAAGCGCGCTGGACTTAACAATTCAAAGATCGTGGGTTCAATCCCCACAAAATTACGCATATTTTATTATTTATTCAGACAATGCCCGGTGGTTAGAAAACAAACAAGACCGGTCATCAGAGTTTTATAAGTACACTAAATATTATGATTCTATAGCATACTTATACTCTATATGTCAATGATTCGAACATAATTTAACATAATTATGGTGAAGCAATTACGTAGCATAAAAAATCATATGTGCTCACCTGAAGTGCCCTGAAACTGAAACATCCGAATAATATAATATCTTCTAACAGTTATATTTTCTATATGCCAAACTAATTCATTGAAATCAATTAACATTTTTGTATAAAAAAAGGTTTTAATGTAATATATCTCTTTAGCTAAATTGTGATGTATAAATTTTAAAGTTAATATAGACGAATGGGATAGGTAGGATTATTCTAGGTCAGTGGTCTTCAAATTTTATCCACACTGACCTCTTTTAAAAGGGATTTCGTTTTGTTCGACCCATTTAACTTTTATCAAAATACAAAATAAAATATAAATTTAGCAGAAGAGCTTAATGATTTTAGTAACATAAATTATGTATACTTAGTGCCAAGTCAAGTCTAGGCTCTGTTTTCCTATGATGGAAAATAATGTTCACGTAATCATGTTCACGTAAATGCAGATAAACTCTAAATTAATTCATTTCTAATAATGAACATATTTATAAGACAGCTCTCTTTATTTACATTTGTTGTACAATTTGAAGTTTCCAAAAAAAAAACTTTGTTTTCTTTGTGTTTGACCGTACTGAGAGCAACATATAATTGGCTATGTTGAAATGCTGTTTTACATAAATCAACTAAAACTTTCTGTAGAGTCTCTCTCTCTCCTTAAAACTTATGAATAGTCATGGCAAATGCTAACTGAATTGGAAATTGAATCCTTAAAAAAGGAATGTTGTCCTCTTCAGATAAAACGATTTTCAATCTTGGAATGAAAACTATTTCTTCTTGACACCTCGATGCGATAATTTTATAAACAAATCAAATTATCATAAAGCTCCTCAGTTATTAGTCTTGAAACATTACATAAGCGCGATAGATCCATGTTTCTCATACATACACATGACAGGAGCTTTCTTTTTGAGTTCGAACTTATGTTGGAACAATCCAGATAACTCTAGTGAGTCAAGCAATTCTTGAGGTTAATGTTTGGGTACTGTTCCTACACAAACCGAGTTGTATGACAGATATTGTTTAATTTCTCCTGGAAATTATTCAGTGAACCTATGATTAATTTCACTGTGTGTCTCGTTAAATGAAACTTCTTATTTAGAATTTTTTGTGAACAATGTTGTGGATTGACAAATGAAGAGTAAATGTATTCAATACACTAATCAACATTATGTGCACGGACAAACATGTCTTCATGTTCTCTAAAGTAATATTCTCTTTATTTTCATTCTTTTCAACTCTGTCTTCACCACTACGTATCAGGATTTAGAGTATGAAATACCTCTTCTCTCAATGAGGTTAAACTTGGTTATTCAGCCTCTCTCACTCACTCTTTCTCTCTACCAATATTAATTCTGATTTCCCCACCTTCTATTATCAAGCTCACAGATAATTAATTATCTCACAAGGTCTAATTAATTTCTTGATTTTAATGTTTATACTTTTCCTATAAGTATACTATAGTAATCATGGAACAATTAATTTCCAGATTTTGATGGTTTTACATGTTTGAAAGTCTCCAGGGGCTATGTTTAAAGTTTTTTCGATGACATCTGTTTCTGGGTGTACGTGTCTGTTTGTGTGGGTGGACGTGAATCTAAAGGTTAATGGGGACACGCTATAGGTCACACCATTTGATCAAACAAATTAATATTATACGGAAAAATAGCCCCTATAGTGTAAATGTTTTGAACAATAAGAAAGAAACTATAGAGCACATGGTATGAATTTAGATCCAATTTTTACCCTCAAATTTCTAATGCTAGGAAATCTAAATTTTTTATTCAGTATCTGAAAAAATCTTAACAATTGTTAAAAGAATTTTTTTTTCTTTCTTTCTTTTACCCTGCAATCTTTTTTTCTTGTTTGTAATAACTTTAAAACATGATTGAGTCTGACAGATCATGTACACGATATTGGTCACATCATTTTATGGATCATAATGAAATTATTAAACAAATACAGCTCCTAGTATGCTAATGAGATGTATAGTTTTTTGGTGAAATCGCTTCATAAAAAAAATGGTATAATAATAAATTTTGTACATTCAGAAAATTTTTTTTCTCCTAAACTTTTAACTATAGAATATTAAAATATTTCGTATATTATCTACCTTTAATTAGTATGTTATAATTGAAATTTTAGAATTGCGTACAAGAAGAGGTAACCTTAAAAACACTAAACATCAATAACAGTAATCCCAACCTTGTCACACTTTTCCACATTTGTATACATTGGCTTCGACCAATTTGAATTAGAACCAAGAAAATAGATTTTCAAACATTATAAAAATCGTAAAAACTTACAATAAACTAATTTGTTGAAAAGTAATATTCTCATTTATAGTAATATTGAATATGAATGATCAAATCACAATATGAAATGGGAAAACAAGACTAAGATCTTTCAACGGTAACAAACGGTCTTCGTCAGAGTCAAAAACCCAACTGAAACACTAGATGCAGAAAACATCTGGTGAGGGGTTGAGAAGAGTGGTATTTTAAAAGGGTGAAAGCGCAGAAAAGGACTATGTCCAGAAAGGGATGTTTGGGAAAACAAAGGAGTACAGTAAGAAAGAGTAAAAAACTATCTGCTAGCTGGCATCCTTTTTAGAAGAGGCTTCATATTATGGTTTGATCATTGATTGTTATTTCACATGTTTATGTGAAATATTTTTATCGATGAATATGGAATATATATATAACTAAAGATTCATTACTTGTGCACTCTATTCTGGTGTGGTATTTACCCATGATGGGGAAATTAAAAAAAAGTACGTCTCCACACAAAAGGGCTTTACGAGTATGTTAAAACTAACAACCCGTTTCGATCACTTAGTGTTTGAAATACGTTATTAGTTTTAACATAATGCTCTATTATGTGGAGACATATTTTTTTTAAATTTTCTTTCACAACCAAAAAGATGTTTACTTTGCAATAAATAAAGTACAGGGATCATAAAAAAGTTGGATCTCGAGATTTAGACAGATTTACATCTTTTGAAGTGCAGGGATCTTTAACGAGTATCTGACATTGTACAGGCTCGGAATCGACGGCTTAACGTCTTTTTCAAGGGAAAAATGTATTCACCTCCACGTGAATAAACCGAGGGACAGAGTGGGTATTGAACTCCTGATCTACTACTCCAGAGGCTAGTACTACTGAATACTCTAACCCCTTTTAACAAATATTAGTGTCATATATCAAATATTGTTCGTTATGTTTAAAAATCTATTTGTTTTTGGGCGATACTGAAATATCGTAAATGTACTATCAACGAGTATAATTATTTATATTCGTGTTTTTCAACCTTTTTCATGTTGTGCCCCACATCAGGGAACCAAAATGTTGTGTATCCCACATCTTAAAAAAATTGTTGTTTCCTTGTAACAGTTGAATATTAATTGATTCGATGTAATGCAGCTGCATACGATGGGTTGAGGCAGGTAAGAAGTTGAGGAAGCTGCATTAATCCCTGAAATGACACTCCCTTCCAAGAGGGAGCAAATGACTTCATTTAGAGAAGGGGTGGGGATGATGACTGGCAGCCTTGAACCCCCGCACAACTTTCTATATATATTCAAATAAGTTTGAACCGAATCTTCATTAATCATTCTGAAGATGACTGATGTCCCTATGATGTCGAGTTTCCACCATAGACTGTCTAGAAGAGGAGACACCAGGAACGGAAGGCATTCCACAAGAAAATTCAAGTCAAGTACAGCTTATTAAGGAAAACTAACTTTCTTTATCTTTAGTTAAAGAGATATTCACTGAAAAGTAATCGAAAAAAGAAAGCGCATAATGACTTTTATTGGACCCAGCAAAAGTGATAAACTGCGAGGAGGCGTTGAAGTTAACTGGGGTACTATAGTACAGAAGAGAGGAAGGTACAATAGTTCTTAGGACGCAGTACTGTAATCACCCTAAAAAAAAAAAAAAAAACTAACTAACTTTTGGTAACCCAAAAGTTGCGAGTCGCTAATTAAAAATGGTATTTTGATTGTCCATGGCACGCAGTTTGTGCTCAATGTTACGTTTATTCGCATATAACAGCATATTATAACTAAAAATATATCAAAGCATAGCAAGCTGACCGTTACAATATTCAATAACACAATAATTAAAACATAAGGCTCAATATTTTCGTCAGTTTGTTATAATATTCCAATGTTTTAAAATATTATACTACAATTTTCTTTATGATATATTGAAAACTAATTCTTTTATAATTTCTTTCAGCATATTTTATAAAATATAAATAAAGAAAATATTTTGTAATTGTTTTAAAAAGATTTTTGTATTTCGACATCACATTGTAAATATAATGAAATCATTTCATAGTTACACTTTTCATTTACCTAAAAACAAATATTTGTTTGAAAAGTTACATGGTTTTTAAGTATAGGTGGGGAGGGGGGGGGGGTCCAACTGATGGTAAAATAGATCTCGAGGTGTCCAAAGCAAGTAAAGTTGTCAACCCCTGGATTAGGCTATCTCGCATTGAAGATTAACATTTCAACCGGGAGTGGGTGGTGTGTAGGGGGGACGACTGAGGGCCTAGTGGAAAGTTCCACCTTAACCTCTAACTCCGCAAGGGAATACTGTATCACACTAATGATTCTACATGGGGAGTCCTACATTTTGTCTAACTCAAGTTTATTTACAGTAGGCATCTTTAACGAGTACTAGACGAGTTGGGCTGAACGTCAGGTGCTTTTTCACCTGCTACGTAAATAAGTCAAGTGCTTGAGTGAGTTTGGAACCTAGGAACTACTAGTCCAACCGGGAGCACCATAAGCCACTGAGCTACCCTGGCCCCAACATTTCAAATTCATCAGAATGTCTTTCTGATGATATAAAATATTTTATTAGATACCATCTCACAAAAACTAATTTCAATAAAGAAAACACTGCAGATTGAATTACTATTAATCGATGAACTTCCAAGAGTAATCAATATGATGGCTGCTGACAATACTGTCAATTGGGTTTAGAAATGATTAGGAGTTAACGAATTCTCTCTCTCTCTTTCTACAACTATAGTATCAACAAATATTTAATATTAATAAAATTAATTTTGAGAAGGAGTAGAAGATACTATAAGTAAAGACAGAAAATTTATAATTGTAAAGCATATATATTCAATCTTAATATAAATTACACAAAAATAAACTTCATTCAAGATATTCTACTAGCAATAAATATTACAGATAATTACTCAGAAAATATGTTATGTTCAAATTCTACAGACAAGTAGAACTTACCTAAGGACTCAGGGTAGCCCAGTGACTTGAGTGCTAATAGTTAGGTATCAGCGTCAGAGATTAGAGGGCAGCTTTTTAGCAGACCACTACTTCCACTAAAAAACAAAAAAAACTTTTACTTCTAAGTATTTTTCGTTATGTTGATAAGGTTATAAGATAACGACATCTTGGTTATAACACAACACATCGTTATATTTTTCGTTACAGTAAAATGGTTATTTTGAAGTACTGTTTTCAGTGTGCTATGGTCAGAAAGATAATGTGATTATCTGCTTAATTTTTTTAATTCAGAATAATCCTTAACGAGGGCTTTTAAATATGTTTGGATTTTTTTTGATGATTTTAAACGCGGAGTAGTTTTTTCGGTGGAACACTTCATATTTTATCATGCTAACATGAATCTCTGATAATATGAAAATAAGAAAAAGAAATTATTTAAAAAATTATTACATCAAAATCAACGTGGATTTAAAATTCATCATCTCCTGATAAAGGTTTCTTACACATCTACTTTGATGATAAAGGTTTCTTACACATCTACTTTGATGATAATTAAAGGTTTCTTACACATCTACTTTGATGATAATTAAAGGTTTCTTTTCTGTGAGAAATGCTCCCTTAAACATACAAACATTACATTACTGTTAAAGTTGACACTGAATCGCCTTTATAATCAGATTTAATTATAATAATTTAATTATAATTATAATAATAATAATTATAATAATTTAATAACTGGTCTCTATGAAATATAATAAAGATCAATTATCATCAATGGAAACAGAAAGACAAGTGAAAAAATATATAGTTTAAGTTAAAATATAAATTATATTAATTAAGGAAAACATATTTTAATTCCTTAGGTAAAATAAGATAAAAGGAATTAAAAAGACAATAATAACGACAAGAGAAGGTATAAACAGACAAACGCAAAATAACATTTCTGACAATGGACTTAATGCAAGACCGTCGAACAATGAAAACAATGTACAAGGTAAAGCATTGGTATTGTCCTAACCTTACTCATATAACCTCTGCGCTACCAACATAATATTACTTCATCTTTTCAAGGTTCTAGATAAATTCTTTTATATAGATATGGATCTCCTGTAATTTATTTGGAATAGTTTTAATAAATATTAATAACTACAAATTATTCCTTTTTATAAATAAAAGTAAAATATCTCGAATTAATATCTTATAAAATTATTGTAATTAAAACTTCAAAATAATAGAATTAAGGCAATAAAGGTCCAACATAAACAGTAGTTGAGTAATCGGGTTTGAGTAAACATGAAATGTTAGAAATGCACCCTTTAACCTTGTTACAAAAGTCACTTGAAAGAAAAGAAACCATTAGCTTCAAAATAGATGTACAAGAAACCTTCATCCCAAGATGATGAATTTAATTTCCGGTGTATTTTGATATAATTTTAAAGAGAGATTTTTTTCTAGGATACTTGTTCCCAAGGAATCTGTAACATATATTTATATTACAAAGATGATTCATGTTTTAAAGAAAAAAGTTACAGCTAAAAAAAATATTTCCATGTTAAAAACGATTAAATAAAACACATAATTAAAGTTGTCAGTCAGTCAAGATTTCCTTGACTGCATTAATAAAATGAATTTGAAATGCTCACAAGATCTTTATAACCATATCACACTGATAACAGTTCTTCATAATAACCTTTTTACTGTACTCCAGTTGTACCAACATAACGAAAAACAAACCAACACCCATCCTACATGGGTAGGACTGTAATTGCTAGCTAGCATGATTAGCTAGTAATCTTATTTATTTTTAAAATTCTTTTTCTGTATTTTTATAAATCATACAATGATTCAATTAAGTTCGTAACTGTAGAACATAGAGTGACAACCAAACATTCTAATTATAAAATAATGTGGACTCCATTCATGCATTTGTAAGTAACATACATTGATCAAGAATAATCTTTAGTCTTTCACCCATCCATATGGACTAATTTAATTTTTAACAAATTTAAAATTCAACAAATAAAAACAGAATTACCATGAATAACAATATCATATTATTTTTAGTTGGTTCATATAAATAATTAGAAACAATTTAGTTTAATTTTCATATTTCTTGCATATTAAACCAACATTTAAAATTAAAACCAATTACTAATTGCCACGTGGTATTTATTTTGAGGTTTTGAACTAGATCCATAACAAGACTTTTGATGAAGGCACGAGGTGATGGAAACTTCAACTGATAATGTGATATCATGTTGGACCACACAAGTTATTAGTGACACAAGAAAAATACAAATGATTTACTTCATACATTGCCATGTGTGTTCTATCAGTTTTTGACTTTTCACTGTCATGATTGAACAGAATGTTATTTTGGGTTATGATGTTACTGATTCTTGTCTCTATTATCGCTTTTCTCCACCCCTAAACATTGATCCCGGACACTGAAGTGTAAAGACCGACCTATGCATTGATGGTAACTCAATAATATATAGTGACTGGTTTATGGATTGATGGTGACAGACTAATATGTAGAGACCTACCTATGCATTCATGGTGGCTCACTAATATGTAGTGACTGGTTCATGCATTGATGGCAACATACTAATATGTAGAGACCGAACTATTATTCGATGGTGATACTCTGATGTGTAGCAATGCGCCTACATAGTGAATGGCAATTCACTAATATGTTGTGACACGCCTACGCTGTGATAGCGATGCACTGATATGTTGCGACACGCCTACCAGTGATGGTGACTAATATGTTATGACAAGTCGACATAGGATTTGACATCCAGTATGTATCCACAGGTCTAACATGTATAACACTTCTTTAAATCCTATAACTATCTCATCACTATCACCAACTTGGTTGTAAAGTTAAGTCATTTATTTCTTGACTTGTAACACGTATTCATGGCAAACTAAGTATAATATTATAACAGAAGAAAGTTTGTAGATGATTGTTGTTGGGGCGGTGATCACCTTGACGTCCGAAGTGAGGGATATAGGGCCCTTGAAGGTGTAGGCCAAGGGGAACGAACATGTTCTCCAAAGGGTCTGGTCTCCAAGGAGACGCCCTTCAAAACGGAGAACGGAGTCAGTGAAAAGATGTGGCCCTAACTACTAATCTTAACAGTAGCTAAGGTCGGGGTTAACACTTTGTGTCTGCTGCATTGACCATAAAAGTGACAACATACCAATAATTCAGAGCGTTCATCAACTCCTCTGTAATGACTAACTCATTCACTAACAGCTGAATTTCAATCACTTTACAACTTTGGTAAAGTCAAATTCAAATTTTCACTTATTACTTTACTATAAGTAAAGTATAGTGATCGTGAAAAAATTCGATCTCGAGATTTTGACGGAATGACATGTTTTGAGGTACCAGAAGTCGTTTTATGACGTTTTTACGATGATGTCTGTGTGTGTGTGGGTGGGTGGGTGCGTGGGTGGGTGGGTGAGTGCGTTAGCATTGCTTGTTACCACGCTACGGTCCAGAATCTTTGATGGATCAAGTCTTTATGGGCCTCATAAAGACGAAGATCCCTATTGTTTGGGAAGAATTATGCATGATGGGAAAGTCACTTTTTTTGCCAAAAACCGTTTTTTTTAAAACATTTATTTCTCCTAAACTGATAACGCTAGAGTTTTGAAATTTTGACATTATCTTTGAGGTTTCAAATGCAACAAACGAAAAATATATTCAGAATTTTATATCAACAGGAAATATTTTTTTTTCAATAAAATGTACAAATTTTGACTTATAATTCAATCTCAAACCTTGTGAGAGCGATACAAGCCATACTGTTTGACGGACAAGAATGAAACTATGCCTATAAATAGAACATTATATGGAGAATGAGTTGAGATATTTTTTTCTAAAATTACATTCGCCAAAAGGGCGTTACAGTACGATTTGTGTTTTCAGAAAATGTTTTTTTGACGCTAAACGGCTCGTTAAAAAATAATGAAAATTTGACCAAAAATGGAACAAAAAAAAAATCATGAAGTTTCAATTACGGGAAAGAGCAATAACGATATAAAAACTCTTTGTTTATCCTAGACTAAGAGATCACCTGCTATACTTGTCGAATTTTTTGTATTTTTTTACATTGTTTACATTGACTTAGAAATTTTTTGAGCGAATCCACTGAGATAAAATTGATGTTTCTAATGGAAAAATGAAAATATTATTGACTTATAAGAGATGTAAGAGGAATAATATTGTGCAGGTAAATGATAACACTCATTAAAAAAAATTTGTATATATGTTATTTGACAAAGGGGAAGGAAAATGATCTTATTAAATAGTAAGAAGCCATAAAATTCCCAGTATAATAATTCTGTTAAAAACCAAAAATGTAAAAGATAATTCAAAATATAAATCTTTCGTTTAGAGATTAATAACTGTAATTATCGTACATCTTTAATTAACAAATGACCTTAAAACAACATTTTCTTCGCTGTTTAAGATGTTTTTCAGAGAAAAAAAGGGTATTTTACTGTTTCAAATTTGAAAATTTTACATTAATATTCAATGTAGAAGGATGTCAAGTAAACAATGTAAGAAATCTACTGGCTATTTGAACAATAGCCATGTTCTCTTGTAGGATAATATTTCGTTTCAAGAAATGTTCACATTGGTTTTTCAAAAATGTTATTACTGCTGTAGTTATACTAATGAAATTATTTGCAAATAATAAATTATTTGTGATGAACAAAAATAAGCTTATAAATTGATATGTCCTTCAATCACTATCTGTACTACCTCACGAATGCAATGCTAATAATTATATCCCATTTAGATATTTATGTTATGCTTAAATGATACGTTATGTTTTATATACTCAAGAAATTTGACATTGAGTTACTTATAGTAAAGTAGAGTGTAGGCCACTCCAGATTTTTTTTTTTTTTGTGAATATCAACTACTATTTCAGTACTGGTCTGTAGAATGACTGAAGAAGCCAGTTTGAAGATGCATCGGTCACAAACTTATTAATCGGCTCTTATAGCAGTCAAAAAGGAATATTATACAAACGAACAAAATTAAACGAAACTCATCACCCAAGAGTTCTCCATTTTGTTTAATAAAGTATGGTTATAATATATATATATATCAGTTCAAAAACGAAGGAAAGCGACTCACAGAGAAAGAGACACACTTACAAACTCAAATTTTCCGATGCTCCGTCTTCAGAAGAAAAGAGAATGGGCAACCAAGCACGTCGGAAAAACAAAGGCAGGAAATTTAAAGATAGTAATACATAAATACGATTCAAAAGGATTTATTAAAAACTGTAAGCTAACACAGGAAACATCAACTATCAGTGACCTACCTTCAGTTACGTGTTTAGGTCTACCCTATGTTTTACCAAGATGGTTGTTCCTCTCCAGCAAGAGAAAGGGTCTATCCCGTTGAACCAGGTTTTGGAGCTTCACGAGTTTATAATCATATTATTTATATAATTATGGTTACGTAATTGTACGGAATGAACTGTCGTAAAATAGTTCTGTAATGAGCTTTCCATTCTATAAGCAAATAACTGCAATTATGGAGTATACCGTGAAATTATGATTACGGCTATTCTGGACGTTAGTAATTTATTGTTGTGAAGTAGGTGTAGCTGAACGGAGACGAAATGACGAGAGTATATATTGACGCGAGGCTCCAGCGAGAGGGACTGGGTCATTAAAGGCAGTATAGCAGGTTGATTCAGACGTTGGGTAAACATTTGGATTGGACGTGGGGGAAAGGAAAGGTAATAGATCGTTTCCATGGACTAATAGAAAACGAGCTTCAACTGAGTCTGTGTTGATTAAGATGGGACGAGATCATTAGACGAGTGTGTGTGTTTGTGTATGTGATTCTAGAAGAAGCCGTATACCAATCCTCTTCAACGAGAGCTAATCAGCGTATCATTCGACTGGAGTTGAAAAAAAAATGAATTATTCACCAGAAATGGGTAATTTTCATTATTGCACTGCTAATGGTGTGTGTGTGGGGGGGCAATTTTCTCTAGTTGACTGTGGTGGGGAAGTTAACGAGTTTACGCTTGTTGACCCTGCTAAGTGCAGCAGGCGCGGTTCATTGAGACAGTGCCCCCCCCCCTCCCCCCCTGCTAAGTGGCTGCACTCAGTCCTGACGTTGGCCGTTTACTATGATGGAATGCATTCAGCTTCATACCTTCTTAATAAAGCCACACATTTACTATAGCAAATGGGATGAACGCCTTCAAACATGCTCGCCGCGTGTCACAAACACCCTCCCATCGTCAGCACATACTCTACTGCCTTCCTCCAAACAGAACCACTGAAACCTAATCATTCCAGAAAAAAAAAACTTAAAAGAGAAAACAAAAAAATAATTATATGACTTTTACCCGTACCCTGTAAAAAATCTGGAGTGGCCTACACTCAACTGTACTATAAGTAAACATAATATCATACTCTTGGGTACATAATATATAATGTTCTATTTAGTTATCATATAAATGTCTAAATGGGAGATGTTTATTAGTATTTCAATCTTTCAGGTTGTAGAGATAGTGGTTGATCCACTTATCAATATATATGCTTATTTCTGTATATCACACCTCTGATACACTTAATATCATTACTATAACTACAGTAATAACATTTTTGAAAAGCGAAATTGTAGATTTCGTGTTACGAAATAATTTCGTACAGGAGAACACGGCTTTCGTTCCAACAGCCAGTGGTCTCTTCATAGTTTATCTGATCTCTTTCTACATTGAAGATCTAAGACAAAGTTTCCCCACTTAAAACTTGAAAATACTCTTATTTTGTATTTTTCTATGTCAGAAGCAAAGTCAATAAGTTAAAAAAATATCGTTTTAACATATTTTTAATTTAAGATGTAGGATGATTTCATTTATTATTTTTTAAAGAATATTTTCAATCTTGAATTATGTTTTATTTTGAGCTTTTATAAAATTATTGTACTGGGCATTTTATGTCATGGTAGTGTTTTTTTAAAAAAATACTTTTCTTTTCCTGTGTCAAAAATCATAAAAATCCAATGTACTCTGAGCGAGTGTTATCTTTTTCTTGAGGGCTGTACTGGGTTATAAGACGGTTCTGCTATACTTTGAAGCTTGAAATTTTTAAAAATAATACATCTGAACTATTAGACTAGAATAGTAAAAAAACTGGATACTTGTCAACAGCATACTGGGAAAGAGTCCATTTCACTTAATTCAATATTACCAAAGATAATAAAATTCGTAAACACAAGAAAATCTACATCTAATATTAAGTTTAATTCAAGGGTGCAACATACAGGTTGATTAAAGCATTTTGTAGATAAATCTATCATACCATGGAAAGGTTCTGAAATTATATGTTTGATTGGCGTTGATTTTTACAAGCAAGAATTTCATTTTTTTTACATCTCATATTAAGTTATAAAATTATTTAAAAATTTTAAACATATATCATAGTGAATAAACACATTCCGAGCGTACCAGGGAGCCCTGCCTATAAGGTGGGCACACTTATTTTGAACGATCTGGATACAAGCCCTGTTGTCAGTGCCACTCTAAACCGGACTGAGAATCCACAGGTCATAGCCGAACGAATAACCTCTTTATAGACAAGGTCCTTGACTGAATCGGCCTCCAGGAATGAAAGACTAATAAACAACTCCTATTTTGGCATTTATATTATGTCTAAATAGGACATGTCCTACTAAGGACATTGGTAGTATTTTTCTCAGGAGGGAAAAATGTCTGCTTGGACTAATTAATCGTGTTTTATCATTTTATGTCATTTTCATGTATACAAGTAATAAATAGGTGAGGAGTTGGAGTCATAGTCGGCTGATTTCCTCCAACTCCTCAAGGCAGAAAATATGCCCGAGTCCCACTCTGACTCAACAAGTCCGACTCCGACTCCACAGCCCTGGAAAAAACTTCATAAAACGACTTCTGGGACTTCAAAACATGTATTGTGTCAAAACCTCGAGATCGAATTTTCCACCATTACTATACTTTACTTATAGTAAAGTAAAAAGTATGCGAATTTTTAATGATTATAAATGTTTAAATATGTTTGTTCCATTCCATCCTCTACACCTTTACTCCATCACATTGTGTTATTGTGGCTCATTTGTTTATTGGTACCCACATTGGCCATGGAGGAGCCACATTATCATGTTCATTCTAGTTTTAGTGTCTCTAACTTGTCTTTACTTCATTAGAGTAAAGTACTTTTACAGGTAGTACCTGATATATTACAGGTAGGTACCTGATATATTACAGGTTGCAAACTCCATTGCTCTATATCAGTAGCTTCAACGTTGATCAAAGTGTTGCTCGTTTGTTATTTCCAATATAGTTTAGGTATTGGAAAAGCGAAAAGAGCCGATTGATTTTATATTTGACAGTAAATTTACCTCCACGCCAATATACTTAGTATTTAATGAACACCTGACCCGTACGAGAGCCTCTAATGCTCCCACTGGGGCTTACAGTTTCAGTGCGTTCTCTTGGCTGTAACTGAAATTCATTTGTGAACTTAATGTTACATTAATGAACCGGTTTATTATTCTACATCAAGGGGGGGGGGGAACTGACCTTGGTCAAGTTTATTCAGGGAACGAGCAAACAGTTATACGTCTATATATAAAAAACTTAGAGTACTATCGCCAACCTGTGTTTCAGTTAATCAATGTTAACTGAAACATATAAAATGTACTTAAGTAATGTTTAGTTCATTTTTCAGAGCACTACATGCTATGAAATCTTATAATTCAACTCTAAAAAAACCTTAAGTCACCATTTTTGTATACTGATGTTGGGAAAATGTAAAGGGCTACTCTTCACACTTTTAAATGAACACAGTGATTTATATATATATATATAAAGCTTTCACATAAACACGTCAAATAACAATCAATGATCAAACCAGAATATGAAAATGGGAAAACAAGACTAAGATCTTTCAACAGTAACAGGCGGTCTTCGTCAGAGTCAAAAACCCAACTAACCGTCTTGTTTTCCAATTTTCATATTGTGGTTTGATCATTGAGATATATATCTATATATATATATATATATATAAATTCACATTTATAAATTCTGAACTTAAAGAGCAGATCGAGTCCTGATAAACTTTAATTTTCTTTCTATTTCACGGTCGATAGTTTTATCAATTATATATACTTTGAAAACTATTTAGAAAAATGAATGAAAATCACATACTAGAACTCACATCAATACTTGGAAACTTTTAAAGGGCGTCCTCAGGAAAGAAAGTTGAGCGGTGAGAAGACGAAAGTCAATATAGCAATTAAATGAAACAGTCCAACGGATTTTTAAATAAAAAAGAGTTATGGGGAAGATAACAGGCATAACTCACTTCTATATTTCGATGATATCACAAATCAATTATGTTTGTTTTTATTCATAGTTGATCAACAGTAGAAAGTAGGAACTTTTAAAAGTGTAGGTGAAACATGGACGTAGTCGTTCAATGCATCCATCTCATGGCCATTCGGGTAATGGATTCCCGGTAATGAGGTGGAAGGACAAACTGACCTGAGAAGATTACAGTCTGGTGGAGACTGATGAATAAGTGCTGAAGTCACATTAAAGATAACCAGTCTAAGCAAGGTTACGCTGTTCAAGCAGCCAATGCAGGCAATAAGAAATGTTCTGAGATTTCACAACATTGTACTGCAATTATTATTGAAAACATAATTTAAAAATTAAACCATAATGAAGTCAAAGAAACATAACAATAGTATCATAAGATATTTAAATATCACATTTATTTTCTTACCTACAATAAAATTTTTTTTTAATTCTTCAGTCCTTTTTATTATTTTATTATAAATATAACTTCCGTCCTTGCACCGTCTTCCTCAGGAAGTTAAATAATAATTTACTCAATTACATAAGTAATTTACTTATTATTTTATTTATTTATTTACTTAATCAGTCCTTTTCATTATTCTATAAACACAACTCACGAGCTTTCGACCTAGAATTGTTATTCTTCTGGTAAATAAATTATACTTGTTAACAACTGTAAATGAAATTTATACATTGCACTATTTTAAACTGACTGTTGGAAATTACAAAGCTTCATAAAAGTAATATAATTTTCACACCAAGTAGTGTTTCTTTTAGATTCCTTGTTACAATATTCTTTTCATTGTTTTCCAAAGCCCATACTTATAAGGTTTTCATCTTTTAGTGCTGTTTTCAAAGGGGCAGAAATTGTGACTCATTTCTATTTTAGAAATGGGCGTAACATGTTACCTGTTGATTCTACGTTGGCAGTCCTAAATTTTATCTAACTCAAATGTATTTAATCATTAACGAATACCTGACATCGTTCAAGCTCGGGAATGATGGCTTAACATCGTCTCTGAGGGACTACGTGCTCAGATTTATTCACCTCACGCATGAGTAAATAGAGAGCCAGAGTGGGTATTGAACCCTCCATCTTCCTGTCCATAGGTGAGCACGTTGCCACTGTGCTAACGTAGTACCCGATCTTTTCTTTGTAAAAAGAAATAAATCTAATATATTTGATATGGAATTTAAAGGTGCAGACATATTCCTGAAGAAGATCACTTCTTGGTCGAAAGGACGGAAGATGTATTTATAAAATAATAAAAAAGACAAGAAATTAAAAAAAGTATTTTATTTTAAATAAGAAATGTAACAGTTCAAAAACAATAAGAAATAAATATCATTTAAATGTTCAATTTTAAATCTTCGAGAAATATTATTAAAGAAAAATACCAACGACAGTTTTTAACAAATTGTACGACAGTAAACATTCAACAGATGGTGGAGTTGGAAAATGATATATCATCCCTTTACAATTCCATCCCTTTACTGGAAAACTGGAAAGTTTCCAAATGTTCCACGCTGGAAAATTGAAAATATGTAAATTATTAAAACGGAATAAAAAAAAGAATTTAATGGAGATGAAACGTTAAAAGCAATGAGATTTAGCATCGCAAAGCATTTAAATTAAAAGCCTTTAGCTTGAAATATTATTTCTTTAACTTACATATCCCATAATATACGCTTTTTATTTATTTTTTATTATTATTTAAACCGATCCCCTAGCGGTGATAACGTCAGCCTTTTACCGGCTTTCTGTTTGATCGATGATTCTACGGATTCTACATTGGGAGTCCTACATTTTGTCCAACTCAAGTGCATTTCGAGTAAGGATCTTTAACGAGTACCTGACTTCGTACAGGCTCGGGACCGACGGCTTAACGTCCCCTCCGAGGGACGACATACTCAGATTTAATCATCTCTCACGTGAATAAATCGAGGGCCAGGTGAGGATCGAACCCCAGGTGACTACCAGCCCAGAGGTGAGCACGTTAACCACTGAGCTAACCTGGCCCCCATAATATATGGTTAATAAATTGTTGTACAATATAATATTTCAACATTAGTAATTATTACTTTAATAACTGATAATATTAATTAAATTAATATCTGTACTTTTAATATTAATAATATATCATATTTATAACAACACTAAAATTAATGTTAATAATAATAATTATTATTAATATGGGTAAGTCATAATACAAATAATTATATTATTAATGATTAATAATATTTTAATATACTAATTGTAACATTAACAAGCAGAAATACCCGGCGTTGCCCGGGTCTAGAAGTTTTAAGGATAAAATTTGAAATGATCGAAATGAAAAATGGGTTCAATATTATTTTATGCATTTTTGTCTTACGATTCTTTATTCATGATCTACAGTCCCTTGGACGTTTTTTAACATTTTCAGGAGAATAGTGGTACCTAGGCTATGAAAGAAGCATCCTAGAGCAAAAAATCAATAAATAACCTTGAGCTCGATTTTTATTTCCAACATTTCATATTTTATGCATTAAGGCCGTAGACGCCATATTTCTTGACAAAAAATGCAAAAACTAAAAATTGGCAAATTTTTGAGATTTTTGGGCCCTAGGGGGCCGGGGTTAAGGTGCCCCTCAGAATTTAATAGCCTAAAACCACCCCAAGACCTATAGAAAGTGCCTTGCAAAAGAATTTTTGAAAAAGGTCCATTGTAGGCCGAATGCGTAAGGTACAAACATACATGCACTTAAACAAACATACATGCAGAGCCACGAAGAGAATTTATATATAGATAGAGCTCGATTTTTATTTCCAACATTTCATATTTTATGCATTAAGGCCGTAGACGCCATATTTCTTGACAAAAAATGCAAAAACTCAAAATCGGAAAATTCTTGTGGTTTTTGGGCCCTAGGGGGCCTGGGTTAGGCTGCCCCCCAAAGTTTAATAGCCTAAAACCTCCCCAAGACCTATAGAAAGTGCCTTGCAAAAGAATTTTTGAAAAAGGTCCATTGTAGGCCGAATGCATAAGGTACAAACATACATACATACATACATACATACATACAGAGCCACGAAGAGAATTTATATATAGATGCAAGTATAATTGTTTGAAAATTATGATATGAAACTTATGAAAATTTGTTTGATAATGTTGAACTTGTGACAAAAAATTAATTTTTGCAATTTATAATTGAAAAACTTTATTGTGAACTCATTACAATGAATTAGGAATCTAGGTCTAATTTAAAATGTTTGAAAATTATACTATGATGTTTGTGACAAAAATCGTTTGAATATTAAAATGTGAAATTTGTGATGAAAAATGTTTAAAAATTATAATGTGAATGTTTAAAAATTATAATGTGAAATTTGTAACAAAAAATTAGAGATCATTCAAGAATTTCTGGTACCTGATTGTTTCCAATTGAACTAAGCGTGTGGAAAATATTATCATAAAGATTAACCTACCTGCGGCCGCTATTATTATCAATTAAAGTCAAAATGTAAACAAACAGGTTATACAGGAAACCTTATCTATTATAATATTTTTGGGATATTACCTGAACCACAACTCTGATTTTCGATTTTTATTTCCAACATTTCATACTTTATGCATTAAGGCCGTACACGGCCTTAATTTCTTGACAAAAATGCAAAAACTCAAAATCGGCAAATTTTTGAGGTTTTTGGGCCCTAGGGGGCCTGGATTAGGCTGCCCCCCAGAGTTTAATAGCCTAAAACCTTCCCAAGACCTATAGAAAGTGTCTTGCAAAAGAATTTTTGAAAAAGGTCCATTGTAGTCCGAATGCATAAGGTACAAACATACATACATACAGAGCCACGAAGAGAATTTATATATAGATGTGAAGTGTTGTATGGG
Source organism: Hermatobates lingyangjiaoensis (assembly GCA_026182355.1). Classification (NCBI taxonomy): domain Eukaryota; kingdom Metazoa; phylum Arthropoda; class Insecta; order Hemiptera; family Hermatobatidae; genus Hermatobates; species Hermatobates lingyangjiaoensis. The sequence goes on from JAPFBL010000043.1 coordinate 3,617,911, forward strand.
AGGGTATAAGGAAGTGAAATACTTTATCAAGTATTGCTAGGCCCTTAATTAAGCCACAATACCCTCTATTCTTCAAGGTCACTAACCTCGAACCCCTTACCACGTTACTGCAGGTTAGGACTTTCTTGCATTAATGTGGTGGTCTCGAGACATCCTGGTTCCCTTTATAGGTTTGTACTATTGTATAGGTATACAATATTATTGTATTGTATAGAGGCCAACCTGCGGTTCGCGAGCCACATGCGCCTCTTTGAAAGATTATTTCAGGATAAATATACATTCAATAAATATAAATAGAATATATTTCTCAATAAATATATTTCTGTAAAAAAAATGGTTTAATACGTTTTTTGCACACCTTTTAAATACGTATTTAATTGCGTCTCGTGAAACATTTAAAAATTTGAAAAATGGCTTGGACTATCAAGTAGCTTGGCCACCTCTGGTATAGGTCATGTGAATCCGGTATTTAGGTTAGGTTAGGTAGCAGTGGTAGTCCCAAAAGGGAACACACGTAGGCCGAGTGTTCACAATTTTATTGTGATACCACACAATGAAGATTGATTCTGCAGTGGGGGTCCTACATTTTACCTTACTCAAGTGTATTTAGAGTAGGGATCTTTAACAAGTACTTGACATTGTACAGGCTCGGGACCGACAGGGACTACGTGCTCAGATTTATTCACCTCCCGCATGAATAAATCGAGGGTCAGGTGGGGATCGAACCCCTGTCCTATCAGTTCAGAGGCTACTACGTTAACCACTGAGCTACCTGGCCCCTAAATCCGGTATTTACATTGCCTTCTCTATATTCTTTTTTTGGCCGAGGAAAAAACTTGTTACCTGTCTCCATGTCATTTTTAATGATTTTACTATAAGAGTTTTAGGAGTAGCAGCTGTTATCATTGGCACTTAGTGCAGACGAAGATGGTGTGCTCAGCATCGTTCTCTTCGCTGGACGTGCAATGGACGCACAGGTGTCTCAGCCTTGCCAATTCTGAATAGGAACTTACTGAAGTGTTCATGGACAGACAACAACTGGCCAGACAACTCGGCCTTGTCTGGCCGTTCATCTTTCTCCCATCTCTCCTGCCATCGCCTGCTGGATGCAACACTTGATCTTGCTTAGCCGTTTTTCTCCGTTCTCCAACCTTTTTATTTATAATTTTTCTGCTTTTTTATGCTTTTCTTGCACCAGTTAGTCAATTATAACGATTCCCCGATGGCAAGTATAAGAGGCTCAGATACTGTGTGAGATAATCGCGCGCGACCCTTAGATCATCTAACCGCTGCACTGATACAAGCGTGTTGGAACTCCAATACCAAAGGACGTGGGTTCGATGCTTGCCAAATTACTGATAACAGGTTTTTCAATTTAGAACGTGCGCAAATATTTAAACGCGAACCACAGAGTTTTATAAGTATATAGGAACATTTTTTCAGTGTAAAAGAGAGAATATATTTTGAAATATATTAAACCCAAACTAAACTGAGTTAATTAAATATTACAGTCAAATATTAAATAGATTATATTAAATAATACTTCTAAAATAAATTAAAATTTCATATTTAAAAATTAAATAGTTCAATATTAAATAGATTAATATATTAGATAGGAATGAAATAGTGTAATATTAATTAATTAAACAGTAGGTAGCTTAATATTAAACAATTACGTTGAGAGAAGAATGCGTTATGAAAAGTACGCCTAATCTACTCGTTGGAATTATTAATCTGACTGTAACTCATTTGTCTGCAGCCGCAATAAAGTAGCCAGGCAATTCTCACTACAGCTGTTGATAAAATATGTTAGCAGGGAAAATCTAATTTTGATCATAACGTTCAATTTAACATCAAATCAATAACAACCCTTCCAAAGGATTTTATAAATGGATTACTTTTTAAAGAAAGGGCTTTAGGTAATAAATACCTCCAGTCCTTATTTTAAATTAATGAAACATTAATTAATTAAGGTTTCATTATTACATAACACTAATAATACCTTTCTCCATACACAAAAAAGAAGCCTTTTTATTCTATGCGTTTCGAACACTTCGTGTTCATCGTCAGGTAAACTTCCAAAGGAAGGAGTGGAGGACCTACCAGAGTCGAACGTTCGATGAACTGACAATGAACACAAAGTATCCAAAACGCTTAGAATAAAAAGGCTTCTTTTTTGTGTGTGCAGGCTTTGATTTATCTATTTACCCTAGTATGAGTAAATACCACACATTACGAATAGCTCAACTAATGAGTTCATGCAACTCATTAACTCATTTCAATTTTAACTCGTTTTTAAAAAAAAAAGAAATTCAAACGAAATTAAAATCAAATTAGTGAAACTGACAGCATATACAACCATCACAAATTTATATTCAGTGCTATAAATGTAATTGTTCTAATAAAAAAAGATAAACGCAGAGACAAATATATATATATAGTTTTAAACACTTCACTACAAAAGTAATAAACGGAAATAACCTTAGATTTTTAAAACAACAGGAAATATTTTGTTTTCAATAAAATGTAAAAATTTTAACTTATAATTCAGTCTGAAAGCGTCTAAGAGCAATACAAGCCATACCATATTTGACGGATCAAAATGAAACTAAATGGAAAAATAGAACTTACCGTGGGGATGAGTAGAGATAATTTATTTAAAAACTACGTTAACCAAAGGTCTGTTAGATAACAAATGATTTTTTTTACGCTAAATAGGTTATTCAAAAACAATGACTTTTTCTAAAAAAATTAATAGAAAATTAGCAATTTATAAAAAAAATTCAAATATATAATAAAGAAAGTAAGAAAAGTTGTGAAGTTGAAAAAATTATGAATAAAAGTCCTAAAAAGTTAAAAGAATATAAATTATAAGAAAGTTAAAAAAAAACAATTAATTTTGAAAGTAAGTTGTACGCGTATTTTCGTACAGTACATACTAGTACGTTTTGCAGTTAGCGAACGTTTGTCTCCTGCTCTGTACTCCGCCACCATACTCTCTCGTTTACCCATCCAGTTGCTCACATCCAATGGTAAATGACTTTAAATATTCTTACGTATTATTATTATTACTTAACTTTAAATTTACCCCTATGCTTGCTACTATTGTAATATGCACAATAGTCATTACATTGTTATCAAATATATTCGTTATTTTAATTTATCAAGTGTGTTTTGGGGCGGGTATTGGGGCTTGGAACGCATTAGGCTATTTAAATACAATTGTAAAATTTATTTATTTACAATTAGCGATTCATTTTACAAAAAAACTCCTCTTACGAAACTGCTTCCAGAACTAATTAAATTCATATGAAGAGGTATAATTGTTGTTGTGAACATGTTAAAAGACAGCGACATTGTGAAAAGTAGAAAATAATGTATATTTCACACAGTCACACTAGGTAGCTACTGAAAAAATCTGTTTGCTGAAGTTTTTAGCTTCTATTTTTTTTTTGTGCACTGTGGATCTTTCGTAGTATCTTTAATATTGAATCACCGATGTGATTCCCCCGCCCATCCACTCAGCACCGTTCAAGGCTTGCACCACTTCGTGAAGACATAGCATGAAGTAAAGAGTGCCTGTACACATTTGAAGTGTCTTAGGGCCACGAGCCAAGTCGCTGTATGAATTTTAAATAACACCACGTCTACCTTCTTAATCCTAATTCCAAACACTTAATCAATAACTTTAGCAGTCAACTTTTCCCTATTCTAAGAATAAACTGTTTGTACCAAGTATATCGATTAGTTTCTTGTTGGTTGACAAGAAAATGTTCGCAAAACCATAGAACATTTTTAATTAATTAATGTCATCAGAGCGTACCAAAAGTGTATGTGTCACATCAATCATGTTTAAAAATCAAATCAGACATTTGGCAATATTTTGATTAATCGATGAATCATAGATGCAGATAGATTGATTGCAACAGCCAATTCGTCAACTAGACATACGGGAATGTATCATAACTAGGCGTATGCACCCTAGCTATTCCCACAGTGAGTTACTCCCTAAGCAATGTTTCGGCCGCAGTAAGAACTAAACACCAATAGTTATTAAAAGTTCACAGAAGGGGTTATTTAAACCCCATCAAAGGATTTTGGTCGTAAAGAAAATTAAACTCCTGATTATATGCCGACGTTTCACCAAAAGTTGTTTGGTATTTTCAAGGCTAAAAAACAATTTATTAATAACATAAGTAGAGGAAGACAAATACATCCACGAAATACCAACCAACAGAAAACAAAAAATAAAACAAACAAAAATTCAGTAACAAGAAAACCACAAAAGGATCATAAAATGCCCACTGTTATTGTTCATTATTGAAAAACAACATTTGTTGTTTAAACCTAATTACTTATTATTAATTATTAAGACCACAAAACACAATTGTCAAACAGATAAGCACAATGTTACAAAATAATTCTGGGAGAATACCTCTATACAGAGCATTCAAGCAAACAAACAGACAGTAACAAACACAGTACGCCAGAAAATTACAAAACAATGAAACAAAGGCAAAAAATAAAAGAAATTAAGGGAAAACAAAAACGTACAAAAATTATTACCTTGTTTTTGAGTAAAAACACTATTTAACAGTGTTAAACAATATTTAACTGAACTATTAGTTCACTGGTTACATTTTCTCTTCACAGCTTTTTAAAATCAAACACCGTTTACTGTTATGATGACAGTTAAACCGAAAACTAGAAACTTTTAAGTGTATTTTTATATTTTCTGTGTATGTATAGTTTACTGTTAAACATTTGTTGTACTTTTTGTATAGTTTTCTTGATTATAACATTTATGTATATATATTTTCTGGTGCAAATTGGCAGCAACTCTTCTTGTAAGCAGATATTATTAAAAGTAGCTGCAGCTTCTGCTCTCACGATTTTCGAGCTGGTGGCTTCGACCTTGCAGCTCGTGTTTCCAGCTCGGATCAATTGATAGAAAACTCCAGCCGCAAGATCGGAAAATCGCTGGCAACATCGAGGCCAGCAGCTCAAACATCGTGAGAGCAGAAGCTGCTGCTATTTTTAACAATATACATATATATATGTATATATATATATATATATATATTAGGTGTTATTGTGACAATTTTGTATATATTTATATATTCGCCATCATTAGAAGGAAGAAGAAAGACAAGACACAGTGAACGGAATATGGAAACGTTGTTGGATTGGTATTATTTCATCTGATAAAGAAGCAAAATATTGATAAGCGAAATTATAATCAGATTTTGAACAATATTAATATAAAATAATTAACATTATACAGCAATAAAAATGAGTAACAACGCTATGTCTGAACTAATTGCCTAAAAATGTTTACAGAATATAAACAATTCCTGATTGAGACCTTACAAAACTAATGGATTCATTACACAGATTTGGGAGAATAATGCATATGGCAAACAATAGGATTTTAGTAAAAACACTTCAGTTGAGGAATTATGTTGTTGAATAGGCGCCTTAGGAAGTATCTATATAAAAAGAGAGTATTGGTGAATGTTAAGGGCATTCATTGAGAAGGCATTGCGGATAAAAAGTATTGTTATTGTACATTTTATATTTAGAAGGAAATGCGAAATAGATAAATGCAGACTAAACTGAAAGTGGAATAAGAAGATTGAAGCATTAAGTCGAAGGAAGTAGTGCTGACGCAGATGCATCGTTATGGACCTTTCAACACTGATCATAAATCAGAATTACGAGCAGAGCTGATGTCTCTTCTATACCAGACAGAGTATTCCTATAGCTTTTGTATCAGAATACAGAAACCACTTAGGCATTTCAAACTTTATCCCGCTAAAAGTGAAACTGACAAAGCAGAAGTTTTAAAATTAAATTTACGATTACACCCGATATTTATTTGGTAATAATATGAAAGAAAAACAAAGAAAAGTCGTGTTAGAATAGTCAAAACGTCAAGACTAATACGTAAATTTTGCTTAATTTGATAATGTTTTACATTTTCATGGAATTGGATTAACTGAAGTCAAGGCGTGAACAATAATATTGTAGGTGTGGCGAATTGGTTATTTTTTAATATTTTTATAGTAGTCGTGTTTGTATGATCAAAACGAAGAGACTAATACGTAAATTTTGCTTATTTCTATAAAGATTGACATTTTCATGGAATTGGTTTAACAGAAGTCAAGGCGTGAACAATAATATTGAAGGAGTGGCGAATGGGATTTTTTTTAATACTTTCATAGTAGTCGTGTTAGATTAGCCAAAACGACAAGACTAATACGTACATTTTTCTTAATTTGATAAACTTTTACATTGTCATGGAATTGGTGTAACAGAAGTCAAGGCGTGAACAATAATATTGTAAGTCTGTTGAATTTGTTATTTTTTTATATTTTGATAGTAGTCGTTTTGGAATAGACAAAACGACAAGACTAATACGTAAATTTTTATTCATTTGATAAAGTTTTACATTTTCATGGAATATGTTTAACAGAAGTCAAGGCGTGAACAATAATATGAAAGGTGTGACGAATTTGTTTTTTTTTTTAATATTCTCATAGTAGTCCTGTTAGATTAGTCAAAACAATAAGACTAATGGGTAAATTTTGCTTAATTTGCTAAGGTTTTACATTTTCATGGAACTGGTTTACTAGAAGTCAAAGTGTGAACAATAATATTGTAGGTCTGTTGAATTTGTTATTTTTATATAATTTCATAGTAGTCGTGTTAGAATAGACAAAACGACAGACTATACGTAAATTTTGCTTAATTTGATAATGTTTTACATTGTCATCGTATTGTTTTAACTGAAGTCAAGGCGTTAACAATAATATTGTAGGTGTGCTGAATTTGTTATTTTTTTATATTTCCATAGTTGTCGTGTTTGAATAGTCAAAACGATACGACTAATACGTAAATTTTGCCTAATTTGATAAAGTTTTACATTTTCGTGGAATTGGTTTAACAGAAGTCAAGGAGTGAACTTTAATATTGTAGGTGTGGGGAATTGGTTTTTTTTTATTTCATATTAGTTTTACATTATTAAGGTATTGGTTTAACTGAAGTCAAGATGTGAACAATGATTTTGTAGGTGTGAAAAATTAGTTATTTTTTTATATTTTTATGGTAGTCGTGAATGAATAGTCAAAACGACAAGACTAATACGTAAATTTTGCTTAAATTGAAAGAGTTTTAAATTTTCATGGAATTGCTTTAACAGATGTCAAAGCGTGAACTATAATATTGTAAGTCTGCTGAATTTGTTTTTTTTTTTATATTTTCATAGTAGTTGGGTTAGAATAGACAAAACGACAAGACTAATACGTAAATTTTGATTCATTTCATAAAGTTGTACATTTTCATGGAATATGTTTAACAGAAGTCAAGGCGTAAACAATAATATTGAAGGTGTGGCGAATTGGTTATTTTTTAATATTTTCATAGTAGTCGTGTTAGAATAGTCAAAACGACAGGACTAATACGTAAATATTGCTTATTTTTATAATCTTTTACATTTTCAAGGTATTGGTTTAACAGAAGTCAAAGCGTGAACGATAATATTGTAGGTGTGGGGGAATTGGTCCACCGCCCGCAGTGGGGCCATGCAGTCTCTTCCATAGGCTGCCCCACAGTAAAAACTTCCAGTATTCCGTTTTATGATAGATATACTATTATCAATAACTATGAAAGAATATAATTTCAATAAAGAGCTTAATACAATAAAAGCAATAGCTATTAACAACGGATATAATTCAACCTTAGTAAATAAAATGCTAAACAATAGAAAAATAAAAAACCGGATAATAGCCGCAACAATAATAATATTAATAAATATACATCTCTAACAAATTTAGGGGAAGTTTGTCATAAAATTGCTAAGTTAATAAACCAATATAATGGAATGGTAGGTTACAAAACGAATAATACAATAAAGCAAATAATAAATAGAGGAATGGAATATAAAAATAATATATATGATAGAAGCGTTGTATTTAAATTAAAATATAACGACTGCAAACATGTGTACATAGGGCAAACTGGAAGAACATTAAAACAAAGATTTAAAGAACATATTAATGATTATGTAAATAACTCGAATAAATCAAATTTTGCTAACATTTAAAAACACGGACATGAATCCGGCAGTATTGAAAAATCAATGGAATTAGTTAAAATAGGATAAATAGGTAAAATACTAAATGTAATAGAAGAAATGGAAATATATAAACACAGAAATACTGATAACGTAATAACATAACCAGACAGACATAATATTTAAACCAATAAAAAACATGAAAAGACGACAGGACGGAGACGACTTAAATTGTAAAAAACAAAAAACAGATTAAAAAGAACTATTAGATAGGAAATTTAGGCATGTGTTGTCAGCATTGAGTTAATATAGGTATTTATATCCGTGATTTTGGAAAGTAAGGTTAGTCCCATTGATGATGCAGCCATTGCGAAACCGGTCGGGCGACTTCACCAGGGATAGACGAGGTATGACGGTTAATAATAATATCTTATTTACTAAGCCCTGTGGCACAAACAATATGCATGTAGTTAGGCTAGCTTGTAGTGGCAGTCCTACAAGGAACACACATAGGCCGAGCACTGGCCCTTTTTTTATTATTATTATTATTATTATTGAGGGTGACTATAGCACTGAGTCTTAAAAAAAACTATTGAACTTCCCCTCTTCTGTACTAAAGTACCCCAGCAATTAGCTTCAACTCCTCTAAGAAGATCAGCACTTTCGCTGGGTCCAGTGGTAAAAGTTTTTCTATCGTTTGTTGAGTGTCCCGAAGCACCTACCTCTTTGCAGGAAAGTTGTCTTACAGTCAGTCAGCAGGTGCAACGGTGTTCCTTCCTCTTTTTTCCAGAATTTGCACAAACCATCATTGATAATGCCCATTCAGGGCCCCTACATTTCGGAAGAAAGTACTTCCTCTCTCCTTCTTCGGAACAGTCTTCTTCGTGTCCTTAGGTGCACTTGTGGGAGATTGGCTCCCACTAGTTAGCGCTTTGGACCCGTACAAGAAGTGAACCCTTCTCACAGTAACATCGTTACAAAATCGTTGAACAGAGTCATACAAAAATCATCCCTAACCAGTAACTTCACAGATCTTTATATATTTTCAAATTCAAAATAAAAAAAAATTGCAGAAAGGCTAATTTGAAGAAAATAAATCTACCTTTTCTGGACACGTGTCCTTAGATATCTCATTTAAGCAGTTTTTAACAAGCCTTGTCACGTTAGCTAAAAAGTGAGCGACACAAGATTGTTCAGTTTGCCACTTCTTCTTCTTAATGAAAACAGTCCTCGATTGATGACATATTGTGCCTGTCAGACTCCTCTCCGTTATCTGTCCAATGAATTGGCAGCACTGCCATCAATCTTGTGCCTCATCGTGTCTCTTAATGCAAAGTGACTTCATGAAATAGCCTACGCCCCATTGTTAGTTAAAAGCAATACATACCTATTAATTTTTTTTTCTTGGAGCCAATATTTTTACAATGGACACATCATGGAAGAAATAATATAAAATGATTATCATTATAACAGTTTTCTGATCAAAAGTATAAAATGTAATTTTTTTTTAACATGTTAATAACACATACACCTAAGGGGACAGGTTAGCTCAGTGGTTAGTATACTAGTCTCTGGACTGCTATAGTTCCCCACCTGGCACTCGATTTATTCGTGCAGAGGATGAATAAATCTGAGTATGTGGTCCCTCGGAGAGGACATGAAGCCGTCGGTCCCGAGCCTGTACGACGTCAGGTACTCGTTAAAGATCCCTATTCGAAATGTGCTTCAGTTAAGCAAAAATTTAGGACTCCCAATGTAGAATCTGTAGAATCACTGATCAAACAAGAAGCCGGTAAACGGCTGACGTTACCACCCACTAGGAGATCGGTTTAAACAATAAAAAGAAAATAACACTTACCTATATAAAACAAGATTTTAGAATAAGCATGTGAAATAAAAATCAAGGTTTCAACCAGAGTAGAAAATGGGAAAGAAGTCTGAGATATTTCAACCTTAACGAGAGTTCTTCGTCAGAGTCAAATCTCAACTGACTCTGATTTCAATCTTACCTGATGTCTTACTGTGATTTGGACCTTGATACCTACATATAAATACACATAACACATGTAAATAGTATCTACTACACTTGTTTGCATCCTAGTAGGTAGTTCATTCCTCTTTACTTTATCTAATTTGATTTTGCAGGTATAAATAATTACACACACACACACACACACACACACACACACACACACACACACACACACACACACATATATATATATATATATATATATATATATAAAGATTTCACAGTAAACATGTAAAATAAAAAGCAATATCATAACTAAGTAAGAAATGAGACTAAGATTAGTCAACGAAAACAACTGGTCTTCGCCGGACACAGTGCGAGTGTAACTGTGCGGAATAACAGTCGTTTTTAGCTGAAAGATCTTATTTCTGTTCTTTTTACTCCATCATGAATATGATACATTTAGTTGTAAGTTTGTAATGTAAGTATATGTGATATATAATAAGAGTATATGTAATATTTGTACACCAATACCTTTAAAAAAGACTTTCCCACCCATTTAAATAAACATTTAGTTTCCTACAAATAAATTAACTCATAACAAAGAAACTCGATTTCTAGATATTGACGTATTTACACGTTTTGCGAAAAGGAAGGGTTTTTTTCACATTTGACAGAAATATGTCAATTCGATCACAACTAAAATCTTTGTGGTATGACTTTGTAAATGACGTTTAATATGTATATATACAATAAAATTTAATCTCTGTGGTTAAAAAAATCACCCTTCTGTATCAAAAATTAAAGACACCATTCTGGAATAGGAATAAACAAAGATTGTTCCCTCTCAACATATCACAAGTTTTCATAGATATGATGCACTATATAAATATATATATATATATATATAGGTGTATAATATAATCGGGATTCTGTCAATTTTCCAGGATCAAAATCAAACTTTCAATGCCGACATTTCGGTTTTTAATAAAAACGTATATCAACGTATATCAACCGTCGGATAGAATACGAGGTGTGTAAATAAAGTAGTGAGACTGGCAACGTCGCTTTCGATCTGGCAACGCTGGAGACGCGTGGCCTTGAGTAGCGTCAGGTGCACGTGTGATGCGCCTCCAGTATGAATCTGAACTCGCCACAGTCATTTGTTTGTCCGTAGCGTTGGTTTTCGTGAAATGGTTTTTTCTTGAGCGTTTTAAAAATGAGTGACCTCAAAGTTGAGCAGCGGTGTGCAATCAAATTTTGCTTCAGACTTGGACATAATGCAACCGAAACTTTTGAAAAACTTCAGGAGGCCTATGGAGAACGTGTTTTATCAAGGGCACAGGTTTTTCGGTGGTTTAAGGAATTTTCAGAAGGAAGAGAGTCGATTGAAGATGAACCACGAAGCGGAAGGCCTTCAAGTGCAAACACCGATGAAAATGTCAACAGAGTACGGAACCTTGTGCGTTCAGATCGACGCTTGACAGTTAGAATGATCGGGGAACAGTTGAATTTGAATCACACCTCCGTTCATCACATTTTGACCAATGAATTGGAGATGAGAAAAATTTGTGCGAAAATGGTTCCGAAACAACAACGCGCCCTGTCACACTGCCATCTCAATAAACGAGTTTTTGGCCAGTAAAAACATTCCTGTTGCTCCTCAGCCTCCTTATTCACCAGACTTGAGTCCTTGTGACTTTTTCCTCTTCCCGAGATTGAAAAATCACCTCAAGGGTACTCATTTCGGGACACTACAAAACATACAAACTGCTGTAACCGACCAGCTGAAGGCCATTCCAGAATCCGAGTTCCAGCAATGCTACAATGATTGGAAGGACCGTCTCCAGCGCTGTGTGGCTTCCAAAGGAAACTATTTTGAAGGTGACAATATCACATTTTAATTATATTTGAATAGAAAATTTAAAAAAAATCAGTCTCACTACTTTATTTACACACCTCGTATTATTGAATTTGTTATATATATATATATATATATATATATATATATATATAAAAAGATTTCACATAAAAACATGAAACAACAATCAATGATTAAACCACAATAAGAATGGGAAAACAAGACTAAGATCTTTCAACCGTAACGAGCAGTCTTCGTCAGAGTCAAAAACCCAACTGGTTGAAAGATCTTAGTCTTGTTTTCCCATTCTTATTGTGGTTTAATCATTGATATATATATATATATATATATATATACACTAGACTAACCGTGACCCTTTGAGTCACTCAGAAATTATAATAATAGTTATTGAAATTAATTCACTAAACATGATTGACAGGGATAATTAATTGTTCTTTCTTGTTATTAAGGCACGGAAACAGATTATTATATGGCCCAAGCTTGTGATATAGTATTCTTAACATGATTCAAGATATATACACAGAAAGTATATTTAGCAAAATAAAAATCATTTAAAAGTAAAAAAAAAATCTATTTTATCATATAAATAAAACACCAATTCAGGTTATATAAAAATGAAATATATTTAAAACATACAAAACTTGTAAATTGAAATATTCAATTTATTTACCTAATATAAAATAAAATTAATGAAAGGAATGTGTCTTTATAATAATATTACCTCAGAACATTCGTATTTTATCTGACATTTGTGTTCAAATTTGTTTCTTGATGTAGCCCTGATGAAGTCTACAAATATATAATTAATTATATATGAAATGTTGGCTTAAAGGTGTTTTACTGTTTGACGCTAGACTAAACCTCCATAAAGAAAGAAAAATAGTGTTGAATATATGTGATGGAGATAAGAAAGCATTGAATTATTTATGTCAATTATATATACAGGAGTCGTCCCGTGTGTTCTGCGACTCGCTTCTTTATCTCTCTAACAGATGCCGAAGCGGTCGAAACATACTAGTCAGTCTCTGTCATCTCTTTTATGCGTTCTTTCGTTCTTTCTCTGAATCTAGTTTATATATATATAAAGTTAGAAGGATTTATGCTACATACAATATTCTGAACTGGGCTTATACTCAACTTTACTATAAGTAAAAAGCTAATGTATGGTTCTATAGATAACACTCTGATGACATTATATTTTTTAGTTAATGGCTGAGGAAGAACACTACGTGCTCGAAACGCGTTGTTTATACCATTAAATTTTTATATGTCGAGACCGTTTCATTAGCTTTTTACCCTATTACCACATAATAACTGATTGCACTACGTTATAATTTACTATAAGTAAACATAACATCAAACTCTTTAACCACTGATGTATTCTGTTGTTTATATTTAAACCAATTTGCATCATTTGTTTATATTTGGTTGTAATAATTTATTAGTTAAAGAATCGTGAAAGCAGTGATGAATATGAATCTCATTGGACTCGTAAACTTGACAACCATGGCTGTCATACTGTTTATGCCATTGTTGTAACTAAATTCAACTTCAGATTTTACATTCATTAATAACCCTTATGAAATAGATAGAGAAGTATCCCTCACTTATAGAGTTTTAGGTATGATTTGACAGAAAACTTTGTCCATTCCGAGATGATTGACTCGAAAACATATGTAATGTTCTCAAGGGTTTCTACCTCTACTAGACACAGAGTTTAGCATTCTTCTTATGACGTCAAATAACACACCCATTTATAGTAGTTTAGTAAACAAATTCTAATGATATTCTGCATATATTATTAACTCCTCTCTTTGAAGATACAGTATTCTTTACAAATGTAAGTACAGTTGGAATGCTTTTTAAAATAAATTATAATGTGATTCATAAACACAATCAAATTTACACCAAATATTCATTCTTATTGAAGGTTGCAACATGAGGATTGATTAGAGGATTTTCTTTGACAAATCTATCACACCATGGAAAGCATCAGAAATGATATTTTTAATTGGCGTTGATTTTTTATACTCCAGAATTTATTCTTCTTACATTTCATATTAAGTCATTAAATCATTTCAATTTTTTTCTTAAAACCTCTAAACATACGTTTTACGTCCCTAGTGAGGCCATGAAGCTCTACCACAAGCTGCAATGGTTTATATATATATATAAATATATAAAAAGATTTCACATAAACACGTGAAACAACAATCAATGATCAAACCACAATAAGAAATGGGAAAACAAGACTAAGATCTTTCAACCGTAACAAGCGGTCTTCGTCAGAGTCAAAAACCTGACTCTGGTTTTTGACTCTGACGAAGACCGCTTGTTACGGTTGAAAGATCTTAGTCTTGTTTTCCCATTTCTTATTGTGGTTTGATCATATAAATATATATATATTATATACATATATATATCCACGGGTTCATTGAACCAGGAGTACAAAAGGCCAATGCTGTTACCTGTAGCTGAGCAGGTTCAGTAGGATCTTTACTCCGGTGTTTGATCTGAAACTCTTAAAATAAGTCGGTACTACGGGTGGCCGGGGCCATGGAGGGGTTCTCCCCCCATACCACCACTGAGGTTGGACTCGCAGTGGCTGTTGGTTCTCACCCAAGTTGGGTAGACTCTTGTGGTCGCTGTGTGAGATTCAGTAACTTCATAGGGAGGATGCCCGCTTACAATACCGGGGAGCTAGAGACCCTAAACCCTTATGAGGCTCTGCTCTGGACGGGAGCTCGGAGTGGGGACGATTAGATTCCACCCCTTCGAGCCCATTGATGTTCAGTTCTCATAACTAACACAGACCAGGTGGCGTTTAGACAACGAGAGGTTTGGAATCTCTCTTTATGAATCGTTTCTCTTGAGGTACTAACCACTCCTCACAATGACGCCCTGATGGGGTACGATTGACTACTAGTGCAAGCCCTAGTCCCTGGGTAACGGGCTTTGCCCTCTTCGGAGGAGGACAACCGAATTCAAATGAATCCTACAGCAGCCCTAAAACTGTAAGGCATTGTAGGTTAGCCTGACCACTAAGCATAGCTTTATTTCAGTCGATTTACTTAAAAAATTACTTAAGTCAATAGAAACAATGTAAATAAATGTAAACAACTCCGACAAGTATAGCAGATGATTCATTAGTCCAGGATGATTATTCAGTTTTTTGACTTTTTTGCACTTTGCATTAATTGAAATTTCAGGATTTTTTTTTATAAATCCTAATTGTTTGTTAAATTTTCTGGAAAAACTTCATTGTTTTTTAATAAGTTTGAAAACATAAAATTAACCTTAACGACCTTTAGGTAAATGTAACTTCGAAAAAAATTACGTCAGTTTATCTAACACATAGATAAACTGACAAAAGTGATGAATTTGTCAGTTTAAGTGAGCTTAAACTGTTCTAAATATAGAACATCTAAACATGTTCTATGTTTAGGTGTAATTTAATTTTGACCGGTCAAACAGTATGGCTTATATTGCTCTTATAAGCTTTCAAATTGAATGATAAGTCAAAAATTTTAAATTTTAACGAAAAAAATAATTATAGTTGTTTTAAAAATCTGAATATTTTTTCAGTTATTGCATTTGTAGCTTCCAAGATATAACAAAATTTGAAGTCTATAAAGTTAGTAGTTCAGGAGAAAAGAAGTTTGTCGAAAAACACATTTTGGCAAAAAAAGTGACTTTCCCTTTATGAAAAATTCTTTCCAAACTATACAGCACATCCAAACTATGAGGCTCATTTTTGTGTAAAATATTAATTTGATCCATCAAATTAATGATGTATGTAGACTTCACATACTTCATTAATTGTATGACTGTAGAGTTGTAGACTGTAGAGTCTACACAAATTTTTGGATACGCACCCACCTACCCACCCGCACAGACATCAGCGAAATATCATAAAACGACTTTGGGGACCTAAAACCTGTAAATTCCGTCAAAATTTCGAGAAAGGGTTTTTTCACGATCACTATACTTTTTTTTTTATTGTTTAAACCGATGCCCTAGAGCAGGAGTGTCAAACTCATTTTGGTCTGGGGGCCGAATACAGCTCAGTTCGATCTCAAGCGGGCCAGACCAGTAAGCTAATTGCAAAATCACATAGAACTAGCAATAAGTCCACCTTTTTCTTTGTATTAGTCACTAATACTAATAATTAGTGAAAAGAAGAATAAGTCAGTTATAAAAATCTTTATTAAAATCTGACACTCTGTATCTACTTTTTTCCTTTTCAACAAGATATTTCGCTGGTCAAGGTGCAAGGACAAAGGAAAAGTGGATATTACAGCAACAGACGATGAACATACGTTAATGCTACCACCTCCTTGTGTTAGTTTCGCCGAAGTGTTCCTTTCATGTTCTCTGCATGTACTAAAACACTCTACTCCCGGTGGATCATATAAGAACTACAGGTTTTTAAGAAAATTAGAGTAAACTGATCCTTTTTTTTTACAATAATGCAGATTTATCCCCCGGGCTGGATCGAACCCCCAGGTGGGCCGGATCCGGCCCGCGGTCTGTATGTTTGACACCCCTGCCCTAGAGGGTGATAACGTCAGCCGTTTACCAGCTTTTTGTTTGATGAGTGATTCTACAATTGGAATCCTAAATTTTGCCTCACTCAAGTGCATTTCGAGTAAGGATCTTTACCTAGTATCTGACATCGTACAGGCTTGGGACCGACGGCTTAACGTCCTGTCCGAGGGAGGTTGTGCTCAGATTTATTCACCTCCCTAGTGAATAAATCGAGGGCCAGAGTGGCTATCGAACCCCTGATTACCAGGCCAGAGGCGAGAACTTAACCACTCAGCTAACCTGGCCCTATCACTATACTTTACATGTAGTAAAGTAATGTTATTATAGTGTAAATAATCTGTGCATATTTTAGATATAAAAATCTTAACAATTATTATTAATTGTATGGTAAAAAGCTAATAATATAATCTCTACACAAAGATGTTTATGAGCTACGTAACGTGATAATAAAGAAGAAGAACGCGTTGTTAGACTGTTAAATTCTATATGTGGAGAATATTTTATTAACTTTTTACCCTAAAATGATTAAATACTATATTATAACTGATTGCCCAAACTTTGAGTTATTATTAAACTTATGTTTGAAAGAGACTATGAAAGAGCGTTGTCTGGAGTAGGAGTATCTGTTGGGATTTTAAAAAACTTTCTCGTTACTGGTGGGTGTCAGGATCAAAGGCAGCAGAGAATCAGATATCTAGATCAACTAACCTCATAAAAAGCAAACGCTGTTTTGCTGATAGCTGGCCACTGCTTCTAAACAGTGTCACAACTAAACCCTATTGTTTTAATTTTTAATAAATCTTATTCCTAATTTTTTTTTACAAAAAATGTTCAAAAATAAATAAAGATTATCTGTGTTTCATTTATCGGGTTAAAAAAGACTTGATTTTACTTGACTATAAGTAAAATATTAGGTACTGAGCATGAAAAAATTCGACTCGAGATTTAGACGAATTACATGTTTTGAGGTCCCCAAAAGTCGTTATATGTTTTTTTCGATAATGTGATGTGTGCGTGTGTGTGTGTAGGTGGTTGGGTGAGTATGTATCCAAAAGCTTGAGTACAGGCTATGGTCCACACAATCTTGGATGGATCCAATTGATATTAAAAAAAACGGCCTCATAGTGTAAATGAACTCTATTGTTTTGAAGCAATTATGCATTGCATAATATATAGAAAACCAATTAATTATATAACATAATAAATAATTAGAAATAATTAACTGGAGGAATATCACATTATTTTTTGAAGGAATAACTTTTTTTAAATTACACTTTAAATTTAATGATTACAGAATGTAATAATTCTAACAGCCTTGTAAAAAAATATAAAACATGTTAAGTTGATTCATATGTCTAATCAACTTAAGTTTGATAGGAAAGTCACTTTTTACCAAACTGTGTTTTTATACAACTACTAAACTACTAACTCTAGAGTCTTCAAATTTTGGTATTATCTTGGAAGCTACAAATGGTTCATAAAGCAGACTTGTATACCATATGCATCAATGGAGTGATACACAGAAATAAGCACTTTTATTGATAACTGGTTCAATCACTATCTGAACTACCACCAGGAATGAAAAAATAACACACACATTTATATTATGTCTAAATGGGACATTATAAATCGAAGAAGTTTGATATTATATTTACTTATCGTAAAGTAGATTGTAGGCCACTCCAGTTTTTTTTTAATTATATACTAATTATTTTATACTATATTATTATAGAATGTGTTATATTTTCTTAAAGTTTCATTGTATTAACAATGAAAGGTAAAAATACTAAAACAAAATGGTAAACTTTTAATATCAGTAAAAACATCACAATATGCCATTCATCATTATGCTTGAATAGATTTCATTCATTTGAATCCTTTAATAAGTTACCTATTAATAATTAGGAATATTAAATAATTAATATACTATTCATTAACAATTAAAGAAAATAAAACTCAACAAATTTAATGTATATTAGAAATCTAAGGAGTTATTATACAAAAAGGTTCTTCTTTTTCAAATAATCTTTTAAAGTGAATTACTTTATTTATCAATAATTAAATTAAAAACAGTAATGAGTTTAATAATTATTTTAAAACTACTTCCAATACAACATTAAATTTAATTTAAGCTCAATTTAAAGAAAAGTTTCAAATAAATTAATAAAATTAGTTTAAAACAATGAATCAGGTAAAATAACAGATTCTTAACGTTGGAATGAACCATTGATTAAAAAAACATTCATATTCTGTTATTAAATTTGTTACAATTGTTACAACTTTTTATACACCTTTGTAAACAATGCAAAAGTTGAAATTTAATGAAAAATTGAATCATTATTCATATTATAACATCTTATTACTATTTGTGATATTTCTTCCTATAACTATGATTACTAATATTAGTATTATCCTTTTTTTCTTAATATTAAAAGGTTATATTTGAACTGAGTTGGATGTGTTGTTATTAACATATAGAAAACCAATTGATTATATTAATAAATAATTAGAAATAATATATTGGAGGAATACATTATTTTTGGTAGGAATAACTTTTTTCAAATTACACTTTAATTGTATATCAATTAAAATGAGAGAGTTTTCAAAGTTTTTAGAAGCATTATTTAGTTAAAAATAATTCTTATGTTCATTTGTAAAGATGCTTTTATTTTACTTGCATTATTAAAATATAGTGTTTGTTATCGTTTAACACATATAATTTAACGCAATTTAGAGAAAAAATAGAAGATAATTTTAAATTGTGTACCTTTCTTGTTGATGTGTAGATTTTTTCTTCATTTCTTTTTTCTTTTCAAACACTTACACGAACACAAGAATAAGTTCACGCAATTGCATCATATAGTAATCTAATTATTAAAATCACTTTTAAATTGCTAATATAACCATTCTTTTTTAAACTCGATAAAAAAAACGAAGCTTACAGCAAAACAAAAATAACGACGCCATGATGATTTGAAAAGATATAATAGATATTAGGTTCTTAATTAAGCCAGTGTTGACGCAATGAACAGGAATGATAATGCACTAAATTATAGACCTATAAAGTTTAGTGAATTTAATTCAACAAAAAATGATCCTACACTAATTTAACGTATAATGATAAAAAGACATCTTTAAATAAATAATTTTATAATAAAAGTCAAAAAATGGAAATAATATACATGTTAGTGGAATTTAGTAATTGACTTTTCAGGTCGGTGGATAATAATATATTTTATGTTTTAAAAATGTTTGTCGTTGTGCTCTCCACTTCACTAACAGTAAATACATTATTAAGTTAATTACAAGCCATTTAATAAAATGTTTTGTTTTAGCAGTTATCCCTATCTCTCTAATTTAAACGAAAATGTAATCATTCTCAGAAAAATCAAATAGTCACCATGACTAATAATTAAGACTAGAGTCATTTGCTGAGTATTATTCTAAATCAATTTTCAATATGCTGCAAATTTATACGGTGAAATTTACGTAGTTAATTATTATCATTTCAAATAGTTTGTAAAAAATAATACATTTAATAAAATGGAACCATTTTTTTTTTAAGTTTACTGAGGATAGTACGATATTTTTACTATAGTTTATTATAATTTTATTTTATATTTGCATAATTAATTATTTTATCAACTACATATTATTCTAAGTCAAGTAATTAGTTGTATAATTTCTTTTACCTAATTATCTTCATATGAATTTTAATTATTAATTAAAGCAGTAATTTTATAAAAAAAAATATTCTATTAACTCACCAGCTATGCAAGCTGTTATTATATTGGTGTATAGAGAATAGAACTATGTCAATGAGCAATATTACTGTAAATTTTGAATTATTAATTAAAAAGTTGTACTTGTTCCTTGATAGTTTAATTGTAATCTTAAGATATGAACATAGTCTATGTAGTTGAGAATATTGTGAACTTGATCTGTTCTGTTATCCCCTACTCCTGTTCACCCAGCCCACAAACTTCTTATTACAAACCAGTTCACGTTTAAACCGTTAAATCCCATATGTAATTCCATATACTTAACAACATTTCAAGAACTAATATATAACTGTTCTGACAGGCATATCATACAACCGAACCAATATGTCTACTAATAGCTTACTAATGTGCATTGAACTAATATATCTATTAACTGTACTAATAACAAGATATCATGGTAAACTGTGAATTAAAAAATCAACTTCTAAATCACAGTAAGAAAAACAGAAATGGGACTAAGATCTCTCATCTAAAACAAGTGGACTTCGTCAGAGTCTCACTCATACTCCTGAAACTCTGACGAAAACCACTTGTTTTGAACTGCACTAATATGTGCTATACTAATATGTTAATTATATAAC
The DNA here is from genome assembly GCA_026182355.1 of Hermatobates lingyangjiaoensis. NCBI lineage: Eukaryota > Metazoa > Arthropoda > Insecta > Hemiptera > Hermatobatidae > Hermatobates > Hermatobates lingyangjiaoensis. The sequence continues at coordinate 3,638,750 of JAPFBL010000043.1, forward strand.
TACACTAATAAGTATATTGTATAATTGTACTAATATGTCTATTAAAAAGTATATTAATATAATTGTGCTAATGTGTTTGTTATACAACTTAGTAATAGTGCTGAATAACTATTTTACAACTATACCAATATGTACTATACTAATCTGACAATTATATAAATGTATTAATATTGTTTATTATTACATTGCAATTAAATATAACTGTACTAAGCGGGTCAGGTTACATCATTACACGTCCCCCCTCTTGATTGTTAGGTCTGAGGTTCAATACCCAATCTGGCACTCGTATTATTCACGCGGGAGGTGAATAAATCTGAGCACATTTCCTCTCAGAGAGGGCGTTAAGCCGTCGGGTTCGAGCCTGTACGATGTCAGGTATTCGTTATAGATCCCTACTCGAAATGCACTTTAGTTAGAAAAAAATTTAGGACTCCTAAAGTAGAATCTATAGAATCACCGATCAAACAGAAATACGTTACGATGATTTAAGACGGTGTGACTCAACAAGCAGAATAACTCAACTTTTTATGAATGTTACGAAGAATGGGGTGTTACAAAACTCTAGAATATAGTTTTCAATGGATTGAGGTGGAGGTTTATCTTTAAATATATTTCGTCCTCCTAAGATGTATATCTCTACCCCTTCCCGCTTGTGCTTGTTGTTAACAATGCTTTCCCATGGCCTGATGGCTCCTCTGAAGGGCCCCGTATCTCTTTTATTTTCGTTGTCTCAGTGGTGTAACAAGAGCCGGGAGGGCGGATCGCCCGGGGCGGCATGTGCCAGGGAGTGGCATTTTGAGGTGGTAAAAATAGAAAATAGACAAAAATTAATATAATAAGAAGCTAGCAAATAACCTGAATTTTATAACATGAGTTTTTGTAATCGTCGTAATTTTGTTTATGTGTTAATACTGGTTTTAATAGATTTTTCGATTGAAATATTTGCAAATTACAAATATTAATTTTATATTTTTCAAAACTAGTTTTTTAAAGGAGTTGATAGTTTATTATATTTGTTTGAGGAGCCAGTCAATTAAAATTAACATTTTTTTATGATTTGAATTATACTTTTTTGTTTTGTAAAATCTTTGGTTTTCTTTGATGATGTCTGTATATGTATAAAAATACTGTAATTAGAGGAAAGTCCCGGACTAATAACAGCAGTCTAAAATTAGATCCTTGATTGTAATTCCATGAAAATAAATATTTTGACTTTCACAGCCAGTGAATGCCCCCCCCCCCCCCTCTTTTGAACGAGGAGGTCAAATCTTATGAGCTCCCCAGGCGGCAAAAATGGTTCCTACGCCACAGCGTTGTCTCAATGAAAAATCCTTTCCTTTTAGAGATATACTGTGTCCAGCAAATCTTTAGTAAAACTTAATTCCATTTAATGATGATTTGACTTTGTTGATATCATTAATAACCGATCTGTTAATGATATCATTTCACTAGTAACCACGAATGTAACCTCAAGCTAGACTCTTATTAAACATGACGAGGGGTTAAACTCATTACTTTGTTTCCTACTTTTCACTCCTCCATCTCTCTCTCTCTCTCTTTCCTTCTAATAGGACTTCATAATCTCCTTAGCTCACTTTGTTTTGAGGCATAATGCGTTGAGATTAAAAAGAAAAGGACTACCCCTAAATCAGGCGAATCACCCTGGCCTCCAGGACATCTTTTACCACCTTATTTATGGGCACATACACTTTTTTTAATTTTTCGCCTCTTTCTAACTCTTTTATAAACTTTTTTTCTACCTGGCTTACTGTAGTTTTCAGTTTGACATCATTATTAAAAACTGTAATATGCCTTGCAATCTTACCTATTTCATATATAATATTTTCATTATTTATATTACCTATTGGCATCGGTATTACCTTTAATAATAATAATTATAATAATAATAATACTGTCACCACTTCAGCTCAATGCAAACCTGTGATCTCACTAGGATCTATAGTTTGACTGTTGACACCACCGGCACAAACAAATCAATTCCTGGTATCTCTATATTATTCGTGACCGGCTTTGTAATAATCATGAAGATTATTATAAAAATGCAAAATATAATGTTATATATATAACAAGATTTCACAATGAACAAGTGAAATACAAATCAACGACTAAACCACAGATAGAAATCAGAAAGATCTTCGTCATTTTCCTGATTTTCTTACGATGTTTTATACTTATATATATATATATATATATATATATATATATAATATATATATCTTTATCAAGGTTTGGTCTATTGTCAAACAGTAAAGCTTACTTAAAGGGCTGAAAGGTGTTTTAATGTTTGACGCCGGACCGAACCTCGATAAAGAAAGAAAAATAGTGTATATATATACTCGCGTTCCGTCCTTCGTCGTGGAAAGATCTCTCTCACTTTGTCCTCTCTTCTAGACTTCTCCTGATGACAAACAACAGTTCGAAATATTAAATTTAATAAGTGTGTATTTTATCTTTTTTTTTGTGACTTGTTTTGTGTATTTTAAACTTTTATAGTCCGTGTGGGCCGTTTCTTCAATTTCATATATATATATATATATATATATATATATAAAGATTTCATATAAACATGTGAAATACAATCAATTATCAAACCACAATAAGAAATGGGAAAACAAGACTAAGATCTTTCAATCGTAACAAGTGGTCTTCGTCAGAGTCAAAAACCCAACTGGATCCCAAAAGAAATGGAAAAAGTTCTTAAGCACTTCGAGTGTTACCTTGTTTCAAAACAACTGAGTAAAGGACAATAGAAGGGAGTATAAAATTGGCGTTGTAAGTGAAAGAATGTTTTTAGAACCATAAACGTGCCAATCTACCCACATCTGGTGAGAAAAAAGGGGAAGCAGTCAGGCTAAACTTGTCTGGCAAACGGTTTTACCAAATACTCATTGATTTTAGTAAACCATGTCTGCTGTTAGTCAAATAGGTAACAGACTGGTACCACGAATAAAACAGGATAAATACAATATTAAAAAGAGGGAAACTTTGAATGATTCTATCTACTATGATCTGGGAACAAGCCAAAGTAGTATTTCATGGACTTCATGGACAATCAATCATCAAACGTAATATTATTGAAACTTGACTCAAAAGAATCATTTTGATAACTCATAAACTTAAGATCTATGCAAGCAGTTATTGTATGGTATTCATTCATTATTAGAGAGGAAAAGAAACAGTAAGTCTTCACACACACAAACATGATTTTATTACGCAACACGTTTTGAACACGTAGTGTCCATCGTCAGGTTACATCACCAATACAAACAAAAATATTCATGAAATTGTTTGAAATAAAGTTTGAATAAAGGAAAAACAACAAACATTTTAAATATCTAACTCCTTTTAGTTTAAATTTTTTTGTTTTCCATTATTCGATTTCCAAAATTTGTATACATATTTTTGTTTTTATGCAGATGTAAACTGAAGATGGAACCTAAGTGTTCGAAAAGCGTTTTGTGATTATATCCATAATGACTTAGTGTTTCTTTTCCCTCCAGTTATTACAAGTATCAGTCGTGGTTTTCTGAAAATTGATGGTTATTTGGTAAAGAATGTTGTCTGGCTGTATTCCGTGCTTTTTGCATGTTTGTATGTTTAACGCCAACGTTTATTCTCCTGCTTCTCTCAGTTCTTCTGAAAACAAAGTAACATTAGAAAGCACTTAAGAACTTTTTCTATTTCATTTACTACTTTTAGTGATTACTTCCTAGATAATAAAGTCAAATGTGTTTGTTTCGTAAAAGTTGGAAGCAGTTCTTCTTCAATACATATATTTAAAAACGTTATGTATGATTTCACTTTACTTAAATTTGTTGAATGTTTCTCCAAATTTCGAAACCTTTTCTTCAATTCAAGGTTATTCAAATCACCATAAGATCAAATAATTCAAATCATTATAACATCAGTACAATTATTCAAATTTGTATTTGTCATATTTTGGTGCTTCATACACCGTCTTCATAATATCAATTTTACTATACTTCACAACAATTAATAAAAAAAAAAGTTAAATAACACTAATTAAGTAAACAGGTTTTTTTTTTATTAATTGTTGTTAAGTATAGTAAAATTGACATTCTGAAGATGGTGTATGAAGCACCGAAACATGTCAAATACAAATTTGAATAATTATGGTGATCTAATCTTTGATGTGAATAACCTTGAATTGAAGAAAAGGTTTCAAAGTTTGGAGAAACATTCAACAAAGTTAAGTAAAGTGAAATCATATATAACGTTTTTAAATATTTTTATTCAAGAAGAACTGCTTCCAACTTTTACGAATATATACATATATATAACACTTCAAATAAACAGTGACATTTAAAATAAACAGGGACTGTTGTCCCTCAGTCAATTCACTTCTCCTGAGGACGACCGCCATTACGGTCGAAATATTGAAAAGTGAGTCTTTTGTTATGTTTCAGTCTATGTATCACTGTTTATTTTAAGTGTTATCTGTCCTGCCGGACCGTTTTTCATTTATCATGGTATATATATATATATATATTTAAAAAAATGGAAAATTAATTTCAAGAAGAGCAACAACAAAATCAACTAAATAAGCGGACGCACGGCAGTTCCGGCGCACTGTGTCTTCCCTCTTCTCTTCTCTTGATGAGGTTAAAAGATAAACGATAGATAAGTGTGTCAATCAATGAGTGTGTTTATTTAGTTTATTTTTGAGTACTAAATATATTAGCGATATGATGACTCTGTAAGAGCCTGTGAACCACTCTGCGCCTCCACCCTCCTGTAGTGTTAAATCCTTCTGAAGATGACGTTTGCCGAAGTTATTGAAAATGGAATGGGGGCTTCATGTAATATCTGATTTTATTCTAGTTGAAGATGAACTGTTGTTGGTTGTTAAAGATACCACTATTGCTAGTTTTGGCATTGAACAAATTAAACCAACCCAAACATCCCAGTCAACTGTTTGCAGGAATAATCAATAAACTGGACATCATCTGAGTAAACGATTTAGAAGCCAAACAAATCCAAAGGCAATCAATCCAAGCATGCCTTGGCTAACCAGTAAGTGTGATGAAAACCAATTACCGCCAGCCTTTCAGAGATGAGTCCCTTCAATCAATTATTCCCAGAGGAAGCCTCATACGACAAGGACAATCACACGAATTAATCAGCAAAGGCAACCAATCAGCGAGTTATTTGGTTGCGAACGAGTCACTTGTCCAATCAGAACTAGGATTCAAGAGGATTGGTCATCTCAGTCAACCAATCAGAGCAAACCTCAGCCGGATTGTTTGATTCTCTCAACAGCTCATTCAATCTATTCCTACCCAATTTCCGAATGTAGAACCATCAGTATTGACATATTGACAAGGTGATCCTGTTATACAGTTCTTGCAATGTATATTACTAGATGTAGTGGCATCTATTAGGAGTCGAATGCGTAGCACATATTTTCCTTTCTACTGGTTTTCCATTTTTTCAGACCTTAGAGATTTAAATTATAAATATGCTAAACAACACCTATTAGAAAGATTCGATAGCATGCTCCATATATATATATATATATATATATATATATATATATATATGTTTCTATAAGTTGGCAGCAGATCTTCATCCAAGCATACATTGTTGAAAAGCAGAGCAGATTCTGCATTCACGACTTTTTTAAGTAGCTGTTCTTTTTTCCTAATTACCCTTCTATGTGGCAGAGGCAATGCAAATAGCAGATTTCCCAGCGACATTTTCAGACAAAAAACATAGTCAAATAACTACTGAAATTTTATTCACTACTTGTGTGCAATTCTATACTACGAGTATATGTATGCATTTCTAGTTGTATCCTGTTATTTAATTACTTTGAGTTTTTACCTTATTTATCTGTCTTAATATTTTATTTTGCCTGAGGATGACCAACACAAAAGCTTGTCTTTAAAATTGTGTTTAAAAAGTAGTGAATAAAATTTTAGTAGTTATTTGACTATGTTTTTTGCCTGAAAATGTCGCTGGGAAATCTGCTATTTGCATTGCCTCTGCAACATAGAAGTGTAATTAGGAAAGAAGAATAGCTACTTAAAAAAGTCGTGAATGCAGAATCTGCTCTGCTTTTCAACAATATATATATATATATATATATATATATATATATATATATATATATATATATATATATTTATGGAACATGCTAAATAAATGGATTTAAAAAAAAATACCTATTAGAAATGAATTACAAATTAGTCATAATTAATAGGTTAAAATTGAAATCATTATAATTAAACAGGTATTATATTTCTTTCTCTAATTAAAGTCTCTTTACACAACAAATGTTCTGACTTTCACTTAATATCATGGACCAGGGTAGCCCAGTGGTTTGTGTACTCGTCTCTATACTGGTAGATACCGCGTTGGATTCTCGCTATGGCCCTCGAATTTTTCACGCGGGAAGTGAATAAATCTGAGCTTTCGTCCTTTTGAGAACATATTCAGACGTTGGTCCCGAAGATGTACGATGTCAGGTACTTGTTAGAGGTCTCATATTCTAAATAGACTTGAGTTAGGCAAAATTTAGGACTCGCAAATAGATCCAATCCAGTAATGTGGTTCGCAAATTACTAAATTGGGTGTAAAATAAAAAATCAGTCATACCTTCCACCCTCTAGAATAGAACTTTTTAGTTCTATTAAGGAAGAAGGGTTAATTAAGACTTAATGAAGCAAGAAGGGTTATTAGTACATATCAAGTGGCGACCTCTACATCAAACCTAGGTATGTAAATAAAGGAAGGAGTGTTTTAAGAGCATAGAAGTACAAGAAGAGTTATTATTACATCGCTTGGACAGCCTCAGTAGGACCTAGGTGCTGAGGTTAACCCAAGAGCTCTTAAAACACTGTCGGTACCTCGGAGGCGGTGGTAGCCATGCTTCTTTTGCAGTCCCGCATGCCTCGTCGTTGGTGTTGGTCTCGTGGTGGATGTAGTCCACCCATGAAGGGTAGACTAAGGCAGGAGTGTCAAAGTCAAAATGGACGGAGGGCCACATAAAAAATGTAGCAACAAGCCGATGGCCGGACTGATCAAATGTTTATTGATTTTTTTTAAAATGACCGCATATAGTTTAGTGAACGAAATTGAACCTACTGAAAACCTAACAAATATATTGTAATATGATCTGATAAATGAAACAATATTTTCTTATGGCTTTGTCAGTCATTTTTAATTTTCAACAGCACAAAAGACAAATTTCCTTTATATATAAATCCCCATAACATGAACATGAAATGTTTTAAGTGGTATTATTCAAGGCAGCATCAGTATATTTTCTCATTTAGACATACAGGTTTTCCAGGTAGCTCCATGAACATGTACTTCGACTTCCACCTTTTTTGAAACCACCGGTTCTCAGTGCCCGCCTTCCGTTTTGCCATTTTTGAAGGGTATCTGAAAGTTAACTTTTCCTATTATGCTAATGACTGCTGATAAATTATGAAATGAAGCCACACTCGCTGCGTCGCCTTTGCATTGTGGGAAATGTAGTATTGGTGCGTGTAAAACTTCTGCAGCTTGCGGGTCGGTTTTAAAAATAAACTAATATCATCCTGCGGGCCATAGAAAACCCTCTCGCGGGCCTGATTTGGCCCGCGGGCCTTGACTCTGACATATGGGCTCTAGGGAGTCGTTGTGTGAGAAGCAGCATCCCCTCGGGTGGTTACCCGCAGACAGGGTCATTCCTAGAAAAGTGCGGGGATCCGCCAACTCAATCACCACAAATTATTATATATATATAAAAATTGTTATATTGTACAAGTATTAGAAATAAAGATAAACGGTTGCGGTAGCTGTTAGGCTGATAGGTAGGCGTGACAGATTAACCAGTGAACAGGTAATTTGTCCGAGTCATTTTCCTGATTTTCTTACGATGTTTTATACTTATATATATATATTATATATATATATATATATATATATATATATATATATCTTTATCAAGGTTTGGTCTATTGTCAAACAGTAAAGCTTACTTAAAGGGCTGAAAGGTGTTTTAATGTTTGACGCCGGACCGAACCTCGATAAAGAAAGAAAAATAGTGTATATATATACTCGCGTTCCGTCCTTCGTCGTGGAAAGATCTCTCTCACTTTGTCCTCTCTTCTAGACTTCTCCTGATGACAAACAACAGTTCGAAATATTAAATTTAATAAGTGTGTATTTTATCTTTTTTTTTGTGACTTGTTTTGTGTATTTTAAACTTTTATAGTCCGTGTGGGCCGTTTCTTCAATTTCATATATATATATATATATATATATAATATATATATATATATATATATATATAAAGATTTCATATAAACATGTGAAATACAATCAATTATCAAACCACAATAAGAAATGGGAAAACAAGACTAAGATCTTTCAATCGTAACAAGTGGTCTTCGTCAGAGTCAAAAACCCAACTGGATCCCAAAAGAAATGGAAAAAGTTCTTAAGCACTTCGAGTGTTACCTTGTTTCAAAACAACTGAGTAAAGGACAATAGAAGGGAGTATAAAATTGGCGTTGTAAGTGAAAGAATGTTTTTAGAACCATAAACGTGCCAATCTACCCCACATCTGGTGAGAAAAAAGGGGAAGCAGTCAGGCTAAACTTGTCTGGCAAACGGTTTTACCAAATACTCATTGATTTTAGTAAACCATGTCTGCTGTTAGTCAAATAGGTAACAGACTGGTACCACGAATAAAACAGGATAAATACAATATTAAAAAGAGGGAAAGTTTGAATGATTCTATCTACTATGATCTGGGAACAAGCCAAAGTAGTATTCTTCATGGACAATCAATCATCAAACGTAATATTATTGAATCTTGACTCAAAAGAATCATTTTGATAACTCATAAACTTAAGATCTATGCAAGCAGTTATTGTATGGTATTCATTCATTATTAGAGAGGAAAAGAAACAGTAAGTCTTCACACACACAAACATGATTTTATTACGCAACACGTTTCGACACTTAGTGTCCATCATCAGGTCACACCACCAATACAAACAAAAATATGCATGAAATTGTTTGAAATAAAGTTTGAATAAAGGAAAAACGACAAACATTTTAAATATCTAACTCCTTTTAGTTTAAATTTTTGTTGTTTTCCATTATTCGATTTCCAAAATTTGTATACATAATTTTGTTTTTATGCAGATGTAAACTGAAGATGGAACCTAAGTGTTCGAAAAGCGTTTTGTGATTATATCCATAATGACTTAGTGTTTCTTTTCCCTCCAGTTATTACAAGTATCAGTCGTGGTTTTCTGAAAATTGATGGTTATTTGGTAAAGAATGTTGTCTGACTGTATTCCGTGCTTTTTGCATGTATATATGTTTAACGCCAACGTTTATTCTCCTGCTTCTCTCAGTTCTTCTGAAAACAAAGTAACATTAGAAAGCACTTAAGAACTTTTCTATTTCATTTACTACTTTTAGTGATTACTTCCTAGATAATAAAGTCAAATGTGTTTGTTTCGTAAAAGTTGGAAGCAGTTCTTCTTCAATACATATATTTAAAAACGTTATGTATGATTTCACTTTACTTAAATTTGTTGAATGTTTCTCCAAATTTCGAAACCTTTTCTTCAATTCAAGGTTATTCAAATCACCATAAGATCAAATAATTCAAATCATTATAACATCAGTACAATTATTCAAATTTGTATTTGTCATATTTTGGTGCTTCATACACCGTCTTCATAATATCAATTTTACTATACTTCACAACAATTAATAAAAAAAAAGTTAAATAACACTAATTAAGTAAACAGGTTTTTTTTGTATTAATTGTTGTTAAGTATAGTAAAATTGACATTCTGAAGATGGTGTATGAAGCACCGAAACATGTCAAATACAAATTTGAATAATTATGGTGATCTAATCTTTGATGTGAATAACCTTGAATTGAAGAAAAGGTTTCAAAGTTTGGAGAAACATTCAACAAAGTTAAGTAAAGTGAAATCATATATAACGTTTTTAAATATTTTTATTCAAGAAGAACTGCTTCCAACTTTTACGAATATATACATATATATAACACTTCAAATAAACAGTGACATTTAAAATAAACAGGGACTGTTGTCCCTCAGTCAATTCACTTCTCTTGAGGACGACCGCCATTACGGTCGAAATATTGAAAAGTGAGTCTTTTGTTATGTTTCAGTCTATGTGTCACTGTTTATTTTAAGTGTTATCTGTCCTGCTGGACCGTTTTTCATTTATCATGGTATATATATATATATATACATATATATTTCAAAAAATGGAAAATTAATTTCAAGAAGAGCAACAACAAAATCAACTAAATAAGCGGACGCACGGCAGTTCCGGCGCACTGTGTCTTCCCTCTTCTCTTCTCTTGATGAGGTTAAAAGATAAACGATAGATAAGTGTGTCAATCAATGAGTGTGTTTATTTAGTTTATTTTTGAGTATTAAATATATTAGCGATATGATGACTCTGTAAGAGCCTGTGAACCACTCTGCGCCTCCACCCTCCTGTAGTGTTAAATCCTTCTGAAGATGACGTTTGCCGAAGTTATTGAAAATGGAATGGGCGCTTCATGTAATATCTGATTTTATTCTAGTTGAAGATGAACTGTTGTTGGTTGTTAAAGATACCACTATTGCTAGTTTTGGCATTGAACAAATTAAACCAACCCAAACATCCCAGTCAACTGTTTGCAGGAATAATCAATAAACTGGACATCATCTGAGTAAACGATTTAGAAGCCAAACAAATCCAAAGGCAATCAATCCAAGCATGCCTTGGCTAACCAGTAAGTGTGATGAAAACCAATTACCGCCAGCCTTTCAGAGATGAGTCCCTTCAATCAATTATTCCCAGAGGAAGCCTCATACGACAAGGACAATCACACGAATTAATCAGCAAAGGCAACCAATCAGCGAGTTATTTGGTTGCGAACGAGTCACTTGTCCAATCAGAACTAGGATTCAAGAGGATTGGTCATCTCAGTCAACCAATCAGAGCAAACCTCAGCCGGATTGTTTGATTCTCTCAACAGCTCATTCAATCTGTTCCTATCCAATTTCCGAATGTAGAACCATCAGTATTGACATATTGACAAGGTGGTCCTGTTATACAGTTCTTGCAATGTATATTACTAGACGTAGTGTGCATCTATTAGGAGTCTAATGCGTAGCACATATTTTCCTTTCTACTGGTTTTCCATTTTTTCAGACCTTAGAGATTTAAATTATAAATATGCTAAACAACACCTATTAGAAAGATTCGATAGCATGCTCCATATATATATATATATATATATATATATATATATATGTTTCTATAAGTTGGCAGCAGATCTTCATCCAAGCATACATTGTTGAAAAGCAGAGCAGATTCTGCATTCACGACTTTTTTAAGTAGCTGTTCTTTTTTCCTAATTACCCTTCTATGTGGCAGAGGCAATGCAAATAGCAGATTTCCCAGCGACATTTTCAGACAAAAAACATAGTCAAATAACTACTGAAATTTTATTCACTACTTGTGTGCAATTCTATACTATATGTATGCATTTCTAGTTGTATCCTGTTATTTAATTACTTTGAGTTTTTATCTTATTTATCTGTCTTAATATTTTATTCTGCCTGAGGATGACCAACGAGGACAAAAGCTTGTCTTTAAAATTGTGTTTAAAAAGTAGTGGATAAAATTTTAGTAGTTATTTGACTATGTTTTTGTCTGAAAATGTCGCTGGGAAATCTGCTATTTGCATTGCCTCTGCAACATAGAAGTGTAATTAGGAAAGAAGAACGGCTACTTAAAAAAGTCGTGAATGCAGAATCTGCTCTGCTTTTCAACAATATATATATATATATATATATATATATATGGAACATGCTAAATAAATGGATTTAAAAAAATACCTATTAGAAATTAATTACAAATTAGTCATAATTAATAGGTTAAAATTGAAATCATTATAATTAAACAGGTATTATATTTCTTTCTCTAATTAAAGTCTCATTACACAACAAATGTTCTGACTTTCACTTAATATCATGGACGAGGGTAGCCCAGTGGTTTGTGTACTCGTCTCTATACTGGTAGATACCGCGTTGGATTCTCGCTATGGCCCTCGAATTTTTCACGCGGGAAGTGAATAAATCTGAGCTTTCGTCCTTTTGAGAGGATATTCAGACGTTGGTCCCGAAGATGTACGATGTCAGGTACTTGTTAAAGGTCTCATATTCTAAATAGACTTGAGTTAGGCAAAATTTAGGACTCGTAAATAGATCCAATCCAGTAATGTGGTTCGCAAATTACTAAATTGGGTGTAAAATAAAAAATCAGTCATACCTTCCACCCTCTAGAATAGAACTTTTTAGTTCTATTAAGGAAGAAGGGTTAATTAAGACTTAATCAAGCAAGAAGGGTTATTAGTACATATCAAGTAGCGACCTCTACATCAAACCTAGGTATGTAAATAAAGGAAGGAGTGCTTTAAGAGCATAGAAGTACAAGAAGAGTTATTATTACATCGCTTGGACAGGCTCAGTAGGACCTAGGTCCTGAGGTTAACCCAAGAGCTCTTAAAACACTGTCGGTACTCGGAGGCGGTGGTAGCCATGCTTCTTTTGCAGTCCCGCATGCCTTGTCGTTGGTGTTGGTCTCGTAGTGGATGTAGTTCCTCACCCATGAAGGTTAGACTCTCTAAGGCAGGAGTGTCAAAGTCAAAATGGACCACATAAAAAATGTAGTAACAAGCCGAGGGCCGGACTGACCAAATGTTTATTGATTTTTTTTAAAATGACCGCATATAGTTTAGTGAACGAAATTGAACCTACTGAAAACCTAACAAATATATTGTAATATGATCTGATAAATGAAACAATATTTTCTTATGGCTTTGTCAGTCATTTTTAATTTTCAACAGCACAAAAGACAAATTTCCTTTATATATAAATCCCCATAACATGAACATGAAATGTTTTAAGTGGTATTATTCAAGGCAGCATCAGTATATTTTCTCATTTAGACATACAGGTTTTCCAGGTAGCTCCGTGAACATGTACTTCGACTTCCACCTTTTTTGAAACCACCGGTTCTCAGTGCCCGCCTTCCGTTTTGCCATTTTTGAAGGGTATCTGAAAGTTAACTTTTCCTATTATGCTAATGACTGCTGATAAATTATGAAATGAAGCCACACTCGCTGCGTCGCCTTTGCATTGTGGGAAATGTAGTATTGGTGCGTGTAAAACTTCTGCAGCTTGCGGGTCGGTTTTAAAAATAAACTAATATCATCCTGCGGGCCATAGAAAACCCTCTCGCGGGCCTGATTTGGCCCGCGGGCCTTGACTCTGACATATGGGCTCTAGGGAGTCGTTGTGTGAGAAGCAGCATCCCCTCGGGTGGTTACCCGCAGACAGGGTCATTCCTAGAAAAGTGCGGGGATCCGCCAACTCAATCACCACAAATTATTATATATATATAAAAATTGTTATATTGTACAAGTATTAGAAATAAAGATAAACGGTTGCGGTAGCTGTTAGGCTGATAGGTAGGCGTGACAGATTAACCAGTGAACAGGTAATTTGTCCGAGGTCACTACCGTCGTCCCGCAGGACTGGCTTGGGACCAGGGCGGTTGCCCCGGTTCGCTCTACCAAGGAACGGGCCTGCCCGCAGAGCAATAAGACCTTGACCTTTACCATTTCGTACGGTCCATCACTTGGCAGATGGACTTGAAAAATGGTACTCACTTAGGTGACGCCTGGTAGCTAGTTATTGGAATTTCTTGGGGGGGGGGGGGGGGGGGGAATCCTAATGGATCCTAGGACAGTCTTAAAACTGAAAGGAATGAGTAGTCCAGTCCTACTGTATCTTTACATTGATATATATCATTATTACTGATAAGAAAATGAGTTAAGAAAACATGTATTATATTACCATATAATATCATAAAGAACTATCCTAATACGCTAGTAACACTACTTACGTTTTGTTTTAAGAAAAAAACAAAATATTCTTTAAATGGATTGATTTAGAAAAGCCAACATTTACTATGATTATATATCACAGATTGACATACTGAAAAAGAAAAGAGGAGTGTCTCGACAGCATTTACAATCTCATTTAGACCATTACTCTTGCCAAATTCTGATAAAACACCTTGACATATCAGAGGTTTCTAGAACGATGCAAGATATGTTTACAAACAGTAATAGAATAATTTTGACGGGAAGCATTGTATATTTTACTTCTTTTAATTTTCTAAACTTTGATTACCTTTTGAATAAATTGTAAACTTTTGTACATTGAATTGAGCAAAATTTCGTATAAATGTATTCCTACAAAACTGATTATTATTTACGGTATAAACCATAATTGGTGGTAGATAGCATACTGTAGTAGAAAATCGAAGGTAGGTGTAGTGTGGTGTAGTTTTTATTCCTGTTTGAATTGAATACTTTTAGGATGGCAGGGCAGCGTCTGTGGGGTTAGCTATTAACTAATTATCAAATTAAGCTTAACTAAACGTAACACCACATTCATTGACTGTTAGGGTGCACAAAGTACACCGGGGCAGTTGGTATAATATTATTATTACTTGCTATTACATTGAGTAGGTTAGGTTAGGTTACAGTGGCAGTCCCACAAGAGAACACACGTAGGCCCAGCATTGGCCCTTTGTGATACCACACAATGAAAATTGATTCTACAGTGGGAGTCCTACATTTTGCCTTACTCAAGTGTATTTAGAGTAGGGATCTTTAACAAGTATCTGACAGACATCGTACAGGCTCGGGACCAACGGTTAACGTCCTTCCCCGAGGGATGACGTGCTCAGATTTATTCACCTCTCTCGTGAATAAATCGAGGGCCAGGTGGGTATCGAACCCCGGTCCTATTAGTTCAGAGGCGAGTACGTAAACCACTGAGCTAACCTGGCCCCTATTACATTGAGTAAGAGAGAAGGTAAAACTAAAAGTGAGGGGTAAAAAAAAGAATAAAATATTAAAAGTTGACACAAGAAGGTTAGAAGGGAATGTTTGAGGAGAGGGTGTGTAAGATGAGCAGTAGATTGAAAGAGCAGTAGACGGGCCCTCAGCCTAGACAGATCAAGATAAACAGTCCGCAGGCAGCTGGGGACATCAGCCCACTCTGCTACAACAATAAATAAATTTGTACTTGGTGCCATAGGGTACAACAAACAAATCAGGAATGCTCCACAGTCAACTTTAATATCATCCAAACGTATTATCCAAGTAAACAATCAGTTTAAAAAATTAACCCAGCTAACTCCATTTTGCGTAAATATAATCATCGTTTAAACAGTAGGAAAAATAAATTCTTCACATCTTTATTTATTAATCGTATATTAATTGAATATGAACACAACTTTTGAGAAAATTGTATGAAATGGATTAGTTCCTTTTCATTATTCTTAATAACAGCGTGAAAACTGTTCTCTATATTTGTAATTTTCCCAGAACAGGATACTGGGAATTTGACAATTCATAAATTTAACTCTATGACTTTGAGAATTATCAGGTGAATAAGATTAACTAATTAAGATTACAAGCTATAATTGAATAATGACACAAGAGAAGTCATTTAAGGGTGTCGTTAGTAATAAGCGATGTAACGCGACACGTCTTAAAACAGCGAGATAAACATTACACTTTTAAAACATATTCTCAAGTTTTTCTGTCTTATTAGAGAATCGATAAAAAAAAATAAGTAAACAGTGAATATTACATAAACTATTTTGTATAAATCATTTTTAAATGTAGATTTTTCAATAAAAATAATTAATTTAGTATTAGCGCATTTTATCTTAATTTATTTGTTTACCTAATTATATCGCAGTATATATTAATTTAATTAATAAAATCAATCATATTATTTTGATTTTGAAAGAAGTTTATTTCTATTATTCATGTAGAATAGAGATTCTAATGTAAAATTGAAAAAAAATATTGGTTTACATAATGAAATAATACAAAATATAAACGTTATTTAATACTATTCAAATCCTTTGTGATTGCAATAGTCCATTCAACTGTCAGTATGTATTAGCATGAGTATGTTTAGGTTAGGTTAGGTTGCAGTGGCTGTCCTACAAGAGAGCACACATTGGCCCTTTGTGATACCACACTATGAACATTCTACTTTGGGAGTCCTTAACTCAAGTATTTAGAGCAGGGATCTTTAATGAGTTCCTGGCATCGTACAGGCTCGGGACCGACGGCTAAACGTCCTCTCTGAAGGAAAGGTGATCAAATTTTTGTTTTGACTTTCCGGATGAACATATCGAGCGCCAGAGTGGGTATCGAACCCCGGATCTACCAGTCCATAGTCGAACACATAAGCTTTCCTGACCTCTATGAACACCAGTAGGTTAATACACGTAAAAATATTTTTATAAATGTGTTTTTTAAAAAAATAATGTATACAATATTAGCAACGTCTAAACCATAGTAAGAAATGAGAAATGTGACCAATGTAACTTTATATAGTGACATCTCTGATTTACTTACTGTGGTTTAGATTATATATAAACGGTTTATCATTTCTTTGTTAATCACATAATAAACACGTAATTTGTATTTCACATGTTTATTATGAAACCTTGTTGTACTATACTACGTATCATATCACACTAAACCGTGGTTAGTATGCTGTTTGCCAGCCGAGCAGAACTCCTCGTCTTCTTTTTCTCCTTCTCCTTAATGTCGAAATATTAAGGTGAGTTGTGTGTTGTTTCTATGTGTTCTTTTCTTGTAATCGTTTGATATATTGTTATATATATATAATATATAGCTTAGTTGACTGTCGTCCCTCCGTCAATTTAATTCTTCTCCTGAGGACGACCGCCATTGCGGTCGAAATATTGAAAAGTGAATCTTTCTTATGTTTCTGTCTATGTGTCACAGTTTATTTTAAGTATATATAAATATAACAAGAATTCACAATAAAAACGTTAAATAACAATCAATTTATTAGTTGTGGTTCAAACCACAACTAAATTGAGATTTGACTCTGTGAACGGTCTTCGTCAGAGTCAAAAACCCAACTGACGAAGACTGCTTGTTACGGTTCAAAGATCTTTTTTTTTCCCATTTCATATTGTGGTTTGATCATTGATTGTTATTTCACATGTTTATGTGAAATCTTGTATACATATATTTATATAATTAAACAATCAAGAAAGCTTTATAGATTGATTAATTTACTTTTTCGTTCATACCGTTTTCATTTTATTGTATGTTTCTTTTGACTAAATGTAATGGCATCCGTCAGAGGTTCATTATGACTGTGTTATCCTGAAACACGAGTATGTAGGTATCTCAGCCTAGGTAAAACTTATTACAAAACTTAAAGAGTTCATATAAATTAATACTTGGTATAGGAAAAAATGAAATGGATTCTTTCAACAAAGGAAAATAAGAAAGAAGCCTTTGAAAAGTAAGTGATATGATTGAATTTTTAAGTAAATATTTTATCTTTCAAGAAGGATTCAATTACAAACAAAGATGAAACTGATTGTTGAACTTCAAATGGGAAGGAAATGAAAGGAATCTTTTTTTTTTTATTATCTGATTATTTGGAAAGGACAGTGGGGGAACAAGTTTACTTTATCGCTGACTTGACAGCAGGGATACAAAACTGAAAGAAAAAAAAACGGGAAAATTCGAGTTTCTTAAATAAAGATATACCTGAAATACTTGCGATAACAATGAGGTTAATTCATAAAAATACAATAGAGAAACGTAACAATAAATATACAAAATAAACAGAATGACAAGTAATATGAATGACAAAGGGAACAGAGAGGGAGAGAGTGTCTCGAGGCAGCAAACAGACAAGGACAGATGAGGGTTTCACTTCCATCTCTTATATTATATTGCACTCTAAAGACATTAAACGAAAGGCCTCCCAGAATTGCCTCTTTTTGATTTTCCTTTGTTGTGTCACCTGTTACAGTAAACATACCAACAGAAAGTTTGACAAGAAAGTAACTATATAACATGTTTATTAAGTTGAAATTATTCAAAAAAAAAACGAGTACGAGTTTTTATATAGTACTGACAAGCTGGCTTATCTTTGGGGTACTCATAACAAATAAGTTTCCTCTCTTTTTTCAGATTTATTTTCTTTACTTTTTTTCAGTATTTTTTTTTCAACTGATTCAATAGCAAATTATTTCGAATCCTCAGTAGCACCTCGGCGAGCGAGTTTAATTAGTTCCCAGACCGAGCTCGTATTGCGATTTACTCGTATTAGGAAGCAATTTTTCTCATTGAAATTAATATGAAAATAAATAATCCGCTCCAAATTCCTGATTTTAGTCTTTTTTTAAGACTAAATTTTTTAAAAAAAATGTGTAATTAAAAAATAAACAATCCTGTACATGTAATATAATAGAAATGAATGCATGATAATAATGTTTTATTATCATGCATTTTAAACTTAAAATGGAGACCCATCTAGGCATGAGGAAGACGGTTGCTCGTACTAAGAATTTTTACTTGTCGTACGAGACAAAAATTTTTTACGAATGGCTGCTCGTAAAGCGAATTGCTTATACAATGAGGCAGTCGTACTCGAGATGCTATGTACTTTTTTTTTATTATAGGGTAAAAACTTAATGAAATGGTCTCCACATATAAAAATTTAATGGTAAAACCACGAGTTTCGAACACGTAGTGTTCTTCTTCAGGCATTAACTAAAAAATACAATGACACCAGAGAGTTATCTATAGAATATAGTAAATATAGTACAAAATAAAAAAAAAATAAAATAAGGAAGAGAATACGAAGCTAAGGGTGAGTGTCGGTGGTACAACTAACTGGGAATAGGATGGGCGTGGGTGAGGGTATGGGGTACATCTGTTTCTTATTAGAAGGCATTAGAAGGTACGTTTCATTGTTATTTTTTTTGCTAAACGTTAGGCTGAGCCTTTACATTTGCTCTAGGACTAAGTGTAGGAAACATATTGAAAATGTAACATAGAGAACTATAACGAAAAGGAAAACTACAACTATAGGAATACGGAGGAAATAGAACTTTTTTTTTATTTTCAAATTAGCATATTCTCACCGAAAAAGTAGTTTCTGCTACTGTATTTCTCTTCATGTTAACGTTTTCATTCATTTTCTCTAAGTGTTTTATATTGACAAAAAGGCATAATGCAGCTTTAGCTACCAGGGATATTGTATTGCTCGGGATGGTGCCCGCTGCCTGAGGTGATTTATGGATCTCCTATTTGCCCTTCCGTATTCTTATATTTCTTACTAAGAGTTTAGGTGACAAGGGATCTTCCTTCTTTGTACGAGTAATAAGTTTAGCGATTTCAAGTTAACATAGCCAGGGCTCATAGGTGGATCCGTCGTCCCTCTTTTCTTCTTCTTTCTCTAATTTTTTATTTCTCCATTCGAAAGGTTCAGGCACCTAATTCTGCCTTTGTGGCAGAATCAGCCCTAATAGTATGAGGTTAGCATAAGCGGATTCGTTGAAATATCGTGAGGTTAAATTATATGGTCTTTCTTACTTAGGTTGGAACCCATATGGGTGGGGGGTGGGGGACTTATGGAAGTGACATTCGTAGAGATTATTTATTTTACGTTCCTTCTCAGTTTTTCATCTTCATCTTTCTATATTTCCTTTCTTTCATTCTTTTCCTCTACCATCTTTCTCCTTCTTTTTAGATTTGCCTTAAATAACATAATCTTCATGCATTAAGGGTCCACTAAGATTATTTTGATATTATATAGCATAATGCCGATATAGGACTTTGAAACCAACCTTAGACAGGTTCATCTCACCCTAGGCATGCCTGCTTCGCTTCTTTATTCGGGTTGGGTTGCAGTGGCAGTCTCACAGAGGAACACCCTTAGGGTGAACATTGGTCCTTTGTGTTACCACACAATGAAGATTGATTCTACAATGGGAGTCTTAAATTTTGCTAAACTCAAATGTATTTAGAGTAGGGATCTTCAACGAGTACCTGACATCGTACAGGCTCGGGACCGACGGCTTAACTTCATCTCTGAGAGACGACGTGATCTGATTTATTATCCTCCCACGTGAATAAATCTAAAGTCAAAGTGGGTATTGAACCCTGGACCTACCAGTCCAGAGACGAGCACGTTGCCACTGAGCTGCCCTGACCACCAAATTCATTTTTCGTTATGTTAATCTCATGCTGTGTAGAAAGTATTATAAAAAAAATGACACACACATGATAAATTAAAACAGGTATGCAGGGAACGCTGCGTTATGAAAGCTGCCAGAACCAATTCTTTGATAAATCAAAACAAATATTTATAATTCATATGTTATTTAGAGAATTATTTGATGTTGTACCAAACATTTTACTGAAAAGAGAAAAGAAAATAAATAATGAACCTTGAGGTTTAAAGCGGCTAGCAGTAATATGATCTAAACACAATGTCAGTTCTCATAAAAGAAATACTGCTTTACTGAAAGAACTAACATATCTCCTGGCTTTAGATAGGAGAAGCGCACTCCATAAAGCGGCCAGATTTAATCCCTGGAGGAGATAAGAGAGATACACGACTGTCAAGTAAATTCCATCACGACATTAAACAGTCTCTTACAGCGGATTCAATTCAAGGCATTTTATTTATTGCACTTTGAATGTAGCAGCAACCCCAATCATAAATAGTTTTGATGCATAATACATTCATTGTTTGTTCATTATTGATACCTTATATTTGATACCAGTTTCTGGCTTCTCACTTCAACCAGACAAACCTAAACAACTCTACGTCTTTGAATTTCCATAATGAGTAAATACGACATAGTGACTACAGGGCTTATTAATTAGAGTCCATTTTAGTTACTGACCACCTGGTGTCAGCCATAGACTGCTCCCCTTTAGTACTAAAGGCAACACCTTCCAATCTTTGAATGTATACTAAATCTTTAATTTGTTATAAGTAAGTATAGTCTACACCAGGGGTTCTCAATGGGGGTGAAATTCACCCCCAAGGGGGTTATTTTGGGTTTCAGGGAGTTAACAGTGACCACAGAAGTTTACGGAGTGAGGAAAGCTATTATACCTGTAGGTTTTGACCTCTTAATTATAAAAAATAATTTGATTGAATTATTATTGTATATGTCCATCAATGTTTGTAATTAGCAGATCATTTATAAAATTCTATTTCAAACATAATCAATGTAAAGGGTAAAAGTGTATATACTATCTTGGAAAGAAGAGGGGGTTGGAGGGAATGGCATTGTGGGAAATAGCGAGAGGGGTGAATGGACCAAGTAAGGCTGAGAACTCCTGGTCCTACACTATTATAAAAGAAACCATGTCAGTCTGTCTGTTCGTCCCACACAAATATAAACAAATCCGACAAGTACAGCAAGTGTTCCACTTGTAAGATGAATTTTCATTTTTTATAGGTATACACCGGACCCTCGAGTTTCAGAACTTCCAAGTTTTCGAACTTTTTTCTTCCGAATAGCATAAGTTAGCAAACCCTTGTACACAGTGTAGATGTGTCAAGGTGAATTGAAAATGTGTTTTTTTTTTTAAATTACCATACCTGGGCATATTATTATCATTATTTGAGGGTGACTAAAGCACTGCGTCTTAAAAAACAAAAATTATTGTACTTCCCCTCTTCTGTACTAAAGTACCCCAACAGTTAGCTTCAACGCCTCCAAGAAGCTCAGCACTTTTGCTGGTTCCAGCGGTAAAGTTTTTCTATGGTTTGTTGAGTGTCCCGAAGCACCTGCCTCTGTGCAGCAAAGTTGCCTTACAGTCATACAGTCAGTCAGCAGGTGCAACGGTGTTTCTTCGTCTTCTTTGCAGAATCTGCACAAACCATCATTGATAATTATGGCCATTCAGCCATAAAAGCGACTTCCTTTTTCTTTCATCGGGTCCTTAGGTGCACTTGTGGGAGGTTCGCTCCTACTAGTTAGCGCTTTTGGACCCTCTGCACTTCCGGAAGTGGTCTCCGGACTTCCTTCTCCTTAGTATCATACAGGGGGAAATTCCTGTATCTCTATCGGTGGTATTTTGTCCGCTCCGGCAGAACACCGCATACCGGAGTAAGGCTATTTACTCAAGGGGGTCGCTTGGTGCCCTTGAGGCTCCGTTCATAATACAGAAACCCCTGAATCATCCATCCTTCGGCACGGATCGCATAACACCTTAGATTGGGGCTGGGATAAAAGGAGGGGAATTGGGGATTAGGAAGGATGTGAAACGAAGGTGGTGAGGCCCAGCCCCTGATCACCCACCTTCTCCTTCTCTTTCGTTTGTCCCTGCATACAGCAGGTTAGCAGGGAAGCCTCGAGAAGGCCGAAAGTCGGAGTTGAGTGTTAGAGGCGCTTAATCATCCATTACTACCTAGGCATAACTGTGTCACATTGTTTGTACAAACATGCACTCTCCCTCTGGTTACTTGTTGTTATTGTATAAGCGACGTGTTAGCTCAGCTGGTTGTCGAGCAGGTTGGCAACCTTTAGTTAAGCCTTTTTTTTGTTAGCTATATTGTTTACTATATACAAATAAATACTGTATATAACAAATAAATATATACTGTGTTAAAGTAAATGAAATTGAGGCAGCCTGATCCTACAAAACTGTGTTGAGGTTAGGCAATATATCTATGGTATGTCTTGGCCTGCCGTCAACAGTTAGGCTAGGTGTTTTTTGTTAATTTTAAAGTTTATTATGTATTAATATAATGCTTATTTAAATTAAATGTGTAGTGTGTTAAAGTAAAATGGAACTGAGATAGCCTAGCCCTTCTAACAAGTTTTAGTGAGGTTATGTATATGGTACAACTAGCATGCTGTCAACCACTTATTCTACCCTACCCACCACTTACCAGTCTTACGAATTTCCAGACTTTTCTGTTTCCAGATCTGTCTCGGTATCTATTAGTTCGGAAATTCGAGGGTCGAGTGTATTACCCTTTGCCGTAATAGGAATTTTATGAAATTTTTTTATTAATTAATAATATTAGGTTTAGTTTTTTTTTCAAAATTTCATTACTCTATAGTAAGCGATTTAGCGTTAAAACGCATTTTCTGAAAACATAAAATGTACCATACCACCCCTTTTGGTTAATGTAATTTTGAAAAAAATCACCTCAACTCCTCCCCCGCTTAAATACTCTATTTTTGGGTATAATTTCATTTTGATCTATCAAAGGGTATTCTCGAGATTTACATCTCTTTCAGGTTCCAAAAGTCCTTTTCAGATGTTTTTTTTTTCAATTATGGCTGTATGTTGGTGGGCATGTTTCCAAAAGTTTGTGGGCAAGCTACAGGCCATAACGTTCGAAGGATCAAATTGATATTTCAAAACTGAACCCGAGTACATATAGCCTATTGTTTCCGGGCAATATTTCATCGTGGGAAAATCCCTTTTATTTGACAAAATGTTAGTTTAGACATTTTTTTTTCTCCTAAACTGCTACAGCTAGAATCTAGTGCGTTGAAACTTTGGGACTGCTAATGAACTGACAGAACCTATAATTGGAAAAAAAAAAACTCAGACATTTAAAACAAAGAAAAGGTATTTTTTTGCAATAAAATGCAAAATATTTGACATATGATTAATCTTGAAAGTTTATGAGCATTATCCAGGTCACACCGTCTGCCTAACCGTAATCAAATTACATCTAAAAATAGCATGGTCTGAGAAGATGAACCAAATATCTTTTTACCCAAATTACATGAACTTAGACCTATTATCATTACAAAAAAATGTCTTTTTAAACGCCAAACAGTTAATTATAGAACAATAAAATTCTATAAATTTAAGAAAATAAACCTAAAATTATTTTTCTGCTCTAAAAATTTAATGACATCCCCCTCATTGCAAAGAGCAATGTATCTATAGATTCATTGCAAAGAGTAATGTATCTATAAAACCTCAAAATGCATATTATAATAATATATCAACTGTCGTACTTGTCGGATTGGTTTACAATTTAAATTTGTTTTAGGTGAATGGAGTGGAATAAAATTGTTATTTAAAAGTTTAATGAAAGAAATTTGAAATGTTCTACGTTGGTAGAGTAGATCGCCATTCTATAGTTTGCGATGTTTTGCAGGGAAAGATGGGTCTCCCAGTGTGTTGTAATCAGACTGCATCTGTACATTTGAACTAAACTTAATGACACATATATAGTTCTTGAGGTGTATTTGGGTAATATTTATTCATTGGGTACTCTTTCATTCTTGCTTACAAAACTAATACTAATTTTAAGTTACTTCCGCCAGATTAGGTTAGATTGCACTGGCAGTCCCACAAGGAGTACGCAAGCCCCAAACAATGGGCCCTTTGTCATACACACAAAGAAGTCTGATTCTACATTAAGAGTCCTAAATTTCGCCAACCTCAAGTGTATTTAGAGTAGAGAGACCTTTAACAAGTATCTGGCATTGTATAGGCCCGGGGATTGATGGCTTAACGTCTTCTACAGGGGGCGACATGCTGAATTTTTTTCACCTTCCACTTAAAAAAATCGAGGGCCAACGTGAGAATCTAAGGCTGTATATATCAATTCAGAGGCGAGCATGCAAACCACTGGGCTACTCTGGCCCGTTAAAACAGGTTATAAACAACTTTATTATTTCCACAAAGTGATAAATCGATAATAAAAAGCTATTTTTACTTGTTATGTTTATAGGGGCTTAAATACGGCTCTATGCCCGGTATATACCATATGCCAGCATATACTGGTATAGTCTATACCAGTCATAGAGCCGTATTTAATAAGCTTTAGCTGCGGTAATGCCAGTTCAGATTTAATCATGTTTAGCCCGCCGGCCACACCACGATACAGCAGACCTGTCTTGATGTATTTATCGTGGTGCCCTGTCACCACGTCACAAGTGATCAACTGTATTCCCACAAATCAGTTAGTCGAGACAGTCTGCGTGATGTGTCCAAGGTGCACAATGCTCAAGTGGGCTCCCACGACCTACGCCACCCTTCTCTCACACCGTACCCAAAAAAAAGTTCACAAGAGCCTTACACCCCCTGATATTTATATTATTCTCAAGTATTAATACATCCATACCTCTTCATACGAAATAACTCGTTATGGAAGCTGTTTCGTAAAATGAATCATTAATTACATGTAAACACCTAATGCGTTCCAAGCCCCCAATACCCACCCCAAAATACACTTGATAAATTAAAATAACCAATATATGCAATAGCCGATATAACAATTGTTATAAATATTATAATTGTAATTAGCAAAGAGATAAATTATGGAATGATATATTTTTCTTTTTGTCTAAGAAGGTGAAATGCATTTACGCACATAGTGCTGGGATCCCAGTAAACCACAACTGTTTTCCACATTACCTCAGGTTAATAAAATTTACCACCCACCATGCTGGTCATTTACTTCTTGATTAGAGCGAATGGGTGAGTGATATGCTAGCCGGTGTACCGGGTAGAAGGACAGGAGGTCCTTGAGACGCAAATAGTTCCTCCTTGTTTGAGGATCATACCGGACGGTAGGAGTTGGCCAATGCGATAACAATTAGACAATCACTTCCATGCAAGATAAATCTGTGTTACAAAGAATCACAAGATCTTGGAAAATACTACCAAAAAAAAAGAAAGAAAAAAAAAGTTCAACACCACACCCAGTTGAAAATGAATCGTCAGTCATTTGTAATACCTTCGCAACCCAACTGTAACTTTCCAAATGCTTTACTCAACCCTCTTGCATGATTAGAAATCTGTCTAATCCATGATAGACAATGAATCTGCGAGTAATACATCAAACTTTATGGTCTTTTGGATGCCCCTTAACTTCAAACAAATTATTATATTTTTAAAAATTAACAATAGACAAAGCTTTCTATTTCTCATAGAGAGTAGTAACCCAATACCAAAGGCGACCTAGTTTCAAACATCTAAATCAAATAGTCTTGTCAAAACTGTAAAATAGATCATTTTAGGTAAACTATTCTCACTTTTTAAAAACTTTAAACAAATAATTCCGAAATCAATGTTATAATATTGAAATACATGGATATCTTTTAGAAAACTCAATATTTAGAAACGTCTTACCTCAATAGTTTGTTGCTCGGCCATCTTAAAGAACAAATTCTATAAACAATAATGTATTAGTATTTCGTATAACCTCTTTCCAACTGGTAGTTAACATTTGCGGTTACTTAATTTTAAGATATTAGTTATTATAACTTATCAATAAATAACTTATATTTAAGTTTTATTATTAATATATATATATTATATTATTAATATCTGTCAAACCTCAAATTGATTGAGGTTTCAAATCTGTGGACAACTGATCTCAGAGGCTGTGCTATTTGTCTGGACAAGGTGATCTTATCCAGTTCTTTTATTAAATTTATGTCTATAATATTATCTGGATCTTGGAGAGTATTAATGTTTCAGACAGAAAAAAAGGGCTTCTTGCTAAGGCAGTTAAAGATTAGAGGTGTTCACAGGTCGTGTTACCGGCTGAGGAAGGCGAAATGGCCTAAGACTGGCCTGGGAAAAGAAAAAAAAAGAAAGAAAAAAAGGGTTTGACGGGCTGTAAAGGAAGCAGACGAAGAGAGTGTCAAGGGAAGGGAGATTGCATTGTAAAATTAGCAAAGGGTGGTTGAACTTAGCAAAGGCTATGTTTAGTAAAGTGCAGCGAGAGCATGAAAGTGAGAACAGCAGAGGCCTGGGGGGGCGTGTCTGTTTACCTCGAGAGTCACGAGCAAGCGTCACGGCTGTCCGACCTAACGACCTCTACGTGCCTGGGCCACCGGCTACTGCAGATACGCCTCCGAGACCCTGTCACTCTTTTCAAACCGCCCTAATAGCTTCTTCAGCTCTCAGTCTCCAAATAGCCCCGCAGTCTGCATCCGCAGCCACCAAACAATAACAATATACCTTCTTTTTTTTTTCCTCTGGCATACAGTCTGCTTAAGGTAATAGCATATTTTCAGACATTAGACGCAATCACTTGTGTGGAGTATACCTCCTGACGCATAAACCCGTTACAGATACGCTACGTTCTGGATTTAGTCAATTTAATTTTTCGCAGTTCAGTTTACAATGCATTAGAGGGTCACATTAGTAGTGTAGATCCCCTGATTTATAAAATATCAATATATATATATAATAATTAAATGAAACGGTCCAACGGACTTTTAAATAAAACCAATTAAAAAAAGATAGCACACAGATAGACACAGGAATAACTCACTTCTATATATCGACCATCGTTGTCATCAGGAGGCGAAGAGTCTCACGAACAGTCGCCGCTCTGCCTTCCTGCGGGACTCTTCGCCTCCTGATGACGACGATGGTCGATATATAGAAGTGAGTTATTCCTGTGTTTATCTGTGTGCCATCTTTTTTTAATTGGTTTTTATTTATATATATAAAACACTTAATATAAACTGCGACATAGTAAGAAACAGGAAACAGATGACGACCACCATAGCGGTCGAAATATTGAAAAGTGAGTCTTTGTTATGTTTCTTTCTATGTGTTACAATTTATATTAAAGTAATCTGTCCTGCCGGACCGCATTTCCTTTATCAGATATATGTATATATACGAGTATCAATGATGAAACCATAATAAGACATGGGAAAACAGATTAAGATCTTTCAACCGTAACAAGTGGTCTTCATCAGAGTCAAAAACCCAAACCGTCAGTTAATTTTTGAGACAGTTCTTTTTATTTGCATTTTTTGTACAATTTGAATTTTCCAAAAAAAAATTATAATGTTTTCTTCCAAAGTAGTTTTCTATTCATACGTAATAGGTCAAAGGGTAATCGATGAGTAGTTGATATACTAAAGTACTTTCCCATTCACATTTCATAGATCAAATAGTTTTCAATTCATAGGTCATAAGACAAAGTAGTAATTGACGAGTAGTACATACCAATGTGGTTTTCTGTTCATACAACATAGGTCAAAGAGGTAATCGATGAGTAGTTGATATACTAAAGTACTTTTCCATTCACATTTCATAGATCAAATAGTTTTCAATTCATAGGTCATAAGACAAAGTAGTAATTGACGAGTAGTACATACCAATGTGGTTTTCTGTTCATACAACATAGGTCAAAGAGGTAATCGATGAGTAGTTGAAAAACTTCGCCTCCTGATGAATGGAAAAGTATTCCATTCACATTTCATAGATTTTCAATTCATATGCCATAGGTCAAACTGGTTTTAGGCACATATGTACGTCACTCGCCAAAGTATCCTTTTGCACGTGCATGGTACTTCAAAGTAATTCTGACATTCAGATCCTATAACTAAATCAATGCTAAACATATTTGAGACTAATGAACATGACAGATGTATATATAGGGTTATATGCTTTATTGATTGGTTCAACAGGTAAATACAGTACAAGTTAACAACTGGGATAGCACCGCCACTACACAATGCAAATCATAATGGTCTATATATATATAAGGTTACAATTTAGATATATATATATATATAGAAAGTGGCATTTAGAAAGTAGTTTTACAAATGTATAAAATTGCGCAATTCGCACTATGAAAACATAACGTCTTTTTTTTATTATTTAAAGACATCAATTTTTATACATAAACAAAAAAAAAAAGAAAATAACAAATTTTCAAAATGTTTATCACATTATGTCATGGATAAATAAAAATATATTTAGGCCTATTTACGATACAACCTCCAATGAAAACAAAAAAAAAACACTTTTCTAAAAACATTTTTCTTTTGACAAGTGGTTTGATTATAAATAATACATATTAATAAAAAAAAAGAAACGAATACACATTTATCATTTAGAAGTAAAATAAAATAATTTTTTTCTCAAATGAAAACAACATGTGTGGGGACAACAAAATAATAATCTTCTTTTGAACAAAATGAATACACCTTTTGATTGTTTGATAGATTAGTTAGCTATCGTGGCAGTGCGCAAGAACATATATTATTTTATTGAACAGTTCTGTTAGTAAAGCTCTATGTAACTAAACAGTTATTAGACTTTAATTACATTCCCGATCAAAGGCTCAATCGTCAGTTGAGCTTGCATGGCAGTGGACATTTTTAATGGAAATGTGTTTAACAACTAATATATAATCAATTAAACTCCGTTTACTATCTATTTAATTATTCGTTTTAAATTCGATATAATATCAAGTATATATCTGTTAAAATATTATATAAAATTGATAACATTTCAACCGGACTTTTTTTTTCTTTTATGTTTTTATGCACTTAATCAGTGTTTCTCAACCTTCTCAAAAAACAGAGTACATATGTAACTCTGGATAGTAATGGCTTGATAAATGACTGAATTATAATTAAAATGAAAGAAAATGGTTCTTCAAGTTTAATGAACCTTTATTATTTCCGTATACTGGTCATGTATGATTTTCATTTCAATTATCCCGTTCCTCAAGAGTTCAGTGTATAAGGGACTGAAGTCTGTCTCTTTATTTTATCAAACTATGCGGGCAACCTGTAACACTTTTGAAACCCAACTGTAAAATCGCACCTATCTGCATGAAACTGAATTACGACCCACTTGTAATCCATTCGAGACCCACCTTTAACAAAACCCTCAAAACCCACCTAGATGAAACTGAATAGTAACCCACTTGTAATCCACTCGAGACCCATCTGTAACACCTCAGAAACCCACCTGTAACATTGTACCAACCAAGATGAAACTGAATCGCAACCCACTTGTAATCCATTTGAGACCATCTGTAACACCTTAGAAAACTATCAGTAACATCATACCGACCTAGATGAAACTGTATCGCAAATCACTTGTACGTATTCGCGATGAAATATAACATCATGCCAATCTACTTGAGATATTGAACTTGACTACTGATTAAAACATCTTCACTACTTAGTTGGTAACACCTTCGCTCGTCATAGGTTGAGAAAGACTGATCTAAAAACACACAATTTTTTGCTCCTTCTATAAATAATTACAAATAGAATACATAAATTGGAAACAAATACCAGTTAAGAACATGATAAAAAACAGTTAGAAAATAAAAACATTTGTTTGCTAAATTTTAACTTTTCAGTACTTAAAAAAGTTATAATACAGGAATTTATAATTGTTTAATAACAGTATTGATTTAATCAAGTTTATTATTAATAAATAAACACTTAATATCTACAATGACAAATTGAAGATAACATTAAAATCTTCTGTATTAAGGCAGGATTATTACAAAAATAGGTTCAGATATATAAACTTACTGCTTATTTATTTTATTTCAGAGAAAATGGAGTCAATTGTTATATTTTAAACTGCAGGAATTACAAATTTTTACGAATTGATGTAATATAAGATATTTTAAAATTAAGTATTGAAAACTTTGTTCTCCTGGTAATGAGTGTTTACTAAGAGGGGTGTATCGCGACGTTTTGCCTACACTGTTTATAGCATTTTCAAAGAGGAAAGAAATATGAAGCTCTAATGATAAACAGGTTTAGGAAGAAGGGTACCTGTTATGATTTAGGGTTAAACTGACAAGGTTGAAAGTTGTTTGGACAGGGTGAGGCAGGAGCATAGGTCGAGGGAAGGTCAAAGGGTAATTCACTTGAAAGACTTCTTCAAGAATTCAATCATTGGTAATGTTCACAACCATTGCAGCCAGCCACTGAATGTATCTCCTCTAATGTACAATCAATCAACCAAGCACTACATCATACAGTTATAAATTCCTCCAGTTTGGTTAAACTTAGAATTACTCAGTGACGTAAAAAGGGGAGGGCACATGCCAGAGGGAGGCATTTTGAGGGTTTAAAAATAGAAAATATAAAAAAAGTAAAATCATAACAAGCTAACAAAAAATCTGAAATTTTGTACCGACATCAATTTTTAAGGTCGTAATTCTTTTCAACAATTTTTGTCTGTAATACTGTTTTTAAGGGATTTTTTAACTGTAATATTTGAAAATTAAAAATAACTGTATTTTGGATGTTTAACATAAACAGTTAATTTAATTTAAAAAAATTTTTATGATTAGAATTATACGCTTTTGTTTTGAATAATCTTTGGTTTCTTTAATGATGATTGTAAATGTATACGAGTACTGTAATAAAATGAAAGTTTGGCGCTAAATGAGATCTGTGATTGTAATTCCATTTAAATAAATATTTTGAGGACTTTCTTTAATTTTGAAGGTTAACGGATTTTCAACGGACACCCGGGGAGGGAGGGGGGAACCACCCCGGGCAGCTAAAATGGTTTTGTTAAACCACCGGAATTACTGATTGGTTTGTTGGGCGAAAGAGGCTGTCACGTAAAAATCATTTTTACGTGGAACAGACATACAACAAATAATATTGAAAAATTATTTGCGTTTGTTTTGAGCTCTTACTCATCATTTTATCGTGTTTTTTTTTTATCTGTACAAACCCATGGAATTCAACACAGCACCTCCTTACAGACATTCATTCAAATATTAAATAACCCATAAGAAATAAAATGCAAAATTATAAGGTTATAACTGGGTTATTACTTAAAATGTATATTACTTTATTGATTATGTATGTATATTACTTAAACCCATAATTTAATAACCCATAATAATATGGGATATTAAATATAAAATTACAAAATCAAGAGAAATACCTTTTAAACATTAATAACTACCCGGTAGGCAATACTGCCTCACAACTGACTCTGTTATTAATAAAAGTAATAATTTATTTAGAAAAAAAAAACAAAGAAATTTCGCTCGAAGAAACAAAATTAGCTTTACCACTTTTTTTTTATTAAAATAAGTTACCGTAAATCAAATAGTTTATTAGGTACAAATAAAATTTTTGAATAAACCGTCAAAACATGAAATTAACAGAATTACAATTAATTGTTTTTTTTTCCTTTAAAGAACCTATATAATTTTGAATATTCGTTGTTTTTATTCATTTATTTTTACATTAATTTTGTTTAATATTAATTTGATATATTTTAAGCAAATATATCACGATTTCTTGAATTTTTTTTTCCTTGAAAGGGATCTACGTAATGTAGAACAGGCATCTTCGTTGTTTTTATTATGCATTCGTAGGTTTGTATTGTTTTCCTGTAACCGGCCCTGAGTAATATTCAGTTGGATTTTATTACAACAATCAATAAAATAACTTGTAATAGTGTTATATAAAATGTATGAAATCCCACAGAAGGATCTTCTTACAGATACGTATGGAATATTGAATTATCTATAAGGCACTATGTGCCGTGAAGGATCCCAGGTGTGTGAAAACGTCTGCTTCCTCCTATATGATGGCAATTATTAGACAAGCAATTGATGGTATACAGACATAAACATTTCACATTAGTGCATGCTTTGTCAAAACTATTTTATATCATCTGGACAAAAAAAGAAAAAAAATTAAAAAAAAACATTTCCACAGACATCCACAGTTACTTTTCCTTAAGTTTTTGTGTATTTTTATTTTTTATGAATGAAGATGTGAAACGCTTTTCAGGAAATGTTAGCACCATAGTCGTTTATGAAGAGTCTCTAAAGAACTGGTTATCCCTTGGCAATCATTTAGTGAGTGCAAACAAGTCCTTGTCGTCCTAACGCCCTAATCCTACACATTCCAGTCAATTCGTTATATTTTCCGGTTCAAGAAGAGTGTAGTTTGTATAGGGTTCAAACACTGAAATGAAATCTCACACCCCTGTGGGAAAAGATTATCTTGGAGGTAGGTTTCACTAAATTGTGGTTTATACTGTACGACTGAGGTAACACCGTTAATTGAAGCTCTGCTATTGCACTTGAAGCGTGAGGTAGCAAAACAAGGTTAGCATCCAATATTAAAACAAGGATAAAAGAATCACAATTACAACTATTCAAGCATTCTTGAACAGTCATAATTAGAAAAAGGGGTAATTGACAAAGAATGACTGATAGAATAAAAGTAATTACAAGTAATTAAGATAGAAAAAGGTAATTAACAAATGATGAATAAGGGTAATTGACAAGAATAACTGATAGAATATAGGTTAAATATAAGCAATAATTAAGAGAGAATGACTTTTAGAATAAGGGGTAATTAAGAAGAGAATGATTAATAGAATAAGGGGTAATTAAAAATAATGACTGATTTGATTGTTCAATATTTCAATAAGGAAAATCAAAACCGTCAGCTATGACAATTTATTTTACTTTGAGTCCATATTTTACAAATGTTGAATTGAATGTGACCACCTGCAGCAGGGGTAACAAACACATAAATGCGATGGCAGAATTCCTCGCAGGCGTACATCATATAGTATTGAACGAATGAACTACTGCAACTATTCCTTTTGAATGTTAAGGATACTCCTGTCGGGTTCTTAAGACATTGCCTTTATGTTTCTATTAAACATAAGCAGAGCTGCCGTATGATTTCAGCCCCTCCTCCTTTAGGGGTAGAGGTGCAATCCTGAAGGATTTAACGAGTTTCGATGATTTAACATCTAACTTCGATGATCGACTATCTAAACAGCGTGTCGCATATTGAATAAAATTCATGGAAATTCCTTACTGGTACAAATAAAAATGCTTGCGGTACAAGCAAATTGGGCATTTACGGATATTTGTTATTGCATTGAGGAATGGCATAACAAATGTAGATATTAAAGAAATACTTTGACTTATTTTAAAATAAGAAGGCGACAAATGAAAGCTTAGTAACTACTTTGCTAATATTGACCATTTGAAATAACTGTTCTCTGCCAAAACTGAACTCGCACACACATCTATGCACAATGCAGAAGAATCACAACAAACAGGTGAAACAATCAGTGATGTTTCACCATAACATCATATAACACCATAAGGAAAAAGGAAAACAGTAGAAATAAATGCTCTGAGGCCTTTCACTTTATGCCATCAGAAAGCAAAGTAAAAACTTACTTTGTTAAAAAAAACGATACTTTTAGAAAGTATCCTTTTTACTTTGTTTGCTCTCTGATGACAAAAAGCGAAACGCCTCAGAGTATGTATTTCTACTGTTTTCTTTTTTTCCTTGTGGTTTTATACTTCATCTGTGCATAAATATAATAAATACTTGAATTCCATATTCATTTCAGAGCCAAAATGTGAAGCTTGTTGTAGTATAAAAGGCTGTGACGAGATCTCGAGGATTTCTACTCTGGATTAATCTGGTATGCATTTGACCCCACCCCTTCCTCCCTCAAAACGTCGCCCCATTGGCACATAGCAGCAGGGGCGGACTCCCCTTCGCATGCCACTGGTTTATGTTCCACCACTACACATGTCATCCAAGACCTTAAACAACGAGTACTAGCGATGATTAATACTGTGCACTATGATATAGTGGTACATAGCTGCGAGGAATTCTCGAAGTGAATATATCCATCCTGCAGATGGAAACCACATTCAACACACTCGTATATATAAACAACAAACAGTCAGGACAACTTATCAAACGATTAGGGGAAAAGAGCACGGAGAAACAACAAAAACTCACAATATTTCGATCTCATCGTCATCGTCAGCAGGACAAGAACTCTGCTGGCCTGCAAAATAACAACATTGCTATTTTCCAGGCGAGCAGAGCTCTTCCACTCCAGATGGCGGCGACGTCGAAATATTGAAGTTAGTCTTCTTGTTTCTCCTTGATCTCTTATATGCAGAAGTGTCACAAGAAACACATTTCATTCTATAATCAAGGAAATCACCACTAAAAGTAGTAAAAGAAAAGTAAAAACTTACAAGCGCTTTCGAGTGACACCCCCCTTTCACTTCATTGAAAACAGGCATGCTACTCGAAAGTAGTTCGAACTTTTTTCCTTTTCTTTTACTAACTTAGTACTAATTTCTTATATATACATATATAAACAAAATTATAAACGAGGGAAAGTCAAATTACATAGAAAGTCTAACAGAACTCACTTCTATATGCCAACTATCTTTGTAATGAAGAAATGAGTTTTGTCAGTTCTTTCTATATATATATGGGGGGAAATAATGATAAAACACGCTGCATACGATTTGAATAAGTTTGTTTGTCACTGGTACATTTAATTTTATATATATGATAAATCAAAAAATACTAAACAGTCCAAGCCCGACAGATAAATAGGTGAAAAAGACAACACAAACAAGAAACGAGAAAACTTACTTGAATAAATATTTCGAACTGAAGTTCGTCGTCAGGAAGAGAGTAGAAGGGAAGAAGAAGAGTTACGTCCGTTCACGTGTACCAGTGGACTGCAACTGGTGAGTTGCAGTCCACTGGTACACGTGAACGGACGTACCTCTTCTTCTTCCCTTCTACTCTCTACCTGACGACGAACTTTAGTTCGAAATATTGATCCAGTAAGTTTTTTCGTTTCTTGTTTGTGTTGTCTTTTTCACATATATATACAATCATAGTTGAATTTAAAATTAAAATATATTATCTCTATATATTCATATGAAGAATTGCTAATTTGAAAATATAAACAAGAGTACATTATGACTGACATGGGTTTTCTGTTGCATTTCTGTATTGAAATATTGAGCAAATTAAACTGGTGATTCTTTTTTGAATAACCACGTAACATTTAAGCTTACACAATCATGAACGCACATGAATACTTTCAGGTAATTAACTTGGACCATTAAATAAAAAAACGATAGCCACCATTACTCAAGTAGTATCTAATGTAATTTCCATTCGAACTCTACTGATGTTTTCTATCTATACGAGATCATCCTCTTATAACGATTACAGAAAAGTGAAGCAAGTCTACTTGTAGCTTACTTTTTTCCTTGACCGGTTTTTTCATATCTTTCGTCCAAAATCCACAGCAAAACTAGACTCCTTTACTCTGGAAGGACGGACAAGATAAAAAAAAAATGCTATTCTACTTCAATTGAAACAACTTCTGGCGCTGCTCACGATAATATTATTCCTCATCAGAATAAGGGTTTTCAGAAGAAGACAAGAAGGAATATCAAATTTTATCTAGAGGAAACAGAAATGAAAAACAGCAGTTAAGTTATTGTAAAAAAAAGAAGTTAATTCTACAAGGCTTAAAGCTTAACATGGGAACATGTTTGATTATGATGGAGACCTACACTCAGGTGTTCTCGGTAAAAGGTTCCTACTCAGACACATGTATACATATACTCCAACGTAAATAAACCACAGTGAATAATTCTAAGGTAGTACCAAGATTTCACCATGTAATGTTCACACCATCGAATTCAAGCTGTGACTCTGATGAGGATCACACGTCGAAATATTTTAACTCCATTTTATTCTTTACTGTGATTTATAAGTTGATTTTTATTTCTTGTTGTTATTGTGAAATCACTTCTTTATGAAATTTTTTAATTTTTCTTTTATATACTTTAATCGTTGTTTGTCGCATTAATAAAAATGTTTAATTTTAACTAATAATTGTATGATTTTGCAGATATAACAATCTAATTTTAGAATTTATACAATATCAATACGTAGTTGATGAAACATTATTTAAAATCCTACTTTCGCTAAAAATTTCCAAAACATTTCTCCCTATCTCACAAATACACAGAAAACAATGAATCGCACATATAGGAGGTTTAAATTTAATCGATGAATTATTAAAAAACATTATACGGACATTGAAATAGATGGAAGGTTCAAAAGGCAACAATTGCAAAATATCATGACAATTAAAAGAGTTATAAAAGAAATATTTGCCAATCAAAGGTGTTTCGTGCGCCTTAGGATTTTTTCTCTTTTTCTTTTCAATACCCTAAACCCTTACTATACCTAATACCTCATTTATATTTTCAGGTATATCATACATTTGGGAGGGTAGTAAACTGATTGGATTGCAGTTGCTACAGTAATAGGGTTTGAATACAGTCAATATAATATTATGTAAAATAATGCATACGATAATCAATTCTAATAATCTACAAATATATATGTTTAAACAAACAAAGAAGAAAGACTAGTATTTGAAATAAATTTTCTAAATAAATTGTGCTATAACTTTCCCTCTATGTTATGCATGTAATATATAATTAAAAATATATATATTTTTTTACCAAGTGGTCAATCAATACATTAACGTCAAGGAAGAGGTAGAAATAAAAACTTAATATTAAACAATTGTAAAGAGAGCTAATAAAAGCATTGCTTTAATTTTATAAAAACAAAAAAAACATAATGGTTTTAATGAAAAAAGTTTACGAATAAAAGCTACATAATAAGGTGAATATGTATGATTTTATTTCAGTCACCAGTGTAAGCAATATCATACTAGAAATGCTCTACTGCCAACACCTTAATGACGGTCAAGTCAGTCAACGCCTCCCAATACATTCACCCATGTTTCTCAACCTTTCACATACTCTTACCCGCATTACGGACAAATCATTAAACAACTTCAAAATAAAAAAAAACTGTGAAAGGTAAAAAAATCAAAAGTTAAAAATTCAAGGAAAGTAAATGAAGTTGTTCAGGTAGCTCAACTCTTTGTTTTTTTTTTAACAATTGGAAAAGATTGTTCTATCATTTCAAATAATCAGTAAATCCATACTATAGTAAATAAATATTATATAGAGATTGACTGAACAGCTATGGAATTATAAGAGAATTTTAAAGGAGTATTGTTTTACGTTATATGAATAAAAAGAACAAAATACAACTGGAAAAGAGAGTTTTCACTATAATAAATTGACAGGATTTGCTGATAATAGCTGAGAACACTGTGCACAGATTTAGAAACACTATTTCTAATTTTTCCAATCAATGAATTTCGTTCTTACTGACTATCTAATTTCGTCCTGATGTAATGAAGTAATACAACAACAAATGGATAATAAATTTAGAGATGAAAAGTTTATGTTCGAAAAAGCAAAAAAAAAATGACTTTTAATAAGAAATTTACTTAACATTAAATCGTTAACCAACATTAAGATGTAGGTCCAAGAGGGGGGTTTCAAAGATTCGGCCATACACAGGGTTCGGTTCAATGTTAGTGGAGGAATATAGGTAATAAGAACAGGGAAATGTTATGTATGTCCATCTGGTTACACTGATGACTGAAATGGCCAACATATTTCAAATACAGGGTGTTTCGAATTTAGAACTTCCTCCCAACTCCACCACACCTGATATGGAAAACTAAACACTTTTCTGATACAGTCTTTCTTCAAGTATATCATCTTAAGTTTTTATAAAAAAATGCTTCAATATATATGTGATACTAGCTGATCTACCCGGAAGATTATGTCCCCGGCGTTTTGGTTATGGGCGTTAGAACCCACAAAAGGACCCTGATCAAAATCAAAATACCGTAGGTTAGCTCCCCCAACAAAAGTTATATAAGATCCATATGTTTCTTTGTATCTAAATGTCTCCAGTATTATTTCTATAGTGGACAGACAGGCAAACTTTGTGTTTTATATATACAGATTGTAGCCTCCATGACTAAGGTATTAAGGTTTTTTCTTGCAGTTGGATACTTCCATGCCTAATAAAGCACAACAAACTTTAAACGGACAGCCCAAAATCCGGGCCATAATCAGCGGAAAAGTAAAAAGGCTGGAGCATCACTAATCCCATGTTCCTAGACATCTAAGTACGCACTTCGAATCACTGGATACTCCCAAAGTAAACCATAATTTGGCCAATCCTGATCTACAGTTCTGAGCCATTCAGATCATCTTTGTCATTTATTCACAAAAAAACTAGTAAACATTGAAAAATTCTTTAATAAAAATTTGATTAATATACTTAAAGAAAGGCAAAAAAAACTTTATATTTTTCCACATGGAGGTAAGGGGTTCTCTACTTTTGAAATACCCTGTATATAACATAACAGCCTGTATATAACAGTCATAACATTTACCTTAACAACACCAAATTAAATGAAGAATAAAACTCTATTACAGTGGATTCAATAATCTAGACATACTATAATTTGACAAAATGTTATATTTTCCTTTGCTATTTGTGAAACTATAGACAAATTTACAATTCTGGTTAATAAATGAAAACGTTTGTTATATTCTACTTCTCAGGAAATTAAAATATTATAAATAATTGTTCTATATAAAAACGAATAAGATTTAAAGAAATAATTTCATCTAGAAATACTTAAAACAAACTGTAACATTTTTTTGAGATCAATTGCAGGTAGAAAATACTTTATTCACTCCGACATAAATTCTAGGGTTTAACTAAGAATTTCGAACTAAAAAGGTAAGAGTCTATAATTTTTTTTATAAATTTGAATAAAAAAAAAACAAATAACACGTCACTCGACGATTTAATTAAATATTTAATAATTAATGTTTTTATTGTTTAATTCAACTTGAACAATATAGTTGTTTCCTTTTCCATTCATAATGAAATTATTTATTTAGATTGATGTAAATATTTTTATAATCAAAATGTTCACTCATACATAGGAGTCAGTTACGTGAAAGATATTAATGATTTTTTTTAATGATTTATGTTTAATATTTCAATTTATGTGTAATTCAACATTTATATATATATACATATAATTCAAAGTGTGAAACAGTCCAAAAACAATATATCAAACAATTGCAAGAAAAGACACGTAGAAACAACATACAACTCACTTCAATATTTCGACCTCGTCGTCATCAGGAGAAAAAGAAGAAGATGAATGCTACAAAAGAAGATGGTTGTTTGCCAGCCGAGCAGAACTCATCTTCTTCTTCATCTTTTGAAGAGAAAAAGGTCGAAATATTGAAGTGAGTTGTATTGTTTCTACGTGTTTTTCTTGTAATCTTTTGACACATTTCAATTTTTTCTCTTCTCGACAACGTAGACACATAGTGATATATATATATATATATATATATATATATACAGTAAAACTCTTACGAGAGATATGACAATAACTTCAATATATCAACATCCGTCATCAGGAAATCAAAACCTACCCCTTCTCCTCTGATGACGACTGATGCAGAAATGAAGTAAGTTGTCAGTTCTTTTCCTAAGTTTTTTACTCTATATTTTAATATATACATATATACAAAACTAAAGTCTATCGGGACTCGGTTAGTTCTTCAGGTTCCAATTAAACTTTCATTGCCAACGTTTCTGTTTTTATTTAGAACCTTTTCCATAGGCCTACAAAACAGAGGAAATAGTAAGAAATAATTCAATCATTCAAAAATCAAACATACATAAAAAGTGCAATTAGTTACAATTAGGAAATTACAATAAAAATTTTGACAATAGGTTAATGAGAGAACTTACAGAAGTATAAATTTTGAAACGGAAAAACTAAGTATTATATTACAAATTATTTTACAAAGAAAAATAGTCTGTGGATTTCAACAACTGTAGTTTGAATGAACACGTGACACTGAACTGAAATAAACAAGCAAGGCAACTAAAATTCAAATTTTAATCGTCTTTGAATCTCTTAACATGTGTAACCTCTACGAGTCCGCAAACTCCATCGACCAACACAGCGTCGTTTATGATTGGGTCGTTCTTACCGGTACTCGGTGTTGATGACTTATGTTTTGGGGACAGATCAGCCGTCTGTTTCATTGGCACACGCGATGATGACCTAACCTAGGTCGTTGAGGTGGTGTTGATGGTCACCACCTCATCGAGGTGGTGGAGTCGCCGCAACTGCGCCTCTCCATCTTGCTGGTGGACTCCCACGGCATCGGCCTTTAATTATAGAATTAACTTCTATAATTAAATCCTTTAATTATAGAAGTGACATTTCAAATTTAAATAGTATTTTTTCGGATGTATTAAGTTAAACATTATTGATCGATAAAAAATTGTGTTAGTGACTTTTTGGTTGTCTGGTGAAATTTGGTTACCTTGCTTGTTCATTTCAGTTCAGTGTCACGTGTTCATTCAAACTACAGTTGTTGAAATCCACAGACTATTTTTCTTTGTAAAATAATTTGTAATGTAATACGTAGTTTTTCTGTTTCAAAATTTATACTTCTGTAAGTTCTCTCATTAACCTATTGTCAAAATTTTTATTGTAATTTCCTAATTGTAACTAATTACACTTTTTTATGTATGTTTGATTTTTGAATGATTGAATTATTTCTTACTATTTCCTCTGTTTTATAGGCCTATGAAAAAGGTTTTAAATAAAAACCGAAATGTTGGCAATGAGAGTTTAATTTGAACCTGAAGAACTGACCGAGTCACGGTTTCTATTCCACGGTCGATACTTCTATCAATATATATATATATATATATATATATATATACAGAAATGTCTAAATTAACACACGTGACTCTGTAATCAAAGAAATCACAACAAAATGTAAGAAAAGAGAAGAAGTCGTGTGACAAAGTGCGACCTTGAAAGGTTTTAGAACTCTTTCTTTTCTCTTCAAATTCATTGT
Organism: Hermatobates lingyangjiaoensis; assembly: GCA_026182355.1. Taxonomy (NCBI): domain Eukaryota; kingdom Metazoa; phylum Arthropoda; class Insecta; order Hemiptera; family Hermatobatidae; genus Hermatobates; species Hermatobates lingyangjiaoensis. Next base: position 3,680,131 of record JAPFBL010000043.1, read on the forward strand.
GATTTCTTTGACATGATTATACTTTTAGAGCAAGGTACAAGTAGCTTGGATTATTCAAATAAAAATTATCAAGTAAAAATACAAATGATTCTAAAACATTCATTAGTGATTTCTTGAATACTTTACAAATATTATTACTTTATAGAAGTATTTCTCCATACTTAAACAATATAATAATAACAACGTGAAATACAATTATAATTGTTTACCAGTATTAAACTTTTCAATGAATTCTATTTCATTAGTAATTTGCATTATTAAAAACAAACATATAATTCCATGTTGTTCAAGCTAAATACATATACAAGTAATACTTTACGCCCAAAGCACATTGGTTAGCAATCACACATGCAATTCAAGTAGTATACAAATATTTTGAGTAGAGGCGAACAATTGCAATTAAACATCATTTATAATTAGAATGCCAATTAGTCAAAACCAAAAAAAAAGTTATCAAATTCATCACAACCATGAAACACTGGGGCAGCCGAAACCTTTCTAAAATAACATTAATATTATTGTCTCAATGGATGTACTTTTTACTTTCATATTCTATTCATATGAAATATAGAGAAGGCAAATGAAATTATGTATCTGTGTCGAGTTTTCAATGAAAATACACGTTTTGAGGCCTCTTCATTCCAATGAAATATATATGGTGTATGGTATGTATGTGAGTCAAATAGAGGCAAGATCCTAAGTCCCAGTCCGACCCGACTCGAAATTTGGGTCAATTATTACGTTCGGCTCAAGTCGGGCCCAGCCTTCTCTCTCCTCAACTTCTTTTTTAATAAACATATATATTTATATATTATGTATACTAAAACGATTTTACTAAGGAATATTTGTTATAAAATAATTTTAGATAAAACAGATGACCGAGATTTGCTTGGCTGGTGGAGAATAAACTCCAATATACACCCGACCCGGGTATGTATTGGGTCGGGCATACCCGCGGGCTTAGGGCACAGTCTTACCTCTAGTATAAATGTATGAAGGATACACCTCATTATCTTAAAACTAAGAGAGGTATGATGATGAAATTTTATATTTAAGATACTGTTACACTTAAGAGAGGACGGCAAACTCAGCATCAATATTGCACTCTTAACATTGAACTCATGTTATTTTTTCCTTTGCGATTGTACAGAAGTCTGTTCACAGCGATTTTAATCGCTGTGGCTCTGGCTTTTGAATCGAAATTTATAATACATTAGGAGCCATCTATATAGAATTGTCCTTCAGAGTGAAAAGTTTAAAAATGACTAAATAGGAATCTTCAACTTTTAATCATTAAAGATCAATACGGATATCAAACAAAAGCGGTAAAATATAGATAATTAATATTAAACTTGATCGTAATTGATAAAAAAGTGAGGAAAAAAATTGAAGATTCAAATTGAAACTAGGAAAGCTTTAGGGTTTTTAAATTCACTTTGGGGATATTTATAATTTAAAAGTGATAAATGACAGTATTGATATAGAAAATAGTTATTATTCGAATTAATCAAATTCCTGGTAAAGATTTCAGGAAATTATTTATTCATTTTTTTTAAATAATTTCATTTATAGGGGTTTTCAATCTATTAAGTCGATGTTGTAATCGATAAAGTCAGTGTTGTATTTGATTACGTCGTGTACAAATATGCTAAACAAAAAATACGTGTACAAAGTATGTTATTCAATGCAACACTGACGTTATCAATTGATAAACGACTTAATAATAAATCGCAAAAATCAAAAAAAGTGAAATTTATAATGAGGCAAATGAGTAAATTCGTAAGGTCTCACAGGAGATTTTGTTGAAGTCTGTAGTTTTGTTGGGTACTCGACCAAAGGCACAACATGGTGCTCTTGTCAATGCACTCAGTGGATATTGCCAGTACCACAGAGGATGATATAAGTTAAATCATGATTATTTAAAAAGAAAGTCTTGCCTCCCACGCTGAATGTGGTGATCTATAGATTTCTCATTCAATACCTCTTCAGAAAAGAGCAACTTTTAAAACTCTTCAAAATATACTTTTTTTTTTAAACTGATATCACGACTGTCAAGGTACGAGTTCAAATCAGACCTCTTCATAACTATTTTTATTACAAACTTTAAAATGTTAGGATGTCCAAAATAGAGATATTGGATTAATATTAGAAAAAGAATAAACCGTCTTACCTCGTATACTGCTGCTGGAATTATCCTACATTTTTCAGGTTTACCCATCTTCGAAAGGAACTGATCCAAGAAGTCGTTGATACGATTTACACAACCTATCAATTTCCCACTGCTGTCTATAATAGATTTTCTATTATTAAATTATTTATGAAACTTTGATCTATTCAACATTATTAGTCTGATTCTTTTTCCCCTATTTTCACCGTTGTCAAGTTGTCATTTCATTTTTCTTTGAGGTTTAAAAGAAACGATAACTTGACAACGACGAAAATAGGGGGAAAAGAATGAAACTAAATAATGTTTAATAAATAAACATTTTTTACAAATAATTTAATAACAGCAAATTTAGACAGCAGTGGGAAATTGATAGGTTATGTAAACCCTGACGACTCCTTGGATCAGTTCCTTTCGAAGATGGGCAACGTCCTGAAACCGGTCGGACAGCTCCAGCAGCAGTATACGAGGTAAGACAGTTTATTATATTTCTAACATTAACCATGCTAACCTCAGTGTTATTAACAATGTGCTTAAAAAGATACTGGAGATAAGACACAACAGGCTAGGGAAGAAGAAATGCCAAAATAGTTATGAGCGAATTATTCTTAACCCACAGGTATTTTTAAATACAAAGCAACAATAAATAATAATTAAGATTTATATAAATCATTAAATTACTTTTATCATTAATTAGATAAAAAAATTGTTTGGCCCCTTTGAACAACAAGCGACTAACTGGCATCCTACTTATACATTAATATTGTATAAACAAGTAATAGTTTTTACTATCAATAAGAAATAATTAATCTCTACATTTCCATGTTCCAATTAAATATTCATTCAATATTTATGTTTTGAAGAGAAAAGATAACTAAAAAAATATACTTTATCTTCCATGGAAAGAGAAGATATGATTCTATATAACTTTATAAATGCTTTAAAAAATGCAAACAACAACAGTTTGGTTACACTTACGTAATGAAAGCACAGATAGTTATTTTTTTTCTTTAATATAGAACGATTATAATACTCTCCATAATCAATATCAAAATCAACAAATTTCCGCTTATATTATTGTAACAACATTGGTTTTGTAGATTTAAATTAACACTAGCTTGAAATTATTCGATGAAACAAGGTTACATAAGAAAAGACTAGATATTATTAATAAATTAGATAATTTGTTAATTGTATTCAATAGCAATATATTCATTTACTTTATTATAAATATTATATAAAAAAAAACTAAAAACTAACATACAGGACAAAGTACAAAACATTTAGCATCATCGACACTTCAAACAGCAGTTCACAATCACGAGAAGATGAAACGAAAAAGATCATGTGATATAAAGTTAAGATGTTTGTAATATAACTCAAAAGTTTAAAACATGTACGACTCCTAAATGGAGTTAATAAAAATATAAAAAAAATGGGAAGAATTAAAGCCAAAGGCTACGAAGAACAAAGAAAAACGTTAGAAATGGAATATATCACAACTATAATATATCACATTAATCTAACTATAACTGTAGATGTAATATTGAAAATTCAAATAGATTTATTCAAGTGTATTAAATTTAACAATTGTCAGTTGTATATATATATATACAAGATTTCACATAACACGTGAAATAACAATCAATGATCAAACCACAATATGAAAAGGGAAACAAGGATTAAGATCTTTCAACTGTAACAAGCGGTCTTCGTCAGAGTCAAAAACCCAACTCATGAGTTGGGTTTTTGACTCTGACGAAGACCGCTTGTTACAGTTGAAAGATCTTAATCCTTGTTTCCCTTTTCATAATGTGGTTTGATCATTGATATATATATATATATATATATATATATATATATATATATATATATATATTATATATATGTATATATATATATATATATTTCTCAAAATGTTCTTGACCTCTTCATTCAACACAGTATTTGGTAAGTTTTTTTTAGGCCCTCAAGACCTAGCCCTCAAAAAAGCTTATCGAAATCGTATTTGTAAAAGTAATTTGGCTTGTTTAGTAAATATAGGTTCCTAGTGTAGACATGTATGTATAATCCGGTCTTGATTCGACTGCCTGAGTACATCTCTCACTTTTATCTCCAATTATGATGAAGATATCAATTTCTGTGACTTCCGTTGGAATATCGATATAATAAATGTTTTGTTTTGTGTCCTGAGCTATTTTTAGTTTTTTTAGTAAGTCCGACTGGGACCACTGTTATCGCATTATAAATTAAATATTATATTGCCAATAACGTTTAACCTTCCAATAAGGTTCAATGGAAATTCGTTTCAACCAGTAAAGGATCAATATTATAATTAAATTTGGCAATTTTATGATACATCAATAATTAAACTATTCACCAAAACTAGACTTATAATAAATCTACCGTTAGTTTTTATAAACAAGAAATAACTAACAACAGGAATGGAAAAACAAGCATTTCAGAAAAATATTGCAATTATCTCTTAATAATTCTGTGATAGACACCAACTTAATATATTCATTTTTCAAAAATTTACTATAAAAATATATGGTAGCAGTATATAGATTTTAATGAAGATGAAAGGTATTAATATGATATGATTAAAAATACTTAAAGTGCTTTTTAATGGAAGAACTAATTTGGGTAACATGAGAAAATATAGAAAATAAATCCCTTCTATAAGAGAATAACATAAATACCTTATGTTTGTGAACAGGGTTAAACAGAATAGTACTGTTCAAAAACTTACACAACCTTTAGTGGTAAAACAAATTGCTATGATTCGGCGCCCAGGCCTTCTTACACTGCCAAAAGGTTTTTTATATGTTTTGGTGTAGCGTCCTCGTTTAGGTGTTTTGTTGTGTACCTGAAACAGTAATGCACTGTCATAAATAGTCATATATGCGTAATGTTTGTACCACTGAGTGTCAGTTATATTAAGAAATAGTTTAACCGTCTCAACTTGTATACACATCAGTACATACATGCAGACGTAATTGTATACCAGTGTACATACTAGTAAAGCGATCTAAGTATTCTAAAACATACACTAATAGACGTCGTTGTATACCAGTGTATTCACCAGTAAACCGATCTACGTAAATCAAGACGTGATGTCTACACAAGTAGACATTCTTATATATCAGTGTATACTTCAGTAAATCGTCTACATTTAGCAAGACATATACTAGTAGATGGTTTTTCATATACTAGTATACGGTTTTTGTGTACGCACTAGTGGCGATTAAATAACAAGATAACGTAAAACATTTTATTTTTATTCCACACATAATAACTTATTATCACCTTCAATATACACATTTCTTCTACTCCTATTATCCTTGAAGAGAATCTTCCATTGTTCAAAACAGTGCTAGAAGTCTTCTGTCAACTCCTATAGGATGCGTGTCGCTTCCTTTTTCACAACTTCAATCCTTTCAAAAGAAAGTTATTCCTTTTAATGCAGAGTTCACCTTGAGAAACAGACAGAAGTCGCACGATGTAAGATCAGATGAATAAGGCGTGTAGTCTAACACTCGGATGCTGTACTTGGCTAAAAACCTCCTGACAGACAATGTGGAATGAGCCGAAGCAATGCCCTGGTAGATTACACATCACTTGTCTTTCCATATTTTTTCACAGAATTCAGTAGGAATGTGAAGGTAGTAGTATTGATTAACAGTATGACCTTTAGGAAGAACATGTTGAATGTATACAATCCCATAAAAATCGAACAAAGTAATCATCATTGTTTTAAAATTCTGATTTGCTCATTCAAAGCTTTTTGGCTCTCTTTGAAGATTGTTTTTTCCAGTGCATGGATCGACGCTTCGTTTCAGGACTATAAGTAAAAAAATCACAATTGACCACATACTAGCATCCTTTCCAATAATAGTTTGGGTTATTTTTAATGTCATTCAAAGTCAGTAGAAACATTTTTGAGGACTTCTTGTTATTAATTCAAAGTTATAATTTTAGGTAATATCAAATTTGTCGCAGGGATTTTTTTTATCAATTCCTATAGTTATAATAACAGTCAGATCGAATCAGAGTTTCGAAATTGATATCCGATTTCGACATTAAAGGGCAACTCGATCATGATTCATCCTGGACGTCTTCTCGACCAACTTAAAAACACTTAAACTACTCAAAATGCACCCGCATACGAAAACATTCACTACCATACAACTATTTTAATACATTATAAATTTCAGTAGTAGGTTATTTAAGTTTCATATAGAATTCCACATCCATTCGTTGATTTATTGTTACACGTAACACTATTCCGACGAAACAAAAACAAATTCTAAGTACGAATGTTGGTTACAGTTATACTGTAAACTGTATACGGGAAAGAAAAGGTTTCCCGACGAATAGCTGTCTGTCGCTGGTGTAGGGCGCAGGATGGTCACTTCCTCTGAAGCAACGTCAGTCTCGTTATTTATAGCTACTCCTCTTATTAATACAATATTTCATATTTTCAATATTTTTACAAGCCAATACATAAGTACTCATATCAGAAGTTGTAATACTAATACTTCTCACAAATTAAAGAAGTTTTATTAAAAAACCAACTACTTTTTTCAAAAAGTGATTATTTTTTTATTTATTCACATATCTTTACTCTTTTCTTTCTTATAAATTATAATTTAAGAATATTTATTTCTTTAAAGTTTTTCAAACATACAATTATTTCTTTATTTTAGAATAAACCTGAATGAAAACGCAACAAAAATAGATTATCGAAATGTAAACATATTACATTTGTATACAATACAATGTACAAAAGAAACTTGTTTAAGTAGAAGGTAGAAGGAATAACCAATAAAGCTGAATTTACGCAAACTGTGTGTTGTATAGATATAAATAACAGAAGAAATCTAGTGTGAGCCACCACAAGGCTTTCATTTATCCAAGTATACACGGTAGCAGATTTCTTAGGGCAGCACTGTTGATGCTTTTGAAACATACTCGTATTCTTAAATGAATGTTCTCTCTCTATCCTCCCTCTCAGTTTGATCAAGCTGGAACTAATTTTATATGGATAAATATATTTCACTGCCTTTGGTTTAATATCCGCATCAATGCAAACAAGAGTCCATTAAAAGTCTTTGTATCACCACTCGAAAATAGTTTATTGAACTTTTAGCTCTGAAGGAAAATTTCCGTGCTTATCACAACCTATATATAATAAATGCCCACTAAAAAGCCAAAACCAAAGAGTTTTTAATCAAAGTCGTAAAAACAAAAGATTTAAAAAAAAAGATTTTTTATAAATTACCATTAAAAAAGTGCAGTCTCGGTAAGAGTTTACTGCTCTGTGTCAGCGATAGCAGGAACTTAATCATAAAATCTGCTGATTATAGCAACTTTTATTGTTGATATATCCTGCTCACTCACATATATGCGCACGCACACACACACACACACACATGCACATACGCACACACACGCACGTACGCACACACATACGGGTCATTTTCAGAATTCATTTTATTGGACCCAGGGGACCTCAGTATGTTTATTTTCATTGTATATTTTCATTGAAATATGTCATTTATTTATATAACATATTCCTAAAATAAATAAATAAAGTTACCTCAAGGTGTTGAGAAGAGATTCGGACTGCGAAGGCGGCTGTTCTTTAAGCAGTCTTACACAAGCCTTAACATCGAGGCAAGAAGGCTTTGTGAAGGCCCCACTGGGATGGACATGGTCGTACAGAATGACAAGGCCGACCATCACTCGCATAACAAGCAACTGGGTCTCTTCATATTCGAACTGCCCCACAAGAGTCCTACAAAAGTCACAATCGCTGGTCACTGCAGACCAACATACTACTACTACACTTGCACTACTACTACTAATACTACACCTCTACACACCTCAACAGTAATGTCGTATTCCAACAAGTTTAAACAAATTAATAATAACACTTGCCATTCACTCATACTAACTCCTATACTACATGAAACCTGTAACCCTCTAATCTAATAGAAAAATTGCATAATTCTAAATACTAGCAACTATTTGCACTATCCAATCAGGTTCATCATTTTTAATTAATAAATCTAACTGACGTTTGTTTCACAGGAGTCAGTTATAATCTAACAGTACATGCCTTTAGCACTGAATGTTACAGGTTCGAATCTTGACCAAGACAATAGATATATCAAGTGGAAGAATGAAAATGTTAGTAGTCTGTCAGAAAGGACTGTAAAACTGTCGATCCAGAGCCTGCAAGATGTCAAGTATTCACTGAAATGCCGGTCTAAGTGTGGAAAAATGTAGGTTTGATGTAGAGGTAACCAGGTCTGGTGAGTCGGGACTCTGAATATCCGACTTACCCCCTTTTATTTTAAAGTCAAAAATAACTTTAAGGCTATTGCTATACCTTTTTGACTTCTTTTTATCAATTCAATTCTTAAAAAAGAATATATTAAGTAACTCATTACCGTAAAATTATAATATAAATTCTTTATGCATTACTGCAGCATAGGTTAAAAATCATAAATTCATATTTGAAATAAAAAAGAAAACTCACACATTCCCTCACCCCTCTGTTTTTAAAAGTGCTTGTTTGCATCAAATCTCTGTAACCAAAGCAAACATTTTATTAAAATATGGTGTACCGGTGTATATAAATATAATGGTATACGTATTCAGCTATATTGTTTTTTTAACAAACTTGACCCTAAACCAGATGAGTCAGAGAGACAATCATTTTAGATACCTATGTCTCTCATTAATTTTTTTGAGGAGTCAGAGTTTGTGTGAGTTTACCGACTCCGACTAGTCTAGTCCATAAATTAGTCTCGACTCCGCTCCACAGCCCTGGATGTAACCTCATGGCTCCCTCATTCGAACAAAAAGTGGCTGTGAAATAACAAATGAGCGATACTTTCGACTCCTAGCACAACACTAAAGGTGAAAACTAAACGGAAATAAATAAACATCTCTGTATGACCAATACATAATTACTAATTATTAGTAATCACTTGCACAAGAATCAGTTTCATGCTTATTATGCCACGATTTCCCAACAAAATTTAATGATTTTTAGTTTTCATATAGGATTTTAAAATCAACTACAATCACTCTTTACTTTTAAAATAAATGAGATTTAATTCAAAATAAGTTATCTATTCTTGTTAATTACTTCTTGTAATTGCATTGTTAATTGACATTTTACACATATGACGGATAGATATTAGAAAAAGGACAGAGAAAAAACTCTTTAGAAGACTGTGCTTCTGGATGTACCAGATTCTCTAAAAAAAGATTCAGAGAGGCCTGCACTCAACTTTACTATAAGTAAAGTTGTTGTAAGTAATGTTGTTTACTATAAGTAAAATACCCAACCAGACTCTTGGATAACCAACTTAAAACCAAGTAATTATGGGTGGAGACAATTTGTTAATTACGATGCAAATGGAACCAATAGCTCAATAGTTGTGACTGCAGGCTTCTGTCACATCGTTAAGAGGTATCAAATTACCAAACGAGTAGAACTACGGAGAATTTCTCTTCTGGAAACAACAGTTGTTACAATATTTCTTCAAATAGAAAAAATATTTTTTAATGGCGACCAGTGCCTTAGCAAGGAGGGGGGGGGGGAGGCAGTCCACTCCGGGCGGCTCGTGCCATGGGCCTGCATTTTGAGGGGGTAAAAAAGAAAAAAAAATAAAAAGCTAACAACAAATCAGAAATATTATACCAAAATGAGTTTTTAAAGTTGTAATTGTTTTTATGTTTAATTTCTGTAATACTGGTTTTAAACAGATCAACTGTAATATTTGGGTTGAAAAATTTAATATATGTTTTTGCGCAGCCAGTTCATTTAATTTAAACATTTTTTTTATGATTTGAATTGTACGTTTTTATTTTGATAAATCTTTGGTCTTCTTCGAAGTCGACTCTATATGTACATATACAAGTACTGTAATAAGATTTAAGTCTGGGACCAATGACAGCAGTCTAAAATTAGATCTTTGACTGTAATTCCATGAAAATAAATAATTTCAACGATCTAAAGTTTTGAATGTTAACGGACTATCAACGGAAAGCGGTGGGGGGGGGGGGGGGGTCGTAAAAGTAGTTGCTCGCCACTGATGGAAAAATATTTGAAACCCATTATATCTAAAAAAATATTTTATTTTTTAAAAAAATATGAAATTCAAATTAATTTGTACAGAATCAAAGACTTTGTTACGAAGAGATGTTATATCACGTATTTATCTGATTTAAATTAATTTAAATTTGAACATAAAAAGAATGTATTAATATATAATACATATTTCTAGAATGCACATTTTGAATCTACATAATTGCAAGAAACATTAATCGTTTTATGTACACATTTATATAAGTTGCAAATTGAATTTTGCTTTCAATTAACTTTGTTTCGTTCATAAAGCAACCCACACTGTCATCTCTGCTCATATAAACAGAAAAAAATTCACCGAAGTATTCATGTCCTGAAGATGAATGGTCATCATTTGAAACATTTCGACTATAGTAAATGTTTCGTTAACAACCAACTTATGTTTTGTTTGATTAGTCAAACACTTGTTCGACAACTATCCATCACACCAAGGAATGCATTAGAAAATATATATTTGCTTGGGGTTAATTTTTTACATTTAACAATTTTATTGTTCTAACATATCATCTTAACTCATTAGATAATTTCAAATCTTTTTAAATAAACCTCTAAATAACAATTATATTTCACTTAAAAACTGTCCAAGTCAATGTAAACATTGTTAATAAATGCAAACTAATCTGACCAGTAGGGCAGGTGACTCATTATTCCAAAACAAAATTTCAGTTTTTATAATTTGTTCAGGAGCACGTAGAACACCAACTCTGATTTAAAAAAAAATACATAGACCTTCCCGGGGATATACCTGATAATTTCCCAAATTTTCACAGCAATTGGATGTATGTTTTTTGAATCTATCGAGCACAGACAGGCACACTTTATTTAATAAAGAAAAGCAAACTATTGACTCACGGACTGTCCAGCATCCTCAAGCACACTTTTGCCATTGTCGCCAAAGTCTCTGTTGTATTCTCCACTGGAATGTTATCATTCTACAAAAAACAATTACATTAAACAAATATTACAATCCCACTTAAACCTTACAAGTCCATAATGATTATATTCACATACTTTTATTTTTGTTTTTACATATTTAAAATATCATATAACTGAATGAAATTATACTAGAATTATTACATAGAAACATAAAACTGCTCCTATGTAATGGTTGAGATGGAAGTCTGACACCCTGAGGTGTGCTATTCATCACTTGTAGGGAAGTTAACTGTTTTTCTTTTTCAGTGGAAAACTTAAAGTCCTTTTAGTGAAAAGTCCTTTCCGTTGTAACTACATGAACTATAACATCATTTACATCCTGTTTTTTTTTTCTTTACAACATTTCTTCTATATGAAGGTATAAATTTTGAATTATAAAACCTTGTTTCCGGAGTCAATAAAATATAGTTATCATTTCATCGGATGATGGTGGAGATTTTACCACCAAAGGGGCGTCGGAAATTTTACACAATCCATAGGAAGCTGAGCCTCTACACTGAAAACATTATTTCATAGAATGTCTATTTGAACATAAAAATAAACTTTATTAAAATACATACTTTCAGGTAAGGAGCAAGTCAAAATTCATTCAGAAAATCATTATAGCATTAAATAACTCATGTTTAAATACAGTCTATGGTAATACACTAAATACATGATACATATTTGTTTAAAGGTGAAAAGGTCATAGGATTATTTTGATTCCAATGATTTTACTGGGCTATCAAGTACGTGTAGTAATCATAGAAAAATTAAAAAACAAAATAAAGGTTTCAAAAAATTAATGCTTCTGTGTGGGTGGGTGTGTATCCAAAGTTTTCTGAACATAATATAGGTCACAGCGTTTGTAATTAGTATAGAACTGATGTTAGTATTGAATGAAAAAAAGTTCATAAGTTTTCTATAACTAAAAGGTCAGGTAAAAATATAAAATGAAAAATTTTATCTTAAGATTTAATCTGAAAGATTGCCAACAGAATACTGGTTATACTCCTTGGCTATAATGAAATGGAACTCAAAAATAGTTCTTAGAACTACAGTACTTTCAGTTTTACATCTTAATTTAGATTAATATTATTCGCAAAATTTCTGACTGGAATTTTGTATAAGTTTTGAATAAAGAATGTATCTAAAATTAATATGCACTGATGCAAATGAAAAGTTATTGATCCTTGAAGAAACAACAATATAGAATAAAAACGTTTTAGATTTTTTTATCTAGTTCTGTAACAATGATTTCTTTTCGTTATATTTGTAAAATGGGTATATATACATTGAAATATATCACTGAATTACATGGATGAATGAATAAGGGTCAATGCTTTGACAATAAGTTTACTTTTGTAAAGTTTAATACCAATCCAAATTTTTTAACTTATCATTATAACAAACCACTTTCTGATCTGTTTTGTGTTAAGTCGTTGGTATCACAATACTGCAGTACTTAATATATTATTCCAACACATTCTTACAGAACATATAAAATGAATAACAGCACTGATTTAAAGATAGGAAAGTTAACACTAACCTGTTTGACAAAAGCTGATGTAGCATCTGTCAGAACTTTCAACATTGGAGTAGCTTGGGCATAGAATAAGGACATCCTGTTGGCTAGCTCCACACTAACTTTACCTTCTCCTTCCCAACCTGTTCGCATACTCCTTCTATAATAACTGAAGTCGTTTTGGATTGCCGGAGTCTTCATCTTAAAACAGTTGATATTACTTTTCTTTAATTCGTTCGGAACTTTAAATAAAAAGAAAATTCTCTCACCTTATATTCATCGAACTTTAAAACGAAGTCCAAAATTTGGGCAAACTGCTTCACAAGAGCTTGCTGAGTTTCTAAATGTTGTGTTGGGCTCATTTCATCGGAGCACAATTCACGCAATAGCTTTACAACAATATTTTCTAAAACGCACACATAATTTGATATATACAAGATCAAGTGTTAACAGGAATATTTTATTAACATGCAAGCCTTATAAACAAAAACAAACCCAGTTCCATTGCAAAGTCATAAAATCGCTTCAACTTAATAACGAGAGGAAGAATAATCACACGTGCTTTTTGTAGATATTCATCAGTTGGATTACTAATTGCTTCTCTTATTTCTTTCCCTGCACCTTTATATATAGCGATTTCTTGCAAAATATCGTCCGCTTTAACAAGAACTTTTTCAACTTCATCAAAAACATGTAATTCATTTTCAGTAGGCTGAGCATCTAGCAAAGAAACCGTACATTGTATTATACAAATGGAATTAAACTTTCTTGAAACAACACATTAAAAAAAAGTTAACATTTACTTACTTTCAAAGTCTAAAAAAATATCATAATTTTGGGCAGTGCAGCAACTTGAATCATCTCTTGCTAAAAGGCTTAATAGTTTTCCCATCTTAGGATTCCGAAGTATTAAAACATGATCACAGACAGAATTTAGCTATAAAATTTAATTTATCAAAAAATAAGTTATAACTGTAAAACAAACTACAACGAAAAAAGACGAAATATACTTCTATTCACAAATTAATATTGTTAATAAAGCATCAAATACGAAACTACGTCACCTAAAAATAAATAACCTACTAACTAAGAGTTAACGCGGTTTATCAATAATCGGACTGTTACAATTCACATAACATACATCAATGTAACCAAAACAAATGCTAAATTTCCCTATATTGAAGGAATACGTTATAACAGAATGTGTACTACTGAAACTGTTGACTTTATGATGTAAATAACAATTGGCTTTAAAAGAGAAAGACCTCACAATCACTTTTATATGTGACACCAATGTATTCACCGGGAAACACGTGAGTCACGGGACCAAGGCAGACTAATTTAACAAATTAAAGACAGGCTAGGAGAGCTCCCCTAATAGAAGTGCTCCCCTACTGAGGAAACATTTCTAGCCTTACTATAAACGCAAGCTACAACAGTTAATAAATCTCATATATACAGTAGTTAAAATAACTTATCTAAATGAAAATATATTCAATAATTCATTTTCAATAATTATTGAGTATAACAAATTTAACTAAACAGCATATTTAGGACACATTTGAATAGTACAAACTCACTATAATTATTTGTATAAAATCATTGTCCAATAGTCAGTACTCATTAAACATAATGTACTATTCCAGATAGTAGTAACTCGTGGTTTCATCCAAGTTTACTCAGATATAATGGTAGACATGTAATTATGGTTTTATAAGAATACTAATCTCTATAGACATTAACTTTGGTAAAGTATCTGACAAATTTATTTTTAATATTCTGATAACTTAAATAAAATAAGAATTAGAGTTCGAATATGAGTAGTTTCAAGGTTGAAGATAGGAAAAAAATGTGTTTTATTATTATTTATTTATGGCCCTATGATGTGACATGAATTACTTTTTGTGAGAGAGTGAGTTCAGAATTAATCACAATTCTGTAGTAGGCTGAAATAACAATCTGGGGGAGGTATATTTATCAAATTTCTGAAAGAATCCGAGAATGTTTGGTAGGCCAAATTCTACAAAATGAAAAGATACCAGTTTCTTTATTCTGTTAAATGAAATAACAGACCGAATAGTGTGAAAAGTAGACAAATGTTGTACGGTAATCTCTATAAATAAAGTGAAGGCGACATGGTGTGTGTTAGACTCAATGATCGATGACACCAAATTAAATTGTAACTATTCAGTGAATTTAAAGCTATTTTAAAACCTTAAATAAAAATAATATTTGTTGACGCAACATATCCTTTTTTGCGTATCTGGAGTATTTGAATTTGTATTTCAGGACTGTAATGATTTTATGTACAATATAATAGTATATATACTACAATGTTTACACTGGATGCCATTTGTTTTCTAGGTTAATCAACGTTTGGCGAGGTTAACTTTAGATGGTCACGCCAAGTGCCGTTGGAATATACGTAAAGTATGCTGTCAAACCCTTGGTTAACTAGGTGCTGAATCATGAATACGAAGATATCATGACAATTCTTCAAGACAATGAAAATTCAAGACAATGAATCAACAAAAGACCTATAATAGGCGTAGAAAAAAACCCATTCTACAACTCCTCAGATATGACTCCAAAGGGAAAACCCCTATCGACATTTTCTCTTGCAAATATAGAAATCGATCGATAAGCTCTTACATAAATTAGACAGATACAAATTTTGAAGAACTTCTTACACAAATTTTAAGGAAACAAGGAGTTAACGAAGAGTAAAATTAATATTCTTATATCCGTATTTAGCATATATCATTATAAGTTCTAAGCTATATTTACCGTATACAAAACTACAGCATTTAACAACCGTCCCTAAAATTCAAAAAATATATTTTTTACAAATCATATTTAAAACTATATGATATAAACAACACTATTAAATAATCACTCAATATTGCTGTGTTATTCAAAACATGTCTAAATGATTATAATTAATTGACTTAAATTGTGGATAATGAAAAAAATACTCTTGTTTGTAGGTATAAAATAAAATATGAAATTGCATAATTAAACGTTAAGGCAAATTGAATAATTTAAAACGTTATTAAGGTAAAATTAAATATGATACAAATATTTTTTAAAATAAAATTTAATTCAAAGCATAGAAAATAATGTATCTATTGGTTGTTTGAACCATATGTTTTTATTCTCTTGGTCTTGTAGGTTGGACTACAAGCAATGGTGAACACATTGATTACCTAATTTGTGACACAAGAGTGAGCTTCTCTAAAAGTCAAGTCTCATTTGAGTAATTTAATTTTTAAGGGATTCAAATGTTGATAATCCTTCATCAAAATGGTTTGGCTTGAATCCCTTCGTATTGAGTTTCAGTAAATCTATTTTCTTGCAGTTATGTGATTTTCATGTTAATTAGATGGATTTAATTCGACCTTTGCAAGGTCGTATTGAACACAAGTAACCAAATTTAAGAGGAGTTTCCAAAATAAGGTAGCTAATGACAACTAGAATTAAATGAAATCATGTTGGTTAACTGTTTATTGGAACTATTCATTGCAATTTAAAACACAGACAGCATAAGAATGTTAAGCATAATTTGAATAACAAAAAAGTTGATAATTTTTATTTAGTTATTAAATTTATTTGTGAACTGATATTTAAATTTGAAATTTTTATTATTTTTTTAATATATTTTGTAATTTTTCATTGTGTACATTAGCTGTTTATGAATTTATTCTGTAAAAAATATTTATATCCCTAAATAACTAAAAATAAAATCAGATGGAATATGATTGTCTCCTTTGACAAATAAACTTGTAAATTGACACTAACACTATCTTACTTACTTAGGGCAGAAATAAACTTCTAGTTTTCATACTCTTAATATTTTCATGCAGTCCATCCAGTCCACTGTCCATTTAAACACTAATTCTTTGTCTTTATCCTACAATAAATATAGTTCACTTTCTCACTATAAGTTAAATATAGTTCATTTTCTGACTTTAAGTTAAATATAATTCACTTTCTCACTATAAGTTAAATATAGTAACCATAAAAAAGTTCAATTTGAGTCTTTCACAGATGCATACATTTTAAACATGTATTATAATACATGTTTTAATACATGTATGAAAATGTACTTTCTCCCCCAAACATTTTCTGCATGTTTTCACCATGTTTTAGTATCAGAAATGTTGTTAACACTCTACAAGACGCACTAATGACACATAAAACTGTTGGATGGGAAAGAACCTTTTCTTTTTTTTTTTGTCTACTCTTCTAGTCATTCTAGAAAATGGAATGAATTTTGGATTTTTTAAGAGGCATATAACACGAAAATGTAAACGATTGAGTTCTGGTTGGTTGAATAACACGAAAATGACAACGATTGAGTTCTAGTTGGTTGAATAACACGAAAATGACAACGATTGAGTTCTGGTTGGTTGAATAACACGAAAATGACAACGATTGAGTTCTAGTTGGTTGAATAACACGAAAATGACAACGATTGAGTTCTAGTTGTTTGAGTTTCCTCAATTTTATTACAATCATTGAAGTTGTTTATTATCAAAAAAGTAATTTATTAGAGGATGAATTATTTTCAAGAATAGGGCAGTGATTAATAACAACTTTATTTATTCAGTAATAAATCAAATATCTGAAGATAAATGAGAATAAAAACACATAATATCACACTGGTTATATAGTTACTGTTTGATTAATGTTTCAATATCTTTAAAATTCTCTGTATGCCTCTATTGTAGGTCAAAAGGATAATCCTACCTTGAAGATATAATACTTTTTTATCTTTACCTGGAGTTTGTTTCCACATTTATTGTTCACCTGCGAATGAATCGAAGTATTATAACAATAATGATGATGAAGAAGCAATTTTATTTAAATAGCACACATTTCAATTACTTTTTTTATGTTGAAAAAATTTATTATAAAGTTTACATGATCACCTCCAAAAAAGAAAAGCTTTTGAGCAGGGGTGCTCACACTTTTTCAGTATGTGAGCTACTTATAAAATGACCAAGTCAAAATGATCTACCGACCCATAAAAGCGTATGTTATTTTAAAATTTATTGAACATTCTTACCTTGCATTACCACATGAGCCAATATTGCAAAAAAATAAGCTCTCAACATGTTTTTGTGATTACTATATAATAATAATAATAATAATTTTTTTTGTTAAGGAGGTGAAATGCATTTACAGACATTGTGCTGGGCTCCCAATAATAACAATACATTGACAATTTATAATAATAATAATTAAAAATAAATAAATAAAAACAATAAAATAAAATAATAATACAGCTGTTTTTTGTAGCTTTGCATTGTGCTCAAAGACAGAAGCTTTGTAGGAGGATCAAAACACACACACACCTCAGAGAGAGATAGATAGATAGATAGATAGATAGAGAGAGAGAGAGAGAGAGAGAGAGAGAGAGAGAGAGAAGAGAGAGATAGGCTGACTGTCGCACTGGAACTTTTTTTTTTCAAAGTTGTATGCGATCTACCACTATTGGCCTCGCGATCGACTGGTAGATCGCGATCGACGTATTGAGCACCCCTGCTTTTGAGAAACTCTATTCTCCATCATTAAAGAAAAAAGAAAACAATTAGAATGAAACTAAGAAGATGGAAAAATGAGACTAGCAAAATAGCACAATGAAATCAAGTAAAATAGATTCTGAAATCTATTCTAAGTGAAGCTAGAAAATAATGACAACAAAAACAGACTTCAATTATACGTCACAAACTGGAACACCCAGGAATTTTGCTTAAAACCTTTCATTCAAGTATTCAATGTATAAGGCTATTTGATTTATCATTTCAAATTAAAAAACTTTAACCTGAACCAAGCAGAGTGCGGCACTAGTTTATTAATAATGGTTATCAATCTTACTTACCAGTTGTTTTGCTTACTAATTTGCCTTAATGATTACTAAATAAAGGTACATATTTAAAGCGATGCAATATTACCTGTTTCTTCTCATTATTAAATCAAAGTCATTTAAAAGCAAGACATTTTCTAACTTTGCTTAAGACATATAATTCAATTGTGTATTCTTCACATTGGTAGAACATAGTAGTCACATTAAAATATTTCATAAATTGGTGATTCATTTTTTTTAATAATCGATTCAGGTTAGGTTGAGAATAAATATAGGACAAAGATTGGCTTTACAATTATAGATCAAACCATACAATGAACATTCCAACATTGGAGTCCTGCATTTTGCATAAATTAAATGTGTTTAGATTAGTGATCTTACATCGTACAGGCTCGGAACCGATTTTTTTCACCTCCAACGTGAATTAATTGAGGACGAAAGTGAGTATCGAACCAAGGATTTTACAATCCTGAGGCGAACACGTTACAATCCTGAGATAACCTGGCACCCTATAATTGGTTTAGAGTTGGGTCTAGTGTAGTCCATTACAGACTTCCTTTAGTCATATTTTTGTTTGAAATGCATCATGGGACAATTTCGCATAGTGCTATTAAGTTCAGCGGTGAAGTGAGGACATAATTAAGCATTTCTCAAAGTGTCATGGCTCAATGAAGCAGTAACTTGAAAAATGTGTCATTTTAGTAACTTTTCTTTGAAATAAAATAGTTCATGCAAAACAACAGACAAGAGATAGATATTTTCAGAAAATAAATAACAACTGGAATGACTTCCGTCTTCATAGTTAACACAGAATTATTGCGACAATTTAATTTGTATTTACAATACATCCGACAAGCTAATGAAATTATGAGTGAATTACAAGTTGTTACTTTTTACACTACAAAAGAAAGATAAAAATTTAAAATTTGTCTTTTGGCCAGCTTGTCCAAAAGATCAGAAGAATATACTATACATTTTGAAAAACACATTAACAAATTAAGTGAAGTTTTGTCATAAGACTTTCAAAGCAGATTTATAACTTTAAAAAATATAATCGGAATTATCATGTAGTTGTGTGGAAGTTTAAGCCAAATACAAATTGAAACAAACCTTCCTTCAATTTTACAAAGACAAATACATTATCATAATGAATTTAATCAAATTGGTAATTTATTAAAAAAACTTTTGTGTGTGTTGGGTGTCATACATACTGTTCTGAATTCTTATTGCATACCTTATTCTTGTAACCAGAAAAATATCAAATCTGTTGACAGAAACAGGGTGAGCAACGTCAATTTTGACCAGCCATTGAGTACATCATAAACGGAAACAATGTCAGAAATCATAATGGTTCATTTTTTTAAGTATACTGGTACCTAGAAATATGAACCGCTTAAGATACGAATTTTTTTGGAATTTCAGCTGATTTTTATCTGAATTCCGAGATAAATGTTGAAACACGAGTTTGTCTTGCGCGGCGGTTAATGGAAAGCCGGCAGTTTTTTGTTACAAATTTTCCCGCTAGTTGGTGGTATTCATAATTACTGCTTTCATAACTGGGAGTATCAATACATAATTCATAGTCATTGTATTAATAACTTATTTCTTTTATTTTAGATTTTTAATTAAAAGGGTGTTAAACTTACAGTTTAATTTTCACATGCAAATATATTGTACATATAATAGTTACGGGAGTCATTATTGGTGGGTTAGGAGCGTTTTAAAGGATTGGAACAGATTAAATATATTTCTTTTATTTTAAATTGAAAATAATTTTTTTGGAATCCAAGTTTTTTGGAATTTGAACTCGGGTCTGAAACGGATTAAATTCTTATGTCAAGGTACCACTGTATAATTTCACTTTTGCTTTCATTATTTGAATTTTACGTTTGTGATTAAGTGATTTAATATTTCATATAGTATAATACTGTATAATTACAAAGCATATTAATGAGAAACTTCTGGATAAATATACGTAAATCAACATGATTTTTTATTAATTCTGTTATTTTGACTTTCCGGATATTAGTTAGATATTTTTGACATTCTTGGACAAGTGAATATTCACAACTGTTACACAAAACAAACCTGTAGTAAGATTGTTCAAACATTGAACGGGAATGTTAAAGAAACTCTTAATATATTCTGGCTTTCAGGAATAGTATTTAAATTTCTATAAGTTTTCACTCATCTTGGTGATGTTGGTAAAAAAGTTGCTTCTCAGAAATTGTTTAACTGTTTTTTATCCAAGAATGATAAATATATCTATATTGTTATAAAAGTGCTTGCGCACAGGTGAGTTAGTTACGACGTGTGGCCACAGAGGGTAGCACTTTAAGAGACAAGTAAGAGGACTGTCTTTATGTTATTTCACCACTTTACTGAAAAGTTTTGTAATATATATTTATATAAACTAAATTCACAGAATGAACATACAAAAAATATTACAAAAACTCACTACTATATTTCGACTACCTCGTCATCAGGTAGAAAGGTCGCTCCCAAGACTGAAATATCGTGGAAAGATTTTCACCTCTAAGATTCATTAATTTTCCTTACTAATGTTGAGAGACTTTCTTTTCATTTCAGTCCTCGCTTGTCTTTGGAGTGACTCAAATGTTTCTCTCAGATAGCGAAACAGTCGGAATATACTAGTGAGTTTTTGTGATCTTTTTTATGTGTATTTACTTCGTGGAATCGTTTTATTTCATTGTTTATATATATAAAACAATTTAACTGACGTAATCTATTAAATCAATCGTTTTTTCAGGTTCAAATCAAACTTTCAAAGCCAAATTTTGATTTAAAGTTCGTATTTTGAATTCTTCGTTATAAGCAGAAGTGTGAAATTTTGAAAGTAATAAACTATTGCAATAGAGTTTTAATGATATAAACTTTAACTTAACCAAGAGTCATATTAAGCAAGAGTGTTACATTGTACAACTGTGTATAGTGTTATATGTATTATAGTGCAATTCATACTACACTGCAGCGTTGTTGAACTTAACAGTTGTGTAGAAGTTTATATTCCTAAAATTATTTATTTTAAACTTCTAATGTAATTTGAATGACCCAAGGGGTCAAAGGTCATCTGGTATGTTATATAAATTGGCATAAATTATACATAATAGTAAAAGCAAAAAAAAAAAGAACAGTAAGATATCTATAAATTATAGTACATACACATATAATATAAATAATAAAATTGTATAAATGGCTTATCAGTCCCTTTAACTCTTTCTTCAATATTTGAACAATGGAACAAACAATCTTACTAAAGGTTTGATTTGTGTAACAGGTAATATCCACATGTGTCCAAGAATAACAAACGTATGGAATTAATATTCAGAAAATCAAAATAACTGAATTAATATCACATTAACATTTATAAATTGTCAATAAAAAATTACTATCTGTAAACCCATATTTGTCTCTTTGAAGCCTGAAAAACCCTGGAACTCAAGTTATATACATTCTTTTTGACGAAAATGTATATCAAAATATTGAAGTGAAACTTTTCAGATGTTTTATGTTTTTTTTGTTCTTAATTATACTTATAAGCACGAGTCAACTCAGCGATGTATTCTTCTGTGAGATGAAGATAAGGAAATAAAGTATGACGAATTAGAGAAAGTAGAAAGAATGATTAAATAAGATAATAAATGGGATAACAAATTACATAAAAAATATAAATAAATAATAGAAAAAATACCCAAAAAAGTGTATAAAAAATATAAACAAACTTAAGGAATAAAGAAAGGTGACAAAGAAACTTTTTTTTGGGTGATGGGAAAATTTAAAAACAATGAAGTCTCCACACAAAAGAGGTTTATGATAAAAACTAACAATGCGTTTCGAACACTTAGTATTCTTCTTCAGATTTACGTTTGCAAGGAAGTCCTCCTTAGATCCCAGTTGCCTTAACACACTCAACAGAGCAGATGCAAACTGAAAAAGAACACTAAGTGTTCGAAATGTATCGTTAGTTTTTAATATAAATCTCTTTTCTGTGGACTTAATTGCAACTCCCTCCCATCACACTACACTATAACAGATTGCACAAATATTGTTTTTTTTTTAGAATATTTAGGCATTTAAAAAGCTTTTTTTTTTACAAAAACCAAAAGATAACTCATCTAGTTAGGTGCAGTGTGCCCATTGAGTAGCCCAATATAAGCATTCTCAGAGAAGTGTTTTTTTAATCAATGAGAACCTGTCGCAGAATCTGCGACCTGCAGCAATCAACGTGAGACGGTGGTTTTATGCATAACATTTATACACAGTATGATCACATACGGTACATCATAAATATATTTAGTGGAATATATTATATCGTGTGTAAATTAATAATGAGACACAACAGGAGTTGTAGGGACGATACGTGGACTTGTGACAGGCGTTCAGTACAAGTTTGAACTCGGTCAAGTCATTTGCTTGTTCTTCATGATTATTCTTGCGATACTGGTTTTGCCACTTGGATTTACATGTGAGAGATAGACAGTAAGCAAGTGTTGCTAAGCATGACATCATGAAGTAGAAAAGATATGAAATGAAACTGAGACAAGGAGTACAGAGTAGGCAAAGTAAAAGCAGTAGGAAGAAAATAAAATAGTAAAAAAACGGGAAAATAAATGTATAAAAGATGGGAAAAAAAAATAAATAGAAACTATTTATATAAAAATCAATAGGAACAACACAAAATTTAGCAAACCATTAAAAATAAAAGAAATGCATAAAAAATTAATAAATAGAAAATGTTTATATAAAAAGAATATATAAAAAAAGAAAAGTTTATATAAAATGAATATAAAAAGTATTAGGAACGAAATAAAATATAGTAAACTAGAAAAAAAAATATAAATAGAAAATGATTAAGCTGAAACACTGGTAGTAGGAGTAAAGCTAATGGATACTGTAAGGCCGATGAGCTCGCACTCCTCTCTCGACACAGGATATCCCTTATAACTTAGGGACCCCTGTACCTACACGTAAGCTTTGGATTAGTCAGAGAACTGATGAACGCGTCAAACAAAGATGGTACCAGGAGGACACGTTTCTCATTTCAAAGCAGTTGTAGTCTTCCTGTAACTCCAGAAGAACTAAGGATCTTCTCTCTATGAATAGAAGAATGGTAGCCAATGTGATCGCTGTTTCCATGGGGCACTGGCTTATAGGAAAACAAGCCACCAGGTTAGGAATGGAGGAGAGGGATTTTTGCAGGGCATGCCAGAACGAGGAAGGGGAAGAGACAGTTCAAAGAAGGAAAGAAGCATTAGAAGAGTACTTCTTTGTTAATCTTGAGAACTTAGCATCCACTGGTATCAGGGATATGTGTAGATTTATTGTTCCCTCGAGATGGTTCGAGTGGACCAGGGACGGACGAGAAGACCTCCAATTCTGTTTTTGTGGTATCACAAGGGGCCAGCTTGCGGCCTATGTGTGTTCTCTGCCGGGACGGCCATTGTAACCTAACCTAACCACCTACAGGTAATAAATAATTGAAACAAAAAAAAAGATTCTGTAATAAAAATTACCTTTTAAGATTAAAGCCAGGTATACTACGGGCCCTGAACAACAGACGTATGCCTTCTCTGAAACTTCAAGAGTCACGCTAGAGATCCATCTCGGAATCTGTAATCTGTATCATCCATCAAAAGGTAGACAATCTGCGAGGGCGTGGATGGCGATAGGTACATGCTAATGGAAGCCCTATAACTGTCCATACGGAGGCTGACCATGGTAAAAGACAGGCCTATGTAGATCGAATTAGAAGGAGTATAAAATCCAGTCCGTAAACAAGCTTTTCGGGATTTCTGGAGTAATCTCATTGTTTTCATTCTCCATAGGCCTGTTCTCTATCACGCTCAGCCTCTGTACGGGCCTTCACAGGAGGGTTATATAAGCAAGACATAAGGTATAAACAAATATATTTACATATAATTTATAAAAATAATTGATACTTTCTATCTTAGATTCCATGCAATAATTTATTCAGGATTCAAAACATACTTCTAGTAATGCCAGGTTTTCTAAAACAAAAGAAACACAAATCAAAATATGACGATTACAGGCTACAGAGATCAGATATGACGGCATATTAATACGGACAGCCGGGAGACACTATAACAGGGGTGGGGCAAGACGATACCCCAAGGAGTGCCAGAAAAATCCAGGTAAACAATAGCATGTCATTATTATTCAAATATTTTTTATATTTTTATTTCTCATATTATGATATTAATAGAAATTAAATTTCTCATTTGTTTTCGTTTTATGATATAATAGCAGAATTGCCCGTCTTTGATGGTGTTTTACAAAAATTCAGAGATGATACTTGATATTTCAAAATTTTATTAGAAATTATAGAATAGTAGAAAATATCATTATTGGTACAGTCCATAACTGTTATTAGATCTGGAATTTTTTTTACGTTTTGCAGCTTTCAGTACTGAGCTCATAAGGCATACTTCTTATTAACTACGCGGACAGGCAGGACTCACTTTTTTAAAGAGAGCAAATTAGGATAAATGCAAATGAAATTAAAATCAACTAACAATACCTACTTGCTACAGTATCAGGCAGCTAAAAATACCTGTATATCTACACAGATTTGGTCTGTACATTGCTTAGAACTGACTCCTTTCAAATTCTCGTTACTTTTAGCACCCTAAGATTTATGGTGGCTGAGTTTACTTGTGACAAAATTTTGGACAAACAAGCAGACAGACATTTTTCTAAGGTTGGATTCGGTTTCTCTGATGTATAAAACGTAAAGATAATTTGAAATGAGTCAGTTACAAGTAATGTACAGTCAAAACCTTCCTTTTATTTATATAGATATTTCCCCATCTTAGGTTCTTATTATACTTGTTTGGTTTTGATTTTTTTTTGTTTTTATGTTTTAGTATAATATTAATTTCAGGTTTGAGGTTGGAGTAAAATTCTTTGGGGCGAGAAAGAGGTTGGGATCGGCTGGACTTGAACATGGGACTCCAGGCTAGTCTTCAGAAGATGTAACGAGACAAGGGAATGGATTCACAGTGTGCTTAGGACTTGGATAGGTGACACCAAGTCATATTGGTGTCACCAATAATGTAGATCACCCATGACTGAAATGGATATCTAATGAAAAATAGTCCACGCTTTTGCCTCTTGAAAGGCGTCCCACATATGAATGGCAGTTGAAAAAGAAAACACAACATAATTCACATCAGACGATACGTTTTATGAAGCAAACGTCAAGAAGTCATGGCCATTCAAACAATGGAGAAACTTAACTCGATAATTACTGTATCTGAACAAAGGTGAGTGAATCCCTGCGTACACTAGCTAAACATCAAACACACGACTCAGTTAAGAACAAAAGAAAATAACATTAGGCTTTGTGCTGGTTCAAAAGAATTTTAATATTCAAAACTAGAAATGTATATATGATATTGTAGTATATAATAATATTACAAATAGTTTCCAATATAGCTACAATCAAGAGAATATAAGTTAACTGTCAAATCCAGGTGAACTACCTTTTTTGAAACAACTGTTTTTTATAATCCATTAAGCATTTTGACTTTTCTGAACTTCTTTGTACTGACAAAAATCGCTCTTTTTATTAACATTAAAAAGTTGTAACAAAATTCATTATACAATTTATTTTCGTCCATTAATCTTCAGTTAACAGTTAAATACATGTGAAGTACATATCATTTGATAGGTTAAGTTTTAGATTTGTTCAATGATTTACTATTTGGGGGATTGTAATAACAGAGTGGTTTTCTTTGGTATTTAACATAAAAAGTGTTCTAATCTTGGTCATAAATCTACATATTTTATGATGGAGATGGACAATGTTGTGTACACAATATATCTCTAGATAAGACTGTTCAATATCAAGTACTCAAAAAGTATTACGAAATTATAGCTCGATCTTGAGTGAGATATTCCTAAATGTCTGAATTGATCTTAAATTAAGAGCTCCCAATTATAGCTTGATCTTGATAGAGGAATTCCTATTTGAACTTGACCTTGACTAAGGGGTTATGAATTGTAATTTGATCTTGACGGAGTGGTTCCCATTTGTATTTTGACCCTGAGTGAGAGATTCACAACTGTAGCTTCACATTGAATTAGGAGTTCCAAATGTAGCATCCTTTGACAAAGGGGTTGCGAATTGCAGCATGACCTTGAGTGAGTGATTCCTAATTGAACTTGACCTTGATAAAGACGGTTAACAATTACATTTTGACTACAAGTGAGGGATTCATAACTCTAGTTTGATTGACTAAGGGTTCCCAATGGTAGTTTGTCCTTGACTGAGGGGGTCCAGATTCAGGCAATAGCTGTCCTTTTACATTGTGTTTCAAAATTGTCACTTTAGGCCTTGGTATAGCTAACAAAATTTACTACCTCTAGGACAAACAGAGGTTAGTTTGACTATATAATCACTCAGAGAAACATTAGAAAGAAATGAGTGGAATATGCATTTAAAAAAATCTGCTATACTAACACTATTTAATTATATAGACCTCGAGATTCTTAACAATTACTACAAAAGTAATAGAAAGATGAAAATATCTACTGACTTTTGGGAAATCCTGTTGGGAGATTCTAGTTAGCTTATACAGCTTAAATCATTTGTTTCAAAAATCATTTAACAATAAAAATAATAAAATATATGTTACACTATCAATTAATGCATTATTAGTATACCTTTGACTTCCTTCATATTAAGGTTAGAAGTTGAGAATGCTCTCTTTAAATTTGTTAAACTTTCCATATTGCTGTAGTCCAGTGAATTGAAATAGAACAATATTTTGTTATGGCTAAAAAACATATTAAGGAAAATAAATCATATAAAAAAAATTATTGATAACATATTGGTAATGTTATGGGTAAAATATGTATCTAAATAGTTAGCATGAATTGTATATATTGTTTAAATTTATAAATTACCATCGAAATTAAAACTGTTGTCTATCCTTATTAAGGATTCATTGTTTTCAATATATATAAGCATCAATGATCAAACCACAATAAGAAATGGGAAAACAAGACTAAGATCTTTCAACCGTAACAAGCGGTCTTCGTCAGAGTCAAAAACCCAACTGAATTTACTTTATAATTTACTGAATACTTTATTTCTTATTGTGGTTTGATCATTGATTGTTATTTTACGTGTTTATGTGAAATCTTTTTATATAAGTATATATTACTTTTACAGATATATCTTCTCATCTACTACTTCTCAAAATTCTTATTTAGTTATCCAAATTAGAATCTTATTTCAAGCCAATGTTTGGCCAAAAATTGTCCAGCATTCTCCAAGGCTTATTGAGGAAGTATTCGAACCATTATCTACATCTCTTCTGTTCGTACCAAATATTCTAAAAAGGAACTGAATTACCCTGGAAGTCTATTATGATATCCAGAGCATTCATGATAACTTAATAAATACAATAACAGACAACAGCCATGAGAATGCCAACCATTTTCAGCGAAACTAATTATTTATTACTAATAAAAAAATGAAACAGCCAGGCATTTATTTAAAACCAATCGTCAAAACATTGAGTGTGAAAAGCGTGATTAATTTCCTATTTGCAAGTTATAAAACTGTCAATACGGAAATAGTCCGTTATCACAGTTAGCAATCGATTTAACTAAACAAATTATTCTTAATTTTACTTGAAATGCATTGTTCATTTAATAATAATTTCGTAGATCAGACATCATTTTTATTTATTATTCGCCTTCGAATGAAATTAATAATAGTTAAAGAACATATGGAAGTATGTTCACTTTCATTCATCATTTAAATTAATGATTCGCAGATAAAGTTTTTTTAATTTTTATTAAACATTTTTTCAGTAATAAAGCAGATTTTTTAAAAACTTGAACACTTCTAACTAATGCTTTTCTACTATAAGATCACCGTATTTTGCATGGTATTATCTAGGTGCATTGGATTACAGATTGTATAAATGTATATAATACTTGCAATGTGTAAACATCTAAATAGCAAAAATTTCAATAACTAACATAAGAAATGGTATATTTAAACCATGAAGACATTCCAAGAACAGAAATATAGGGCAACTGAAAGTAAAATTTTCAATTTTATGTTTGCATCTTATTAAGATTAAAATTATAAGAGTAGTAACATTAATAATTGGACAGCGTTCAATAAGCAACATATATATAAAGGATACAATGTCATAAATGTTCGATACATGTTTTCTGCTAGCAAGAATAGTGTTTCATACGTCGGAAGAATGCAATCATTTTTTGGACGGAGAGAGAAATCAACTTTTCCACTATGTCGATCAAGGGAAGCATAACATTTTGAATAGTTCATAAATATATTAGTTAGATTTGATCTAAAAAACATTAAGGTTTCAAATAAAATAGGTAAATTCAATAATCATATCATATCAATTATCATGCTAACCTGGCTTTGTAAATGGTTTGCATCTCAACCTCAATTTTGGACACAACTTTACCCAATAACTTTTCTTTAACATCAGGAAATGTTTTCAGAAGTGATAAAGGCCATGTAGTCCTAAAGAAACATATCTTAATATGATGATGTAGCCTATCTTTAGCAGAAAAATTATATTTGTTACCTTTCAGCTAAGTTTAACTGCTCAACTAAATTAGTTAAACACTTAAAGGAATCCTGTGACTTATTTATTATATTATTGCACTCGGATATAAGTTTCTTCTGAAAATTATAAAACTCTTTCAAAAGTTCAAAGAATTCTGCCTCCATATCATATCACTGGTTTTATGTATACCATTTTAAATTTACCGCCAACTATGAGTTCATTTGGGAACAGGTTAAAAATGCTATTGGTTCCACATTTTTTACCCAAACACATTTTCAAAATATTAATTTTTCAATTTTATTTAAAAATGTTTATATTTTACATTTTTAAAAGTTAGGTGGTAATAATAAGAATTATAATAAAAGTTTCTAACAGTCTTAAAAAAAAGTAGTTCGATATAAATGCGACAACATAAATTAATAAAATCCTTTTAATGTTCACTAAAAAAGAATTTTTTTGTTCCTTATCTATGTCAATTCAAACAGAAATATTATTTTGTTGGACGTCATTATATTAATCTAATAAGACAACGGAATAACTAACATTTTGTTGTTCAAGTTTCCTTCTCCTTACCCTAATAATAAAAATATAAAAATAATCTTTTATTCTCCTAACTATAAAAGATTTAAATTATATTGATAGCTGGCTTTGACTTCGATTTGAGTATGTAAACTGGCTAATTACTAATATATAATTTCTTAATATACATTCATAGCAAACTTATAACAGAGTACTTGCAAGAAAGAGTAGAATAGACATAGCTATGTAAAAGATGACTTATAGATCATAAAACACATGCCTACTTAACAACTATAAAGCAGTATAACTAAAATAAAAATAATCATACCTGTTTATACACATCAAAACCGTTTCTACCCCTAAAAACATATAAGTTGCAAGAAAGAGTGGACTAGACATATTTAAAAATATGTAAAAGTTGACTTATTGATTATAGAAAACATACCTATTTAACAACTCTAAGTTAAATGTTACCTTACAAAACATAATTAAATATCACGATGTTGTCATACCTCTTCAGAATTCTCAAAAAGGTTTCTATTCCTTTATCAATTGATTTAATTGGTTGAGTGGAAGAGAAACAGCTATAAAACAAACATTTAAATATTATAGATAAGCTATTCTATTAAACAGTTGTAAGTTACCTCATAGAGTAAAATTAAAATAAAATTTAGGTATACATCTCCATATACCTGAAAAGTGTTCTACCTGCAAATAACATGAACATGTAGAATGGAAATACTTATGAAAACAAAAATTTATAGTTAACAAAACATCTATTGCATACAAGAAATATAACTTATTTTATACAGTAGTATAAAACAATAAGAATGTGATTAACACTTCTTTATCACTTCAAATACGTTTCTACTCCCCAAAACATATGAGCTACATGGGGAGTAATTGAGAAACATATGTGTAACTAAAGACTTAAATGCATCAAACACAAAATCCATTCAACATATATGAGGTACCTCACACATATACCTTTAATATAATTAAAGAAACATGTAATCTAACCTCTTCCTACACAACAAGAGCTTTACTAGTCCCATAACATATGAGTTACACTAGAGAGTAGATTGAAACAGTAATGCATATAGAGATTTAAAAAAATGTAAACACCTATGTATTCAACATTTAAGTTACCTACACAGTAGAATTACAATAACAATAATCAGACATCTTCATATACCTGGAAAGCCTTTGTCATTTTTCTAGGGTAGTGGTTCTGAATATGCTTGAAGTAGGGGAGTTTTTAATTCTACAAATAGCTGAAACACACTGTATACAAATCTCCGAGAAATATTTTAATTACATCAAATACAATACGATAAAAATAATCATTAAAAAATAAAGAAAATGAAACTTCATTAAAAATAAAGAAAATGAAACTTACTTCGAGTTTGTTTCTTCTTCTGCCCAGGGAAATATAAACTTGTTGAGCCTTGGCGTCTTCTTCAGTGTTTGGAGCTAAAATGTTTTATAGGGATAGGGAGGACCTCGAATTTCTTCTTCAATCCATTGAAATATTTTTATGTCCTACCTGTTTTGACTAGAAAATAATGTTGTTGCACATTGTAAAATTTTTGCTCAGAGTGGTGAACAAAAGTAATCTCGCCATAGGTAGAACATATTCGTTACATATAAAATATATTTGAGGTGAGTAGGTCTTCTTATGAGAAAATCGCTATTACTTATCACTAATAATAATTTTGCGTTCACAAAAAGAGATGCAATTTGTAAGATGAGGTATGGTGACTACGTTTTTATGACTGGATATATTATTTGACTCACTGAGAGACACCTAGAAATCCTATAGACACCCTTGAGAATCACAGTTATAGAGACCTAACAGATTACGATCTGTCTGGGAAGAACAGTGGATGTACGAGGGTTTCAAACAGTGTAAGACGTTGAGTGTACTTTGCTGGGTACTGTAATAAACTGAACATATAAACCTGAAATGATTACATGCATTAACACATAACATGCCCACTAACTGTGTACAGGTATCCTTTCGTCTGTACCTGCAACAATACACACATGTTAATATTACCTCAATGGTAATATAAAATAGGGTGGAATCTTTGTCAGTCATGGTTGTGACTAGTCATAATCAAATAATTCTGGTATATGTCAAACATAAAGTAATTCTTGTCGTTTTCTTCATTTACAAACAAACCTATTATACCCTAATAAGTTGTTAATGCAAAAAAAATTGTTAATATTACCTTCGCATTATATTTACTTGTTGCATGTTTTTTGACGATAGCGGACTGGTTCAGTTCGATAAATAAACAAATGTATTTTTTATATCAAAATTTATGATAAGAACACGTATTATATGTGTGCTTCATATCGGAGAATAAAAAAGAAGCAATTATTTTAATACAAGTAAAGCAGAAAATATATGTAATTTAACATATACTTTGACATATAGTTAAAATAAAAATAACTGAAGTAGTATTCACTCGTGATAACAGTACCGTGAGTAAATATATTATCGAATTCATTGATAATCAATTTAATTAATTGATTTGTATAATGTGGGTGTCTTCATTATTCAAATTGTAAAGAGAGTATACTGAATAATTATAGATTTTGGAAAATATTTGAAATCCATTATTCAAAGTCTCCCAATAGAAGGATTTTTAAACCTTTAAAATAAGTTGTATTGCATTGGACCTCATTTGTAGGAACAACAACAATAGTTCATATTTCAGTTAATTCATTCTAATAAATGTCTACAAGCATTTTACTGGTTGTGATGAAAATATAATCAATATTTAAAGCTGTTGAAAAAAAAGTTTGGATTGGTCATTTTTAAACAATGCTTAACACTATTAATTGTATCAATACCCATTAAAAATAAATTATCTTTCTGTTTTAAATTACAATTGCAATATGAAATTTACTTCTCATCAATAACTTAAGTAACTTACACTTTCTTAATGAATGTTTAATTAACACAATCTCATTTTTATGGAGCCTAAGTTGTAATATGTTTCATATATACAATGTACAATGATTAATACTGGATTATTTATGAAGTATGAACAAGTACATCTTTAATATGACATATATCAAAAATATTCTGTTCTCTTAATGCCACTAGATTATAAGAAGTATAACTTTCACAACTCATTTTAATAACTCAATGGAATTATTATTTCTTCATTCATCTTAAATTACAGTAATTGTAAAAAATAAATTAAGCAACAATATTTTAATTAGTTTAGCATATTCCGAAGTAAATAGGTATATTGTGAAATATTCTGTAGCAAACATGTAGCATTAATACATAATTATACTTCATAAATAAACCATAATAAGCATTTTAAATCTTTTTTTAACATTATTTTCAATCCATAATGGTTTATTTTAGTAAAAAGATACAAAATATGTTAAGCAAAAAGAATGCTGATTTAAAAGTCAACCTATCATATTCATTGAAAGTAATCATTAAGTAGTCATCTAATTATTTGTACATGCCGATAATATTAAACTGTTTAAGTAAGTACTTAAGATATTGCACAAATAAGTTAAAATGAAAATCGTACTTACTGTTTGAAGTTATCACTGAATAAAGTATCAATTTGAGTGAATAAACGAAATTATTAGAACTTTAATTAAAGACACTCCCGGAAGCATAACATTTTACTGGAGAATAATGGCGCAGTTTTGTTTTATTTATAGCTTTATTAAAATAAAAATTATTTTCATGATTTTCAACAATTTTAGCAGTAGATTTGTTCAGTTATTTATTGAAGAAATATCTATACTCAACAGTACTATGTACAGAAAATAAGAATAATTAAAAAAATATTCCAGTACATGCTGTATTCTGTTATAAGGTTGCTATGAATGTACATTGAGTAAAAATATATTAGTAATTAGGCAGTTTACATACACAAATCAAAGCAAAAGCAAGCTATTCAGTATAATTAAAAAACTTTTATAGTTGGGAGCTTTTAATTTTGAAAATAATAAATATGAACTATTAAACTAGAATAGTGAAAAAACTGAATATTTGTCAACAAACATAAATCCTCTTTCTAGAGGAAAGAGTCCATTCGTCACATTTTAATATAATGGAAAGATACTACAATTCATAAAGATAAAGTAATTATAACTGATATTAAGTTTTGTTCAAAAATGCAATATATAGATTAGATTTATTAAAGCATTTTGTGAGACAAATCCATCATACCATGGAAGACAAAGGAAATTTATTAATGTTTATTGGCAGTGATTTTTTACATATGATAATATTATTCATCTTATGTCTTATATAAGTCAATCAATTATTTAAATTTTTCCATTATAAACATCAATTATATCTCAGTGGATTCACTCAAAAAATTTCTAAGTCAATGTAAACAGTGTAAAAAAAATATCAACAATTCGACAAATATAGCAGGTGATCCCTTAGTCTAGGGTAAATAAACAGTTTTTTTTAGCTAATTTTGTGTTCAATTTTTGGTCAAATTTTCATAATTTGTTAATGTTTAGCGTCAAAAAAATTCGTTTTTTTTTTAACAGAAATTGTACTTTAACGCTCCTTCGGCGAATGTAATTTTGAAAAACTTATTTCACTCACCTCTACATAATGTTCTATTTTTGGGCATAGTTTCATTTTGATCAGTCAAACGGTATGGCTTGTATCGCTCTCACAAGCTTTAAGATTGAATTATAAGTCAAAATTTTTACATTTTATTGGAAAAAAATATTTCCCGTTGTTTTGAAATTCTGAATATATTTTTCGTTTACTGAATTTGTAACTTTAAAGGTAATGCCAAAATTTCAAAACTCTAGAGTTAGCAGTTTAGGAAAAATAAATGTTTTCTAAAAAACGTTTTTTGGCAAAAAAAGTGACTTTTCCGTCATGCATAATTCTTCCCAAACAATAGGGATCTTCTTCCCTATAAGGCCCATTTTTGTGTAAAATATCAACTTGATCCATCAAAGATTCTGGATTGTAGCGTAGTAACAAGCAATGCTAACACACTCACAGACAACATCGAAAAAACTTCATAAAACGAGTTTTGGGACTTCAAAACATATAATTCCGTCAAAATCTCGAGATCGAATTTTTTCACGATCACTATACTTTACTTATAGTAAAGTTAAAATCACATGGGTTGAGTTCGGGCGAGCGATGCTGGTCATTAAACGTCACTGTATAAGGAAAAGATGTATTTTTGTGTGTCGTTGCTCCATCCTGTTGAAACAACACATTCTAATTGAGATGACCGTTTACTTTTAATTTAATAACACAAATGACTTCAGCATCTCTTTGCAATTTACGAGAGAACTGTTTTCAGGATGTTTGTTTTCCCTATACGGTAACATTCAATAGCCAGTACGTTTGCCCAATCTCAAACCTTGTGATTTTTTTCTCCGAGATCACTTGAAAGCTGAGGTATGCAAAGTATATAATTGAATACGGTATAAAATTGAAGAAATAAATTATGCTATTAACAAAAAAATTGCAGAAATACCGCCTGCAATGACTCTTTGAGTGATGAGAAACTCTCCAAAAATATATAGCGAATAGAGAATGTTATTTTTAGAACCAAATAAACAAAGTCTGTACAATAAATAATAAAATAATTTGTTCATAATTTTTTTTCATCCTTTTGCCAACTTTTCAAATATTGGGGATATTTTCTGCCTTATTCCATACTAGAGGAATATATATATTATCATCAAAAAATGATCCTCAAAGGATAAAAAAACGTTTCCGAGTAATCTATAGATACACAGTAAATAGAAAAACACACTTAATTTTCGGTTTAACCCTGATCAGGAGAGAAGAGATAGGGACACCAAGCATATCTGCAAAGTGATGGTTGGGTCTCCATTATATATATAATTATTCTAAAGGATTGTGGAGAGTGAGTCACAAAGCAAACACCAATCAGCTTCTCACTACTTTTCAAGGCTATAATACATAAACAATGAATGTCAAAATAATACAGAATATAAACAGTATTTATAGTACTTTAATTACTGTTTATATTCTGTATTACGGTGAGAAACTGACTGAGGTTTACTTCGTGACCAACCCTCCACAATCTTTTAGAATAATTACTAAACACGTGGCCGACAACGGTGGAACTCATTATATATGTAGGTCCTAAGTACTGTGGTTGTACTGAGTACTTCATCACTGTTATATTGTACGTGCTAAGAAACATAAGTGGTAAGTACTATTAAAAACTTAATATGTATTTTAGACAAGCATTGCAGTATTTTTAGAGGTGCAGAGGGTTTATATGGTCTCCGAGCTCTTATAGGCGATTGTTTCAAGGATATGTATTAAGCATTCAAATGTTTCGCCACACTACAAATTTTTTGTTGTACTAAATATGTATATGAACATCTGCTGTTACACATCTCAATATGATATTATAGCATTTTTGTCAAAATTTCCATACTGTATGGATGTCTTTAACGGGAAAAACACAAGTTTTGAGGTTTCCTGATCCAGTGAAATAGGTTTCACAAATTGACTTATCTGTGTGTTAGCAGTATATTTCAAATACAAAGGAGTTATATTCGCTAAATTACATCATTAAGTTAATGTTACATAAGACAGAACATCAAACTCGGCACTAACATCCCATACTTTAGAAAATATATTAATATGGGAAAAATACGGTTCTACGCTATTTGCTAGAATCCTATCCACACAATTTTGATTAAAATCAGAATTCTGGTAGGCAAATAAAATAGAAAAGTAGTTCACCATGATACCAGCGCTCATGGTGAAAAATAAAGTAAGCTTTCAGCTTTCCATATGTTCAGGTTATATAATTCATGGAATAACGACAAATTTCCTACCTACTTGATTCATTTATAATTTTTTAAATTATAAATTTAATAATAAAAATAACCAATAAGTATTATTAGTTACTTTATTAATTCTTACTATATTACAGGCATGAAATTTATTCCTTTTTTTTCTTAAATTTATAATAAAGATAAATGAAAGGGATTTGGCGACACAACTCAGATCTTTTTACTAAATAAGTTTTTTTAACATTGCTGTAGTTAACAAATCTCATATACAAAGTGTGGACTATACAAAGATTATGGGAAATCGAACTGAATTCTCTGCGGCTGGAATAGGACAACTAGGCACCCTTCCACAACTCTGTATTTCATCCTCGTCGAGACCTATGTTATATAGATGGTATTTAAATGGTGTCTTACAAGTTTTACAGAAATTACAATTTATAGAATATATTATTTCATGAGAACATTGAATTTCAGATGAAATTAACAGTATTGATTGCATGAAAAATTAAATTAACCAGCCATTTCTGAATTATTTTCGTGCCTTCCAAATTAACTGGTCGTTATTTACCTTAGTTGTGTATATATTACTCTATAATACATTTTACTTAGACAAAAATGTATATACAGAGTGACTGTTTTGCAAAATACAAGACGTAGCTAAAACAATAGTCGCATACACTAATTAATAGACCAAGATATATCTCAACTGCAGCTTCTGGGATGGAACAGCCAGGGTAAAGAATAGTGAAACAAAACAAATGTTTTATTAATAGTGTAAAAAAAATCACAGATTTATACCAAAAAAAAAGAAAAAAGTCTACAAAGTTCAATTATAAAAATTCTTCGACATTAAAAAGTGTATTTACAAAGATAATATAAATATTTATAAATAGAGATAACAATAAATATTTGCATTATATAATACATTCTAGAAGCCATCATGACTAGACTGATTGAACCACCATTTTTATTCAACTCAAGAGTTTTTTGAAACTTAAATTTTTGTAGAAATGAGGAAAAATTAAGAAGTCAAAAAGAAATGAATAACTCTCCAAATCTCGTCTGACGAATGACGCATTTTACATGGTTCATAGATCTTAGTTTTTTTTAGAATTTCTCAAAGTAGTTTAAATGCAGAATTTCATTTCACCAGTTTATCGTAAAATCCTTTTAGGGGATCAGACTGAAAGATTTTTTTTTTTAAAAAAATGTATAAAAACGACCACAAACTTTACACTTTGTTACAGTAATTTAACAAACCACAACGGTATTCAAAATATTTGCCATTGAAAGCAATAGGCTTAATATTGGTTCTATTCAGAAGTAGATATCTCTAACACCAGACCAGGATATATCTCAACTGCTGCTTGCTTCTGGGATGGAAAAGCTTTAATTACGTAAATCTTTGATCCTTTACTCTGTTACCGATTCTATTTTATAGGCCCAAAGTACTGAGATCCTCTTGATTCTACAAGTGGAGGGAAGGGTTCATGGTGTTCCTACAAAGGATTGCGTTGCAGTAACAGTTTCCCACAATGGAACACACATATGCCAAACATTGGCCCTTTGTGATGCCACTGATTCTACATTGCGAGTCCTAAATTTTGCCTAACTCAACTTTACTTCGAGTAGGGATCTTTAACAAGTACCTGACATAACGACTACTCTCCGAGTTAGGAAGTGCTCAGTTAGGACCCTCGATTTATTCACCTCCCACGTGAATAAATCGAGGGTCAGAGTGGGTATTGAACCCGGGACCTCCCATTTCAGAGGCAAGCACGTTGCTACTGAGCCCCCAAGAAAGAGTTAAAAAAATCACAGTAAATATTTACATTACATAAAATAATAGCTTAGACTAGAGCCAGCCTTGGGCTCTAGGGATACACTTCTATCGAAATGTTTTGGACTGTCTACAACCGCTGAAATTCTTTAGTTGTGCAGGCATTTACTATGTGGTATTTTCATTCGTGGGGTTTTTACAGGAAATTTTCACATTAACAAGTTTTTATTACTAAAGTAACGTGTTTCAAACATATAATGCTCTTCTTATGGTAAATCAGTCATAGTGATAAGGACTTTATCACTAAGACCTTCTCATCTTCCCATTACAGCCGAACATTATGTGTTCGAAACGAGTTGTTAATCAATAAATCTTGTTTATATACTTGCATTATGCTCCAAGAAACACTAGTAAATACAGCCTCTCACATATATAAATTTAAATTAGCACAAAGCTGCTATCAATGAACCGTTCTGACCGTAAACTGGAAGGTATTATAAAACTATTTCCTAATGAAAAAATCTTATGAAATAGGCTACCTCGGCAGGTGGACCTGTGGTACAACTGAGGCTATCTATAAGTATGTGGGTCATAGACCACAGGGGAATATCGAGTTCGAGCGGGCTGACACCCTGTTCAAGCAAGGGTCTAGTGAAGCCAAAACAGACCTGCAGTAAAACCGTGGCTACCTCATCAGGTGATGCTATGGATTGACCTGTTCAAACAGGATCCACTGAAGCTCTAATAGAGCCATAATCACTCTTTGAGATATCCATGTCTACATCTCAGATTGTCGGTAACAGGTCATCGAGGAATACTGGATAACAAACGGGCTAACATAATTATAACTTGAAGACAAATCTGCAAGTCCATAATGGTCCAATGCTCAGCAGACTCTTTGAGATGGAGGATGAAACTGACATCCCAGACATGTCTGGGCTCGAATGCGAGACTGAAGCTCTCAATCAATGATTTTATTGACAACCTTGATGTAATTTTTCTTCGAAACTGTAGTACTCTGGGTCTATAAGCCCCAGACTTATTATAGATTAGATTTATTCTGTGTGCGCAATATTTCACATGGAATTAGTCAAGAATCAAGTAAGGACATCCAAGCTAAGTATATAAAGAATTGTCAGATGAAATTGTTAAAAATGAATTCTTTTGACCGTCAACTGGAAGGCAGTTTAAAACTTATTTCTATGATAAAACCATATGAAATAGACCCAGCACAGTGCTTTAGAGTAAGCGTGGATACCTGTACAGAGTTGGTCCTGTAGTAAATTGAGGCCACCTCTAAGTATGTGGTTCATAAACCACAGTGGTAAGGAGGGAGTTGACACAATGTTCAAGCAAATATCTATTGCAGCCCCAAAAGATCTATAACGAGACTGCGCATATACGCAAGGCTTCATCCATCCTGATAAATCCAATTCATTCACCCCTGCACATTTATTTAACCATTCACTTATTCTAAGTACATACAAATATATTTAAAATAACATATAATGCCATGAATCCGTACGATGATACAAATAAAAATCATTTCAATAAAAATAAATAAATTTATAATTGAGATCTACCGAACAAATTAAATAGGGTTAAGAGAGAAAATATAGTCTTACAAATAATTCAAAATTCTCTAGGAAATAAAAATTATTTATATTTTGGTTTTTTTATTTTTTTTCTGAGAACCTTTCACAAACAATTTACTGTTGAGTTGAAGAACAGCCATCATGGACTTAACCGTTGACAATGCCATTTTCAAAGATTCCAAATCAGTACTTTTCCTCACAGAATTAATTAAGGAAGTTAATTCATTCGACAATATATCCTTCAGATGATATATTTTAATGTCAGAAGTTTTTATTTGACTTGTTGATTTTTTATTTGTCGAATTAGTTAAAAAATTAGAGACAGTTCTGGTTGTTTGCAAGGCAATATTAATAACAGATATATCAAATATTCTATCCATTAAGCTATTTATTTTCTGTAGGTCAAGTATACAATTTCTTTTTATTTTACGCGTTTTTTTTTTGTTATACATAGTAAGAGGTTGAATTTCTGTTTTGATCATCTATTTGAGATACACAATTATCGACACTTTGTAATTCAATTTCTATATTTAAATTGGACAATTCTAAAATAAATTTCGATTCAATGAAAAGTTTGTGTATATGCTTGCAAATAGTGCCAGCAACATAATCAAAACAAGTACAATTAAAAGTATGATAACAAACTTTGCACTCGGAACAAATCAAGTCGCAACATTTTAATTTATTATCAACTTTTTCGACAATATGAGAACTGATATCATTTGATAACCTCCAACTGAAATTAGAAATCGGTTCGATTATATAATTAACTTCAAGAGCTTGAAAATGTAAAGCGGTAAATGTTTTCAGCGGATTAAATTCCTGTCCATTTAATTTGGCGATTCTCTGGTTCAATCTGTTTTGTATTACTTTATTTACTGAATCAATAGCTTTGTCTAACCTTTTTAGTTTTTTACCTTCTTCAAATTCATACATTAAACTTTTATAAAATGACTCTAATAGCTCTGTAGAGATAACATTCATTCTATAACAAGATGCCCACATTTCTGTATATTGAACAAAAACATTTTCAAAATAATAACAAAATGCCCTGAAATCGGATTCACTATGTAATAATTGACGGAATTCCGCTAAAGAATATTGAAATGAATTCCGACAGGGAAGACTTTGCAAGATTTGAAGTTTATTGTATATTTTTTTTCTTGCTATTGTACTTTTGATTTTTTGTAGATGTAATTTCCAGGATTTATCGACATTCCAAGGTGAGAATAGCTTTTGGTCGACAGATGTCATGACACTGTCCCAGGCGTCATAATAATGACGAGATGAGTCGCTCATAAAGCAATGACTTTTGATTTCACCAGTATAGTGACGTATGGTAAGGAAGAATATCTCTAATATCTCTGTGTCACATCGATTGGACCATATGGAAGCAACTGGTACAGGCATGCCACTATCATCTACAATCAACAGTGTTACCAACTCATAATCGAATTTCGAAGATCCATGACAGCTAACAATGCAGACTAAGTCTGAACCAAACTTAATTAATAATTCAGCTTGTTCTTGATTCATCATGATAAGACAAAAGTCTTCAAAGAGGAATTCAAAGGAAAGAGAGCTGCCTGAAGGATATACTTGACTTTCTTCAAAAGGAACCTTGAACAGGACAACAGGACTGTTGGCATCCCTGAGGAATTCTTCAACCCACAGGATAACACTTGTGATGTCATCGACATGTTTTGACTCCGGGCCTGAGTCAATGCCGTAGGCTTTTTTAATGTTATGGATGTCCTTTCTAGTTATCAGACTGGACCTGAAAAATTATAGTTGTAATTAACCATAACTAAGTCAATAAAGTGTTATAGTTAACATTAAATATATCATTTATACTAATAAAATGTTATAGTTACAATTAAATAGATTACCAATACTTAAAACAAATAGGCTGGCAACATACTATACCAAAACCAATAAGGTAGGTCTCAAAATACATCAGAATCAAGGAGGCAGGCCAAATACTATACCATAAACAGATAAAGTACAAAAGAATTTGTCAGAAACAATTAGGGGTCACTTATTATACCGAATCAGAGAGGAAGACATTATACTACATCAAAATCAAGAAATAGGTGACATATTATTACAGAATTAAGAAACAGGCAACATACTATGTCAGAAACAAAGACCTAGACCACATACTAACAACACATACCCAGAATCTGGCCACTTATTATACCAAATTCAAAGAAAACGTTCACTTGCTGCACCAGAGTAAGGTGACACGCTGTACCAGATTCAGCTGTAATCATATCAGGCATAGGTACAACACTTTTAGGACTACTCTAGGGTTCTAAAGCAGTGGTCTAAACTCAGATTCCCCCGAGGGCTGCATTATGACAGTCATAAAAATCTGGAGTGGCCTACACTCTACTTTACTATAAGTAACTTAATGTCAAATTTCTTGAGTATATAAAACATAACGTCTCATTTAAGCATAACATAAATATCTAAATGGTATATAATTATTAGCATTTCATTCGTAAGGTAGTACAGACAGTGATTGAAGGACATATCAATTTATAAGCTTATTTTTGTACATCACAAATAATTTATTATTTGCAAATAATTTCATTAGTATAACTACAGCAGTAATAACATTTTTGAAAAACCAAAGTGAATATTTCATAAAACTATTTATTCTCCTACAAGAGAATGGCTTTCGTTCAAACAGCCAGTGGATTTCTTACATCGTTTACTTAACATCCTTCTACATTGAATATTAAAGTAAAATTTTAAAATTTAAAACGAAAAAAATACCCTCTTTTTCTCTGAAAAACATCTTAAACAGCGAAGAAAATGTTATTTTAAGGTGCTTTGTTAATTAAAGATGTACGATAATTAAATTTATTAAACTCTAAACGAAAGATTCCAATTATGAATTATCATTTACATTTTTGGTTTTTAACAGAATTATTATACTGGGAATTTTATGGCTTCTTAGTATTTAATAAGATCATTTTCCTTCCCCTTTGTCAAATAACATATATATGAATTTTTTCTGAGTGAGTGTTATTATTTTCCTGCACAATATTATTCCTCTTACATCTCATATAAGTCAATAAACAATTTAAATTATTCTTTTATAAATATCAATTTTATCTCAGTGGATTTGCTCAAAAAATTTCTAAGTCAATGTAAACAATGTAAAAAAAATATAAAAAATTCGACGAGTATAGCAGGTGATCTCTTAGTCTAAGATAAACAAAGAGTTTTTATATCGTTATTACTCTTTCCCGTAATTGAAACTTCATGATATTTTTTTTAAGAATTGCTAATTTTTTGTTCCATTTTGGTCAAATTTTCATTATTTTTTAATGAGCCGTTTCGCGTCAAAAAATCATTTTCTGAAAACAGAAATCGTACTGTAACGCCTCTTTAGCGAATGTAATTTTGAAAAAAAATATCCCAACTCATTCTCCACATAATGTTTTATTTTTAGGCATAGTTTCATTCCTGTCCGTCTAACAGTATGGCTTGTATCGCTCTCACAAGGTTTGAGATTGAAATATAAGTCAAAATTTGTACATTTTATTGAAAAAAAAAATATTTCCTGTTGATGTAGAATTCTGAATATATTTTTCGTTTATTCCATTTGTAACCTCAAAGATAATGTCAAAATTTAAAAACTCTAGGGTTATCAGTTTAGGAGAAAT
Organism: Hermatobates lingyangjiaoensis; assembly: GCA_026182355.1. Classification (NCBI taxonomy): domain Eukaryota; kingdom Metazoa; phylum Arthropoda; class Insecta; order Hemiptera; family Hermatobatidae; genus Hermatobates; species Hermatobates lingyangjiaoensis. Next base: position 3,723,750 of record JAPFBL010000043.1, read on the forward strand.
AAATGTTTTAAAGAAAACGGTTTTTGGCAAAAAAAGTGACTTTCCCATCATGCATAATTCTTCGCAAACAATAGGGATCTTCTTCCCTATGAGGCCCATTTTAGTGTAAAATATCAACTTGATCCATCAAAGATTCTGGACCGTAGCGTGGTAACAAGCAATGCTAACACACGCACCCACCCACCCACGCACCCACCCACACACACACAGACATCATCGTAAAAACCTCATAAAACGACTTCTGGGACCTCAAAACATGTAATTCCGTCAAAATCTTAGCATTGCTAAGCAATTAGCATTGCTTGTTACCACGCTACGGTCCAGAATCTTTGATGGATCAAGTTGATATTTTACACAAAAATGGGCCTCATAAAGACGAAGATCCCTATTGTTTGGGAAGAATTATGCATGATGGGAAAGTCACTTTTTTTGCCAAAAACCGTTTTTTTAAAAACATTTATTTCTCCTAAACTGATAACCGTAGAGTTTTGAAATTTTGACATTATCTTTGAGGTTTCAAATGCAACAAACGAAAAATATATTCAGAATTTTAAAACAACAGGAAATATTTTTTTTTCAATAAAATGTAAAAATTTTGACTTATAATTCAATCTCAAACCTTGTGAGAGCGATACAAGCCATACTGTTTGACGGATCACAATGAAACTATGCCTAAAAATAGAACATTATGTGGAAAATGAGTTGAGATATTTTTTTCTAAAATTACATTCGCTAAAGGGGCGTTACAGTACGATTTGTGTTTTCAGAAAATGTTTTTTTGACGCTAAACGGCTCATTAAAAAATAATGAAAATTTGACCAAAAATGGAACAAAAAATTAGCAGTTCATAAAAAAAAATCATGATGTTTCAATTACGGGAAAGAGTAATAACGATATAAAAACTCTTTGTTTATCCTAGACTAAGAGATCACCTGCTATACTTGTCGATTTTTTTGTATTTTTTTACATTGTTTACATTGACTTAGAAATTTTTTGAGCGAATCCACTGAGATAAAATTGATGTTTCTAATGGAAAAATGAAAATATATTATTGACTTATAAGAGATGTAAGAGGAATAATATTGTGCAGTTAAATGATAACACTCAATAAAAAAAAATTCGTATATATGTTATTTGACAAAGGTGAAGGAAAATGATCTTATTAAATACTAAGAAGCCATAAAATTCCCAGTATAATAATTCTGTTAAAAACCAAAAATGTAAAAGATAATTCAAAATATAAATCTTTCGTTTAGAGATTAATAACTGTAATTATCGTACATCTTTAATTAACAAATCACCTTAAAACAACATTTTCTTCGCTGTTTAAGATGTTTTTCAGGGAAAAAAAGGGTATTTTACTGTTTCAAATTTGAAAATTTTACATTAATATTCAATGTAGAAGGATGTCAAGTAAACGTTGTAAGAAATCTACTGGCTATTTGAACAATAGCCATGTTCTCTTGTAGAATAATATTTCGTTTCAAGAAATGTTCACATTGGTTTTTCAAAAATGTTATTACTGCTGTAGTTATACTAATGAAATTATTTGCAAATAATAAATTATTTGTGATGTATAAAAATAAGCTTATTAATTGATATGTCCTTCAATCACTATCTGTACTACCTCACGAATGCAATGCTAATAATTATATTCCATTTAGATATTTATGTTATGCTTAAATAATACGTTATGTTTTATATACTCAAGAAATTTTACATTGAGTTACTTATAGTAAAGTAGAGTGTAGGCAACTCCAGATTTTTTATAAATGTTATTCAATCGTAACAGAAACAAACATAATAGGAAAAAAGCAGTATTTTAGTTAATACATTTATTATTCATTCCCTGTAATTCTAACTGTAATCACAGTATCAGTCAGATTTCCTTTTGACTACTCGTTTTGAATCAACAATGCCATCAATATACGGTTTTAATTTATTAATTGAAACCAATCTCAGAGATGCTTGCAAATGTTCATCAGTAAGCTGTGATCTTAGTGCAGATTTGTTAATTCTATTGGTTAGAAAAATTGTTTATATACATATGCACTTCCAAATATTTCTAAAATCCTTGCAGTAATTACAGGAACTGTAGAGGCGACAGTGCCATAACAGATTTTTTACTAACTAAAATAAATTAGTAAAACATGTAAACGCAACCGATGGCATTTAAGTTAGTAAAAATTCCACGTAAAAAATACGTCGCAGGCCATATGGGGTCCGTGGGCTAATATGTCTTGCAGTTTAAATACCGTGGGCAGGTATAGTCCCCTCTAATGGGATACACCTGCTCTGGGTATATCCCACTGCCTGGGGATTGAAGGCATGTTCAAAAGAGTTCACCACCAGTTTTTAAGCTCATCCCCACTAGAACTGATATATCCCTACTGAGGACGCCGTAGTATTCTAGCTACTTACTGCTTTCTAAGCAAACGCGACAGACTACTACTCCCTCGAGAACTATGAAGTGACCTGGTATAGAACTACAGCTACCTCGAGGGCAACACCAGATGATGAGCTGCACCATTGAAACATACACATGTCCGATAATTCTTATCATACATTCGAGAGAAATGTCAAACCCTCCTTAAAGGGCTCTACTAATTCTGTCAATGGTTGTATCGGCGAGAGTTTAGCAATCTGTCTTCTGCCGAGAGAAAACCTCAACACAAGACACCTCACTTTCCCTGTGTTATGACCTGGGTGTAACTCATAAGCATTCAGAAATAAATCAGGGGCCTATCAAAGATAACTGAAGGAGTCCTCCTCACCCCTGGGTCACCACATTTCTTACAAGGTGATAGACAATAATACTGGGCCTATTTTGACCCAGTTTAAATAGAGTAGTTTTTTCCATACTCACTCTTACATATTCCATGCCTTATAAAAGGCGATCTATGATTCAGTACTGATTTATCTGAGATGAGCAAACCATTCTAAAGAGGTCGACAACTGCACATGGTCTAACCCATTAAAATACTAACTATGCTCCACTATGCTTAAGCTCGGTAATCTAATGGGACCCGTGTACTCAACAACATGGGTAAGACCATTGCTTTTGAAAATGTATTATTTTAATGTTAATTGAGAACTTTCATGTACATAAAAAATAACGGGTTTCTAACTAAAACACCTACACCTATGTCATAAATCAAGAAAGAACATAAAGTCCTCCAGGCTAAGTTTGCGCAAAATTCATAAAACAAATCTTTACAAATTTAAACTATAAATATTATAAATCCAGAATCCAGTGAAGAATAAAACGCAGTGACTAACTATCTACTCTAAAACGAGGAGACAAAGAGGTATAATTTAATAGAAAATATTATTTATTTTAAATTATAAGCAGAACGATTATGTTAAACATATTTAGTAACTTTAATAATAAGAGAGCGCTATAGTCGAAGTAAATTAAACAAAAAAACCTTACACATTAAAAAATTGTGTTTCAGAAACATATGTTAATATTTCACACAATATCCTGAGATGCCATATATATTAAGTTAAATATAAAATAAATTAGAAAAACTAAAAAGGTTGGAATGAGAAGATTATAATAATACATTTCAAAGGAGATTAATGTGTGTGTTTCTTCTTTCACAAAAAATTCACAATTACTTATATATAAAACTTGATAAAGATACCGACCGTGGAATAAAACAAGATAAAAAATATATATATATACCATGAACGGTCAGTATTTTAGGTTTAAGTCAAACTTTCATAGCCAATGTTCTGGATTTTATTTTAAACCTTTTTAATCTGCCTACGAGGTGTGTAAATAAAGTAGTGAGACTGATTTTTTTTAAATTTTCTATTCAAATATAATTACAATGTGATATTGTCACCTTCAAAATAGTTCCCTTCGGAAGCCACACAGCGCTGGAGACGGTCCTTCCAATCATTGCAGCATTGCTGGAACTCCGATTCTGGAATGGCCTTCAGCTGGTCGGTTACAGCAGTTTGTATGTTTTGTAGTGTCCCGAAATGAGTTCCCTTGAGGTGATTTTTCAATCTCGGGAAGAGGAAAAAGTCACAAGGACTCAAGTCTGGTGAATAAGGAGGCTGAGGAGCAACAGGAATGTTTTTACTGGCCAAAAACTCGTTTATTGAGATGGCAGTGTGACAGGGCGCGTTGTCGTGATGCAACACCCACTTGTCTTTGATGTTTGGCCGCACACGAAGGACTCTTTCAACTGTTCCCCGATCATTCTGACTGTCAAGCGTCGATCTGAACGCACAAGGTTCCGTACTCTGTTGATATTTTCATCGGTGTTTGCACTTGAAGGCCTTCCGCTTCGTGGTTCATCTTCAATCGACTCTCTTCCTTCTGAAAATTCCTTAAACCACCGAAAAACCTGTGCCCTTGATAAAACACGTTCTCCATAGGCCTCCTGAAGTTTTTCAAAAGTTTCGGTTGCATTATGTCCAAGTCTGAAGCAAAATTTGATTGCACACCTGCTCAATTTAGGACTCTTTTAAAACCTCAAAAAAAACCATTTCACGAAAAAACGCTACGGAAAACAAATGACTGTGGCGAGTTCAGATTATTGAGCGTTAAGTCAACTTCACTAGGCCAAGTCTCCATTTTATTAATTTAAGACTTGCCTATAACACTAATAAAACAATTATAAAGATCAACAAATTAATTATAACAAAGTTCCGTTATTTTCAAGGTAGACATGTAATAGTTGGCAAAAGCCACGCCAAGTGATGAGCCCGGAGCGACGTCATCAATTAGTACATACGAGTACATTGACCCATCCATATCGGTAAAGGGTTTTCTATTGTGCAAGCTTGTAGTAATTTATTCAAATGATCTCTTTTAATGGCTGGTAGTGGTATATTATGGTCAGAATAGACGTAGTTACATATGATTTCTTTAACTGACACACTGGTGAATAATGACTTAGCTCTACAGATCCTATTATTCCTTTTGGTTTCACTTCCCAAATTATATATAAGAATCCATCGGTAGAACGAAGCATATATTTCGCTAGTGTTAGGGTGATATTATTCTATTATGTTCTTTAGCTAACTGGTAGGTGGGACTAGTTACTCGAGAAATGATAGGGCGTAGCGGGTTTCCAGGCACGTGACTTTTCACTGTTCCATACAGGTACGCAGACTAAATTCACCTATTATGGGTTGAAGGATTTCTTCTGGCTTTTCCTGGTTAACAAGGGAACTTCACCTTTAAAGGAAACAAATCATGTACTAATTGGGACTGTGAAACCCAAGAACACTCGTATATTGGTATGAATGACTACAACCTCCTTATCAAAAAAGCTCACCGTGCACTTAATGGCTGGAGCACCCAAAAAGCATAACCAAACAAAGGAAAATCTGAAAAAGTCCTATAACCCATAGTAGGGAATGTAGCCCAGCATACCTCTACGGCACTGTGAAAAATTACAAAGCAGGCAACCCTCTTCGGCCGATCATTTCGTAAGTTACCAGTCCAACTTATCATCTAGCAAAAGAATTAAATAAAATTATATCTCCCTTTATACCAGCTAAATCCATGCTTGGATCAATTGATGAATTCCTGGATATTATTAAGGAACTCAAACCTGAAGGAGCTACTGCATCGCTGGATGTAGAATCACTATTGTCAAAGAAAGTATTGGCATCATCTGTAACTATGTGTACTCCAATAATAGCATACCACCTCTACCTTTAAGCAAGAAGCAGCTAAATAAACTACTTCAGGCATGTACGATGGAAAACCCATTTACAAATATAGATGGCTCGATGTATTTGCACACTGATGGAGCTGACATGGGCTCGCCTTTGAGAGTTACTCTAGCTAATTATTATATGTGTCATATCGAGAACACTACTATGATGAACAGGCCTGAAATTAAACCTCTGATATACTGCCGATATGTTGATGATTGTTTTGTCATATCGAAAAACATGGTCCAGATTGAAGCACTAAGAAATGCCTTCGAAGAAGAGTCATGCCTAAAGTTTACAGTGAAAAAAGCCGTATGGAAGAAAATTAATTTCTTGGATGTTAATATTAATATGCAAAATGAAGATGTTGAAACTTCAGTACATGTTAAATCGTCGAATACCACCAACTATCTCATCAATGCCCATAGTGAATGCCTTCAACGCAATAAAGACTCAACAATAGAAGTCCAGTTAAAGAAATCATATGTAACTACGTCTATTCTGACCATAATATACTACCACCAACCATTAAAAGATAGCATTTGAATAAATTACTACAAGCATACACAATAGAAAACCCTTTACCGGGGTCAATGTATGTACAAATTGATGACGTCGCTCCGGACTTAACAATGAAAACTTCGATAAAATTCTTAAAGAATATCTACACATGAGGGAAAACAAGAAAAGAAATTATGAAACAGCTGGAACCATGAATAGGATATACTATGGAAACCAATATTCGAACCAACACAAAGTAGATTAAAGGGTACTAAAAGACATTATAAAAACCAACATAAGATGTAAAAAAGCCAACGACAGAGTCTCCCTGTTCACATATTATAAAAGCCCTACAATAAGCAGCCTTTTTATGACTGTCAAAAACCACTGCAAGGGTTCTCCATTGAAAGAAACGAATCTGGTGTACGAATACAAATATAATTATGGGGACTGCGAAACCCAGAAGCACTCATACATTGGAGTAACTACAACTACACTTTCTAGGAGACTCACTATGCACCTGATATCTGGAGCCCTAGAAAGCACACAGAGCAAGCCCATCATTCTAAGTCAACAAGGGAAGCTCTTGTTGAAGGGACAAAAATAATAAAAAAAGGAAGAGATCAGCATAGACTTAGAATAACAGAAGCCGTACTTATTAATAAAAAGAAGCCATATATTAATAAACAATTATAAATTAATTCTAAAGTTCTCAAATTGTTTAAATCAACCTCAAGCCAATTAGGGCCTCTCCCAGGTAGCTGCAACGACGCCCTAGGTCACTCAACCCTCACCGATTAGAAAAACAACTTTAACCCCCCCAACCCCAGCAACACATTCCACCTTTCTTATATAAAGCTTTAAACTTCAAAACACATTCATATCTTGATAATGGCTGAGGACAGCAGCAACATGTGTTCATTTAGCATGAAGATGGTGATTTATTATATTCTGTGGATACAGAAGCAAGATCGTTATTCAGGAAACTCGAGAAACTTATGAAAAAACAAGTTTCAGCTAAATATGGTCTAATTTTCAACAATGTGTGTATACAGGAAGGACTGCTACCAAAATGTACAAATATATATAGTATTTAAGATTATTTATGCAAATAAAAGTTACTCACCGAGGATTGTCGAATGGATAATTACTTTCCTTGATCTCTTCTAGGATCCTAGATATTGAACATCCACTTTTCAATTTAGTCGCTATATTCATTTTTTCCAATTTGGGTATTTTGATAAATCTAAAGTCAATATCATGCCCATAATGGTAATCGATGAATTTCACAAAGCATTTACCAGTAAATAATTCACACTGCACGATTAATTGACTTGTACAAGTGCAGTTGATTTTAATTGTGCCTTGTGTCTTAGGTTTTCTTCGTTTATTTAATATTTCTTGAAATTTGATTTTGTCGCCTCCTAAAACAACATTTATTTATGAAGTAAGAAGCTTAATATAACATTTTTAATTAGTTCTTATTTTTTCAGGTCATTCAGTCTTGAATATATTTATTTCCACTAATATACCAATATATGTACAGGGTAATAGGAAATCTCCAGAGGTAGAATTCCAAGAATGGGGCTAGTGGTAACGTGTTCGTCTCTAGTCTGGTAGATCCTGTGTTCAATACCCACTCTGGATCTGGTATTTATTCAAATACAGGAGATGATAGTGGCATAGCAACTATTTTTGCCACCCGGGGCGGTCATAAGATCCCCCACCCCCCCCCCCCCACCCATTGGTCTTCAAAGTCCCAGAAAGTCCTAAAAATATTGAATGGAATTGCAATAAATGATTGCAATCTAATATTAGACTGCTGTCATCAAAGAAAACCAGAGTTTTCAAAATAAAAACGTTAATTCATGGAATCAAATACAATAAACTTCCAACCCCTTTTAAACTAGTTTTGAAAAATTTAAAATAAATTTATTTTTAATTTGCAAATATTATAGTTAAAAAATCCGTTTGAAATTATTATTTTAAATAATAATTAGTTGAAAATTATGAAATAATAATACACTCATTTTAGTATAAACTTTCAAATTTTTTATTGTATTTTTATTATTTCCATTTTTTTTTATTTTATATTTTCTCCCCAAAAATGCCCCTTCTTGGCATGTACCCCCCCCCCCCTTTGCTACTCCAATGGTAGGTGAATAAATCTGATCACGCCGTCCCTAGGAGAGGTTAAACCGTCGGTCCCGAGCCTGTACTTCAGGTACTGGTTGAAGATACTAACTCTAAATACAGTTGGGTTAGGCAAAATTGAGTACTCCCAATGTGGAATGTTCATTGTGTGGTATTACAAAGGGACACTGTTCGGCCTATGTGTTTTCTTGTGGTCACTGCACTCTCGTGTGCCACTGGAACCTTACTTAACCTGACTCCAGAGAAAATTGTCGGAAGGAAGGGTTATGAGAAGGATGCCCAGCAGGTTCTTTGTAACGGGCCCTGAGAGCTGAATCCAAAAAAACTAGTCACAACAGCGACTTTTACTATTCATTCATATTATTTTTTCTTTTCTAAATATCATCGAGGCTCCTACTCTATCCCAAAAGCTACCACTGTACATACATTGCTCGGGGGACCAGGTTAGTTCAGTGACAAGTGTTCGTCTCTGGTAGGTGGTAGGTGAGACTCTTAAGGGCTAGATCCTCTGATTCCCATTAGCCTATCTATCGGCGTCTTCGCCTCTGGACTGGTAGGTAAGACTCTCTTAAGGGCTCAGGGACCCTCTCCTTATAGAAGGGTAGACCCTCTGATTCCCATTAGCCTATCTATCGGCGTCTTCTCCTCTGGACTGGTAGGTGAGACTCTCTTAAGGGCTCAGGGACCCTCTCCTTATAGAAGGGTAGATCCTCTGATTCCCATTAGCCCATCTATCGGCGTCTTCGCCTCTGGACTGGTAGGTGAGACTCTCTTAAGGGCTCAGGGACCCTCTCCTTATAGAAGGGTAGACCCTCTGATTCCCATTAGCCTATCTATCGGCGTCTTCTCCTCTGGACTGGTAGGTGAGACTCTCTTAAGGGCTCAGGGACCCTCTCCTTATAGAAGGGTAGACCCTCTGATTCCCATTAGCCTATCTATCGGCGTCTTCGCCTCTGGACTGGTAGGTGAGACTCTCTTAAGGGCTCAGGGGCCCTCTCCTTATGGAAGGGTAGACCCTCTGATTCCCATTAGCCTATCTATCGGCGTCTTCTCCTCTGGACTGGTAGGTGAGACTCTCTTAAGGGCTCAGGGACCCTCTCCTTATGGAAGGGTAGACCCTCTGATTCCCATTAGCCTATCTATCGGCGTCTTCTCCTCTGGACTGGTAGGTGAGACTCTCTTAAGGGCTCAGGGGCCCTTCTCCTTATGGAAGGGTAGACCCCCTGATTCCCATTAGCCTATCTATCGGCGTCCTCGCCGCGAGCGTCGGGCAACTAGCTACGCTTAATGTGTAGTTAGGCTAACAGATAGAAGGCTCATAAGGTTTTGTTTCTTAGGAGCTCGAGTTTCTCATTGTTAGTTTTCTCAAAGAGTTTACTATTTTCCACGGTGTTGTCGAAAGGTCGAGGCACGTGGTAATAAATCAAACAAAGACTAGTAGGTGAGGGATTCAATATCCACTCTGCCTAGATTTATTCACGCGAGAAGTGGATAAATGTGAGTATGCCGTCCTTTGGAGAGGACACTAAGCCGTCAAACTCGAGCCGCTAGATGTCAGGTATGTACTTGTTGAAGTTCCCTAATCTAAATATACTTGAATTATGCAAAATTTATAACTTCCGATATAGTATAATTATGTATTATTATTATGTTATGTAGTATTATTATGTAGTATCACAAAGAGCCAATGTTCGGCCTATTGTGATCCTTGTGAGCAATGCAACTACAGCCTAAATCAAGAACCAAGTACATTGTTCAAGCAAGACATAATTAGCCAGTTTAAAAATATTTCCCAAACAAAAAAGATCTATGCATATATTTTTACTTAAAAAATTATGAAACGCATATATATTCTAACTTTATTAAATATTTTATATTAGAAAGACATGCACTATCACATGCTGATTCAAATTAATTCATTTACCATATATTAGTACTAAAATGAAGAAATAGTTGTGAATGTATACATATAAAACTAATCAATTCTACAAGTAAGTGGATTCGAAAATATGCATAATAGAAAACATGAATTATACACGAGGATATTTATTTACGTGTAAATTTAAATGAATTAGCATTTAATTAATTGCAAATGAATATGTGATATCTCTACGTAATAAAATACTTGATTCTATATTAATTAACTTGTATTTACGTTTTTCTAAATAAATATACAATTATAATCAAATGAAAGGTTCCATAGTCCTTTACATAAAAATGATAACAAAAGTGACATAAAGATAGACACAGACATAACTCAGTTTCAAATTATGGCTGCCTCTATCTTTGTGTTACTTTCGCTACTAACTTTGAAATATACAATTAGATATACTTCATTTTTAAAATAGTTGTAAAGTGTCAAATTTATATGAGCGAATGTGAATTTGATTCACAAAATTATAGATTTGATGTCATAATTGTAACGGTAACATATATGAAATTCCTCATTCATTTATATTTCGCATGTATACAGTTAAAACGACAATTAAAATCAATAAGTCACATTTCTATATAATGCGATTTGAAGTATAAAGAAATGTTTTAATAACACTGATGTGAATAACCTTATTTGTTTAATTGATTTAATTAGCATACTAGTTTTAAATATTTACTTTAAGATTAAACAAAACATAAATTAAATATATCAAGAGATTGATAATAGTTAAATAGTTTAATAATAAAGATTATTCTTGTTACAAACCTGGATTGCATGACCTGTTGCACTTATAATAAAATTTCTCAAAGCCTTTCACAACCTTCTTTCCATTGTGCTGAATGTACTGGACTAAGTTATCCATCTCCAGCTGAAGTTTCCATTTCTGAAAATCTAAACAGTAATATTATATCAATAGATATCAACGTCGAAACCACAATAAGGTATCTATCAGAATGTAACCAAAACCTTTCAGTTAAAACAACTGATCTTTGTCAGGGTCTCACTCACACTAATCAAGACCAGCTGTTTCAGTTAAAAGATAGTAAGTCAAATTTCTGAACTACTTAGTACGGTTTAAATGTTTATTTTATATATATATGTAACAACATTTAACGGTAATCACGTGAAGTAAAAATCAATATCTAAATTAAGAAATTCAGAAAAGGGACTAACTTCTTCCAAACAAAACAAGTGGTCTTCGTTTGAATATCACTCAGACGAAGAACCGTTTAGATCTTGCGACGGTTTAGACGTTTTTATAATCTAAATAAATTAAATTTGTTTTATTAAATATGCAAATTTAATATGTTTTATAATTAAATATGTTACATTAAACTGCATTAAATATGTTTTATTCAACTCGTTTCGAACACTTTGTGTTCAAAATCAGGAAGACACCAAGGATATGGTACTGACGGGTTCGTCCAGTGAAAACAACCTGTTGAATAAAACTTCATTTGTGTGGAGACTTTTGTTTGTTTATTTATTTTACCTCAGAATGAGTAAATACCACACAATTACGGATTGCACAACTAATGATTCTTTTATTTAATGCATTTCGGTATTATTTCATCGAAATATAATTAAAAGAACATATTAAACTTCTGAGAACTATATTTCAATGCAAATTTATATTCATTACTCGAGCAATCTGTTATAGGAGGTATTTACACATATCGGGGGATTTCAAAAATTACACCTCCACAAAAGAAAAAAAAAAGTTTAATATGAAAACTAAAAACGCGTTTCAAACATTGGTGTTTTTCTTCAGGTTTAAAATATACCTGATGATAAACAATTTCATCTAAAAAAAATATACATATCTCTGAGCTTTAAGAACATTTGAGTGAATCATTTGTAATTGAATTTAATATATGAATGTTGAATTGCACTATTGAGGTTTTTAACAAGGGAATAGTATGAAAAATGACTCAATTAATACTGAACACTAGTAAAACATGACAACATTCAGGTTCAGGATTAAGTTATTTTTCATACTAATTCCTTTGTTAAAAACCTCAATAGTGCAATTCAGCATTCATATATTGTATTCAATTTCAAATAATTCACTCTTATCTCCTAGAAGCTCACAGATATATATATCATAGATATATATATATATATATCTATGTTTTTTAAATGTAAACCTGAAGAAGAGCACTAAAGTTCGAAACCCGTTGTTAGTTTTCATATTAAACTTTTTTTTGTGTGGAGACGTAATTTTTGAAATCCCCCACAATTTATATTATTTCATATACAAACAATATTACTCCTACATTATGAGAACAATTTCCTCAAGTAATGCATTACAAAAAGTAAAACTTTAAAAATATTTAGTAATTTAAATATTTAAGAATTTAAATTTAAGATTTCATTTAATAACACATTCGTTAAGTGGTCATTTTAGAACTCATGGTCTTGGAAGTATTTTAGACATTTTAGAAAGGGATATTCTAGTGTGTTATTTCATTTCAAAATTCACTTTTCAGTTTCATGCTGCTTAAATGGTAACATCATATTTATTAGTGAAAATAAAAGAGTCCACTAAAAAATGGTATACTTTCTTGAACTTTTCTGATGAGGCAGAATCGCATAACAAAGAATGTAATTTCTCCAAAACGTCAATAAATTAAAAGAAATGTAATACTATAAAAGTTCACAATTTATCGACATCATAGTTTTAATTAATACGTTAAAATCCGAACATCAAAACCTTGTTACAAAAATCAATGATGATATTGTAAGTACATAAATCTTTATTACCTTCAAAAGATAAAAATTCTGCTCTTTTAGTTTGAATATTAATATTGTGTTTCAAAATCAAATGGTCAATTAATCTATTTGTAGTTGCGTATGAAGTGAAACATCCTTCCAAGCATTTAAAAACATAGCTTTCAAAACCATATTCTCTTGGTGATACGCGATTTTCATGAACTGAATGAACTGTTCTGAGGTGTCTGTTAAAATTTGATACAGACATATAATTTTTGCAACAATATTTGCAATAGAAGTGCCGATCCATCTTCCTTCATTAAATTGATTCTGTAAAAGATTTGAAACAATCAAATTTGTAAAAAGAGGGAAAATACAATGATCTAAAAGAAGAGCTATTTACCTTACACATCTAAATTAAGAGCTAGAAGAAAATTGAAGAAATTAAACAGTCACATATTGTTCCATGAAAAAACCATTGAAAAGTAAAGATATGATAAAAATATGTTATGAGTTCCAAATTTTAATGGAACAACTACAATTCATTTAAGTTTTAGGCAAGATAAAGATATAATGACAACAGTGTTGCATGTATGTTTGATAATGTCAACACGAAAAGTTTTATTTACACATTTTCATTATTATTGAACATTGTAAAATTACTTCTACCACTGGCCATTAGAGATTATAGAAGTTTTGATGGTTCTTATTACTCCACAATTATTAATTAATTTTGTATGCTTTTTACGAAAAGGATTTATATTACTGAAGGTTATAGTGAACTAAGAATTAATACAACTTATAAAATAAAAGTGGCATAAAGAAGTGTGGTATTAAACAACTATTTAAACTAAAAAAAAATTAAAGGAAAAAACCAATATAGTAGGACACTAATTTTTTTAAAACTTAAAATGATTAATATCTACAAACAACACTGTAAGGGTGTCTTGTTTTGTTTCGTTATATTATGTGCTGTTCCAAGCTTAGTTAAGTCAAATATGTTAAATATATAGTTATTTTATAGCGGGTTCTGTTAGTTTCTGGATTACTACTGAAGACTTAACTTGGAGGTGTGTGGATGTAGATGTAGCTTTTACCCATTGTTTTCTGGAAAGTATATGTATATGAACTAATTGTTTTAATTTTTTTAGCATTATGAGTAATGATGAATCAGATAAAATAAATTATGGAGAAGGAAGTGGTTCAAAACAAGAAACTAGTGATGATGAGAAGAGTGAGTACGATACCCGCAGTGAAGCATCCAATTCAAGTGATTCAGAGAAGGAAAGCAGAAGTTCACGTTCGTCTTTGCATAATAGATGTGTGAAGAGAGGAAGACGCTCTAGGTCTAGATCTCGATCTCCAGTCCACAAAAGAAGACACAGGGAATATGACTATGCAACAATGATTAATTATCTCTTTAGAGGTGCTCGATTTTTTTTAATTAAAAGCAGCAATGCAGAAAATGTGGTATTATCGAAGGCAAAGGGAGTATGGTCTACTTTACCTCAAAATGAGACAAAACTTAATCAAGCTGTTCGGGAATGCAGAAATGTTTTGTTAATTTTTTCAGTGAAAGAAAGTGGAAAGTTTGCTGGATTTGCCCGCCTAGCGGGTAAAGCAAGACGCGATGTGCCTCCTATTTCGTGGGTTTTACCACCAGGTTTGAGTGCTAGAATTTTGGGAGGAGTGTTTAAGGTCGATTGGATCTCGAGAAAGGAATTGCCGTTCACTTCAACTATGCATCTCTATAACCCATGGAATGAAGGGAAACCTGTGAAAATTGGTAGAGATGGGCAAGAAATTGAACCCAGAGTAGGAGAAGAGCTTTGTAAGCTTTTCCCACAAGATATGTCGGTTGATATGATACCAGTACTAAAAAAAAGTAAAGCCCAGGGTAAGGAACTGTCTGGAGTAAAAGAGTCTAGGCCATTATCAAGAATGCCCTGGAGAATGCCTCCGTCCTCAAGATACTACTCTAGTTCAATAACTCCTGCTTCTTTTTACGACCCACCTCCACCCAGATACTATGATGGTCCTCCTCTTCCACCTGATCTTTCACTGTTCTCTTCAGACAAAAGGTGCTATGATCGTTCTGTTGAGGAATTTTTATGGAGAACCAAAAGAAGAGAAATGCGTGACTACAGTTACCGTTATAGAAGATGAAATATTTGAAATCTATATAATTCCATGAAATGTTTTTTTGTGATTTTAATTATTGATATAAAGTTTCCTGAAGATTGTTTAGATTATAAGTGTATTAGACTGAATATATCTTGTGACAGACTAATATGTGTTCCACTGGAACTCTCGGTTATTTCTGTGTTATATAATTGTGTGAAGCATGGACTCAACTTTCCCCTCCTTCTCCAATCCTGTGTGGACTGTTCTCTTACGGACTTCACTAGTCTATAGACTTTCACCAAATCTAGTCTAATTGTGATGCTAAAATCTTTTAAAGACTGATCTTTAAACTAGATTAGTTTACTTTGTTTTGGTTTACGGTAAGTTATATGAAACTGTGATAAAATGCATTTTATTCGTGAATATTATTAGGGAGTGCAAATATAAACATAATTTCTTTTCAGTATTCGAACTGAGTAAATTACATCTACTATGTTATACGTATTTATTAGCTTATACATCAGATAGGCGAACTCGGGACAATATATTGAAGGGATTTATTAACATAGCTTCCAAAATCGAAACATTTACTAGTAAATAACAGTGCACTTGCAAGCACTCATGTATTGTGATAGTTCTAACCCACTACTAGTGTTTCTTTGTAATTATTTATTTTTTAGACAGAGATTTAGTATTTTGTAAATAATAATAGTTCACACAATGGGAAAGTGAATGCCATGAAATAAATTCCCATGTTTATCAACGAATCTGATCCATCATTGTGTATCTATTTGGGTCTAATTTGAATTATGAGAAATACATTTATCTAGAGATATATCACAAATCAAAAACTGCCAAATAGTTAATTTTATCATAAATTTTTTAATGCTTAAGAATATTAATTTATATTTGCTAATAAGTATACTCTTAGTTAAAGTTTTGGATCAACGAATGTCACGTGAAAATATCTTTGAGGGAAGTATTATTAATAATTTTCTGCAATTAGTGGATATTGCATTTACTAAATGTGATACATCTGTATAACTAAACTTAATTTTAAAATGCCAATATCAATTTTTCAATGACGTATATTGGTGATAAATCAATACTTCCTAAATTGAATTGAAGTAACTTGTGTTCTTTTTGTAAAAATACTCTCAATGTACACATATAATGAAAGTTTTGGTGTAAACAGTTCAAAATGTGTTTACTATCAAAACATTAATTTATTTAGTTTCGAACAAACACTAACACCAACAGTTAAGAATAGGTGAGTTGAATTTTTCAATTTCAGTAATGGAAAGTAATTTTATTCCTCATTTATCAAAGTGAACAGAGTAATAGTGAAAAATGTTAACAAAGCTAGAAATATTCATTTAACACTTAACATTTTTGACTTTAATCATTAATTGACTTTAGTTACATAATTAAAAACTCAGAAATATTTAATATGATGAAAATTGCAAGGTAAGGGTTTCACAGACCTTCATTAATGTATATTTCATTCATTCTTTTTTAACTGACCAGTATTAAGAGAGAAGTCATAGGTTATCAAGTACAATGTGGTTATCTTGATTATTATACACAAATTAGCTGGTTCCACCAATATGTCCTGTTTATTTATGATAGTATGTAAAGTAATAATATTTAAGTTTCAGATAAGAGGATGCACCATAATGAACACATAAAAGTATTGCATAGTAATATATGAGCGAGTCCTAATAGTATTGGGTTATCATTTTTAGATTAAATATAATATTGGGTAAGATAAGTTTGAATTGATTCGCTCATTTCGGGAGATGTACCTTATTGGTTGTTTTCAATTTCATTACTTATCAAAGCATTGCCCTCTAATGGTTTCTTGTAAGTCACTACGATTAATCTCCTTTCCAAGGAGAAAAACATGCCTGTAAGGAAAACCATATTCAAAAGTTTAGCAGGTGGCATATATTAGAGATTAGGGTGTTTTGAGTGTATGTTCAAATACTAACTGGGATCTCGATTTATTGATATCAGCCTGTTGTGTTACTGATTGATCCAATTGGTTACCAGCAAAAACATAACATTGAGACCTGGTAATACAAGATGTGGATAACAAAAAGTATGATCAGGTAGTCTATTCTGATTTGGAGTATTGATATTCCAAGTACGGCATGAGATTCTAGTTTGTATTGTAATTAAAGAAATACATATAAAATGAGGTGGTAAGTGAACTTAAAATTATTTTATCACAAATCATTTGGATGGTTGGTTATTGCATCATTAAATAGTTTTTTTCATTGTGTATTTAGGTACATCACGTTCAGTAACATATCAGCACCCTTCCAGTTTGCAAATTTCAAGAAATTCGCTTTAGTAATTTCCAGTCAAATATGATCATTGCTGGCAAGTTAAGGTTACACAATTTTAGATTACATTAACTCACAAAATATTTAATTTTATTCTTGAGTAAAAAATAAATATTTATTTACGATATATATTTAAGATGTGACAAAACTTAATTCCCAATAAACAACATAGAATACTGAACTACAAATTAGTTTATGAACCATCATTAAGAAACATTTAGGGATAAACTGGGTATCAACATTATTATTCAACACTGAAAGAAATAGATAAGTGTTGTTTATTGCTTGAGAAGAAGGTTCCAATTGTCACGTGGTTTTTTTGTGAGCCGACTTTTAATTTGTGGAATTCAAATTAAATTCAATTTTGTTTAATATAACTTATATTTACGACTTTACTATCATACAAAATGGTAAGCTACTAAGTTGAGAAATCCTTTTAAGATGTATTTATACAAACCACTCTTGTTTTAACTATGTGGACTGTGAGATATATTCTGTTATGGAAATGTTTTAAATTAAAGTTTTAACTTTTTACGCATTTTCATACTTGTTATGTGTTTGTGGAAATATATGGATTTGTTTAATAAATGTGTTCTTTTTTTTAAAAGTACGTTATATTATAAAGTGGCGTGAAGTCATTTAATGTTACATATGATGTTTTATGTATATTTTATAAATATGATTATATATGAACGTCTAAAACCACAATACGAATTGTTACTTAAGATCTTTCAACCTAAAGAACTGGTCTTCGTCAGTCTTACTCACTCTCATATACAGTAATTTTTTACGGAATGCCTTTTTTTTTACTGTGGTTTGGACATTACTTTTAATTTAAATGTTTACTGTGAAATCTTTTTAAGTAAGACCAGTTTTGTTAGTTGAATGATCGTAGACATATTTCTGAATAACTGTGGTTTAGGCGTTGAGTTTTACTTCACGTCATTACTTTGAAACCTTGCTATGTGTATATGTGCAGAGATCTCACAATAAGTACACATTTCCCGAAAAAGTTCTATGGCCTTTCTAGTCATAATTTTTTTGACAACGAACTACCTCTAAAGGCCTTACAACTTTTGTCATTGTTTTATTCAATTTTATGGTGATTTCTTTAATTTAATGATTATATATAAAACTAAGTTCTGTATATCTTCTGTATCAGTTGTTCTATTGTTCATAATGTGATTGAACTGAAGAGAATCCAGCACACTTATATTATGTTACTGTAACACTTGTCCTTTAATGATGATACTTTTTTGATAAGGGAACAAAATGTGTGGACCACCCTGCTCTTATTTATGAATATTAATGCAAAACAGGGTTTGTTACAGGGCGAGGAAGTCAATCCGAAAGCTTATCCGCTTGCTGATGCTGCTCTTACAGCCAAGATTTTAAACTTAGTCCAGCAAGCTCTAAATTATAAACAGTTGAGGAAAGGAGCTAATGAAGGTAAGTGGTTTTCATTCCAAATGTAATTGAAAGTTATTTTGGACAAAATTTCGTTAGTTATATGTCAATGGGGATTCAATTAAGGGTATGTATTTATAAAGTGGTAAAGAAATGAGATTGTAATTTCGATTAAATTATTTGTTTTATAATTTTATTAAAGTAAAATAATTAGTACCTGTTTAGTATGTGTTTTGCAAGAATATTTTAAATATAAAACTTTTGCTATTAAAAACTAATTTAAGACATTTAAAGCCTATTATAAAAACGGCAATTTTTGTGAATTCAGTTGATGATATTTTCTTACTTATTGGTGTTTAATATTTAATTAATTTTGTTTCTCTAATTGTTCTAGCTACCAAAACTTTGAGTAGAGGACTCTCAGAGTTCATTGTGATGGCAGCTGACGCTGAACCACTGGAAATCCTTCTACACCTACCTTTGCTTTGTGAAGACAAGAATGTACCGTACGTGTTTGTCAGATCAAAACAGGGTTAGTATGAATGATTTTAAGAAATTTCATTAGTGTTTCTTTTGATTACCGAATTACACTTAACCAATATAAGTCTTTTAATGAAATCTATGATTTTACAGTTGGTGTATTTATTATTTATTAGCCTAGCATTTTCAAAATTTAAGTTACTTATCTTTTCCCTGGACCACTAAAACTCTTTAATTTTACAAACTGTAATATATGACTTCGTAAAGATTAGTAACATAAATTATTTGCTATGTATAGATAAGTTGAATGCTTTTGGTATAGCAGTTTACAGATTCGATTTTCACTTTAGCGTAAGAAGGAGCATTATACATGACTAATAATATTAATTAGCACTATATCAGTTTCCATTCCACTGTGAGCAGTAAGCACATTCCCGTATGTATAGTCTTGAGTCAAGTTGCGGTCAGGTTGTAAAAGAGCTCAAGTCCACTAGTGGTTACCATCCAGTCGGCACTAGTGGTAAAGATAGCATAGATCGGACTAGGTCAGGTCTATTCAGTGAGGGCAAGGCTTGGAGATTGGTCATCAAGAAAAAAAACACCGATTCACAGACTTCGCTTATTTACATGTCTTCAGGTCCCCCCCAAAATAATCTATTATTGATATCGTTAGGATGATGTTTGTATGTATGGGTGGGTAACATTTTAAAACTACTCTCAAGACAAAACTTAAATGAAATTTGTCAAATATATTGTCTTTGGTGTAGAAATGGGAAAGGTAAATTTATATCAAAGTATTATTTTTTCCCGCTCTTCAGATTGCTTTTGAAACCATGTCTAAATGTCCAAAACCGGCTTTAGTTTTACTAGACCTTAGGCCTTTGAACTTCTGAATGTTGATGGTGAAAAAATGAAGAATAAAGGGTTCATTATGCATGATTAGAGAGAAAAAGAAACTGTCTCCCACACAAGAGGGATTTACTCACAATGCGTTTCAACACTTATTGTTTATCGTTAGGTTACATCTACAATTAAAAAAAACAGATATGTATAAAAATTTTGAAATTGAATAAAAAAAACAACCACAATTTAATACTAAAATATCAACTAAAAGCAGTTACATACTTTGTATTTTAGTATTAAAGTTTTAGTTATATTTTAGTAGTAATTGTGGTTGTTTTACTTTTATTTAATTTCAAATTTTTTTTATATATATTTGTATGGTAGATGTAACGTGATGATGTCTTTGAAACGCGTTGTGTGATGACACAACATAGTAGGGACTATGTTATTAATAATAAAATTTTTCAAATTAAAAGCTAATTAAAAAAAATTAATGGATATATAAAATATCACCATTCAATGAAAATATTAGTTTTTAATTTATAATTAGGAGCTCAAAACATGTAATAGCTTTCCTCACTGGGTAAACTTACTGTGGTTACAATTCACCCCCTGGAAACAGTCAGCCCCATTGAGAAGCCCTGTTATAGCACAATGCCACTAGTGTTTGCAGGTGGACCTAATAGTTATTCTTTTTGCTGTATACTTTTACAGTATTCTGATTAAGTAAATTTAAAGTTTCTTCAATTGTCAAAAGAGTGGGTAAAAATTAGTACAATTTTTGACATAAGTTAGATAAAGTACCTTTTCCACGTTTAAATATTATAACTAACACTCTTAAAAACTATAGGTCTGTCAAATGTCATTATGATTTGTAAAAACGGTGCGACTTGTGGAATGTTTACAATACAATGGTGTAAATAATGAAATACTAAGTTTTTGGTAGAGTACTTAACTACATCTAAGCAGGCATCATTAGAAATTACCAAACAAGAAATGAATGTCACATTTTCACCCCTCCACGGCAGCACTAAAGTATAAATGTGGCTGTTAGAAACAGAACCAATACTTGTGTAAGTCTAATAATATTGAGGATTTTGTTGTAGCCCTGGGACGAGCCTGCGGGGTTTCCAGATCCATTATTGCCTGCTCAGTAACAATAAACGAAGGATCTCAACTTAAACCTCAAATAACCAAGATTCAACAAGAAATTGAAAAGCTACTTGTTTAACTAATAATTAGAATTCATTTTTTTTGTAAATAATTTAGTTTTTATATTGAAATGAAAATGCGTAAGGACAATTTTCTACTATTTTTTTTTAAATTAAATTTTTATAAATATCCAACCAAAGTTTGATATCTTTTCAAGCTGTTTTTTCCCAAATGAATTTATTTCATTATTTTCTAAAGAGGTCTTTAAATGAGAATATTTTTAATTGTATTTTATAAGAAAGTTGTAAATAAATTCTACAAGCAATTTTGTTGTTCTTTTCCTTAAAGTAAAGAGGAGTAAGTAATCTTCGATAGAGTAATTACCAGTTAAAGAGTTTATTGTGCAATGATTATATTTCTTTTTTGAATAGGTGTAGTCAACATTTAGGGCTTTTAACATCACCTCAATAATTCAACTACATATATATAAAATCTAAGCAACAAACGCTCAGGTCATTGAGGTTAAGAGTTCTGAATCCTGGCTTATTTAGTCGTGCAAGAGGGAAAACGACAAATCCACCAATGTGCCTTCACTAAGCACATTTCACAAGATATGAGGGACTCAACACTGGCTCCTGTCTAAAAGGCGCTTTACAATCCTAGCTATCGTGGGTTAAGTGACCTTAACGATGAAGCCACTGAGATGGTCTAACGGAATCAAACCTACTTCAGTATGACCGAGAGGAAAAGAAGGCTTGTTTTTTAATGAGGAGAGGGGGAAGGGAATAGGTTAGGTTACAGTGGTAGCCCACGAGGAACACACTTTGGCCCTTTGTTATACCATACAATCAGCATTCTACCTGTCATTAGTAGTCCTAAATTATGCCTAACACAAGTGTATTTAGAATAGGGATCGTTAATAAGTGCCTGATATCGTACAGGCATGGGACGGACGGCTTTTTTCACCTCCCACGTGAGTAAATCGAGAACCAGAGTAGGTAGTGAACCCTGGACCTACCAGCCAGAGGCGAGCACGTTACCATTGACTCACCTGGTGGACCTACCAGCCAGAGGCGAGCACGTTACCATTGGCTCACCTGGCTCCCAGGAAAGGATAATTAAATATTTTAGAAACTAGCATTCACGCCTTAATCTTTTTTTTAAAAAAGTAACAGTTTGATTGATATTAGTCATGTTAAATATCAATCTATTAGGCATGGCAGCGGAGGGGCAGCACGTGCCAGGAGGCGGTATTTTGAGGGAGTAAAATAGAAAAAAATGCAAATAATAAAAAACTTTATAAAAATTTAAAATTTTATGAATTTTTAAGGTTATAATTGTTTTTATGAGTGTAATACTGTTTTTAAACGGATTTTTCCACTGTCATATTAGCAATTTACAATTTTATTTATTTTAAACCTTTCTGGCTAGTTTTTTAAAGGGGTTGAAAGTTTATTATCTTTGTTTGCGGAACCAGTTAATTTAATTTAACAATCTTTTGAAGATTTGAATTAAATCTTACGACAGCCGCGGGTAACAAATATATAATACGATAACAAGATTTCACAATAAACACGTGAAATAAAAGTCAACATCCAACCGCAATAAGAAATGAGAATTAAGACAAAGATCTTTCAACCGTAACAAGTGATCTTCGTCAGAGTCAAAAATTCAACTGAACGGTTGAAAGATCTTCAGTTTTTTTCCTTTGTGGTTCAAAGTTGATATATAGTACACGGTATTTTCAATATACCGTATTTCAATATATGTAATCTATTTCAATTTTCAACGCAATGAATGCATGGTAGATTACATAGATACGGATGACCAAAAGTAACCCAACATTGAATAAAACTATTTTATTACAAGAGGTACTTACTTTTAATAACTGAATGAATTTAATGAAACATATAAATATGAAGTATCTTTAAAATTGTTCAAATAGACGTCCTTCTTGAATAACACATTTTCGTATTGAAGTCAATACAGAGTAAGAGATTTCACGACACAGTACCACATCAGCATTAATTTGGTTGGACTCAGATGTTATGGAAGTTTGCAGCTGAGCCAGAGACCTTGGTTTTCCTCTAAAAACTTTATCATTCATCATTCCCTAATACCACCTCTAACTCACAGCATTCAACCAATAAACATTCATATGCGCAATGAATAAATAAAACTGAATATTTAATGTTTATTCAGGTTATTTTTTAGTGTTGGGTGACTTTTGGCCAACCCTGTATACTATAATAAATATGATTTTTTTCCTTTTATATTGTACTATTTACTGCACAAATGTCACCAACTTGATTTGCTGCTACTGTTTGGGTTATTTATTTATTTTACTGAGGGTGATTATAGTACTGCGTCCTAAGAACTATTGTACTTTCCCCCCCTTCTGAACTATAAGTTAGGTTAGGTTGTTGTGGTAGTTCCACAAGGGAACACATGTAGGCCGAGCATTGGCCCTTTGTGATACCACACAATGAAGATTGATTGTACAGGGAGTCCTACATTTTGCGTAACTCAAGTGTAATTAGAGTAGGAATCTATAACGAGTACATTACATCGTACAAGCTCGGGACCGACGGTTTAACGTCCTTCTCTGAGGGACGACGTGCTCAGATTTATTCACCTCCTGCATGATAAATCGAGGGCCAGGTGGGGATCGAACCCCGGTCCTATCAGTTCAGAGGCGAGTACGTTAACCCCCCCCCCCCCTCTTTGTACTACAGTACCCCAGTTAGACAAAAATTAACGCCTGGAAGAAGTTCAGCACTTTAAGCTGTTTGGATAATCGGTTGGATATTTGTTATACAGAATATGTGGAATATAAATCACATTAGAGCCCTTTTAATAACTAGCTACTCTTCTAACTCGTTTAGAAACACTTTTATACTTCACAACAAGTCACATCGTGACAGTCAAAGGAATCTTATTACCAAGTCATCCATCACTTAAATCTAAAATTCATGTACTGAAACGATATTTTCAGAATATATAACAAAAATTCAGTTCAATTATTATAAACCATAAACCTACTTTAATAATAGTTGAAACATTGTAGGTACATGTTGTATATTAAGAATAATATTCGTTCTTAATGTAAACCTGTGCACTTCACGCCTTTTCATTACCTGGTCAATTAGACCAACGACATGTTTTGTTTCAAATTTTTGAAAGTCACTATGGCGTCTGTAATAGTGTCTCTTTCATTTTAGAAAGAACATTATTACTACATTATTCTTACTGGGAACATCCCCATGGTTTCTTTTCCCAGCTTGAAAAGGAAATGTTCTATCTGAACATAAAATGTTCAAATAGAAACGTCAGAAATCAGGTCGATGAAATTAGTTATAATTTTCTCTTTTTTTCTAGTATAGTTAAAGAAAATACGTTAGATTTTCACTTTAATGTAGATTTAACAGAAAAAAGTTCTATTATATTGATTAAAATTATTACATACTTTTAAAAATCCTAAGTGAAAATACCAAATAAATATTGTTGGAATTAAAAAAAAAAAGTTATCCGAAATAATTAAATGAATTATTTGTTGGTTTCTATTTAAAACTTCTTTCATCCTGATAAATAACACATTTCTCATATTCAGTTTAAATGGTGTTTTGTTATAAGTTCGTAAAAAAAATATAGTTAGTTGCAATACCATCCACTAGGAGCAGTATGACTCACAGATCAATTGTAGGTCACGGATATGGAATAAAGATAGAAATTTATTTTAAAATCCAATGATTCTATTTACCCATGAAAATAGATTCGTAAAAATAGTTTCTATCTTTCAAAATACCTTGTGTCAATTTTAGTATTTGTTTTTATCATATATATACCAATTAAAAGAAACGGTCCAGCGGACTTTTTTAAAATAAAATAAATTCAAAACGAAGGAAACACACAGAAAGACACAGACATAACTCACATCGATATTTCAACCATCGTCGTCATCAGGAGGTGTGAAGAGCGAAGAGTCCTGCAGGAAGACAGGGCGGTACTCTTATATATATAAGACATATAAACAGGGTGGTTTATATAATATATATATATAATATATATATATGCATTTCAAATAAATTATAAAAGTATGGCTAGAATGTTGGTCAAATATTTGGCTAAAATATTTTAACCAAATATATTTTAATATTGACAAATATATATTTCCTCTAATATAGGGTTCCTCAAATTGAACATTAGAATGAAAAAGATAATAAAATCAATCTATTGAAGCAATTAATACATTTCATCTCTTAAGTGGATTTGACTTAGTAAGACTGTATCACAAAACATTTACAAACTAGTTACGTCCTGTTTACGGGAGCATCCTCTTTCACTTTATTTACCTAGACAAAACATTTTCTTCTCTTATCCCCAACTAATAACTATAACGAATATATCAACCCAAATGAAATCTTGATGACTTACATGTAAAAATAAATTAACAATAAATAAACATTGCAATACAGTAAGGGCCAAAAGTGGAGTTATAGTTACCCTGCGCTTTCCTATATAACCTACTCATGTCAGATAAATGTTTTCCATCTTATATAGGGTTTTTAGACCTATTCAGTCGGTGTTGTATTTGATTACAAATGTAATAATGACGTTGTCAAATGAGAAACGACGTAATGAAGTGTAACAGTGACTTTATCGATTGTAACACCGACTGAATAGATGGGAAAACGCTCTAAATTTGCTTTTATTTTTTATTCACGGGCTAGGTAACTATAATTGTAATTTTGGCCAACCCCGTATAACAATTTGTTTATTTTGGTGCTATTCAATAAGAATATAAACCAGCAAGTATTTCATAAGCAGTAGATGATCATTGACGATAACTGTGAAAATAAACCTAATAACATGAAACCTAACGACATAGAAAGCAGGGCTAGGAGCCGGAGCCAGGGTTTATTGGTGGAACTGGAGCCAGAACTAAACTGTTAGATGGAGCGGGAACCGGAGCCATAAAAAATCTCACTGACTCCGACTCCGAACCAGAAATCATTGATAGATTGACATTGAAGCAAAATGTGGTCTGGTTGACCGACAGCTTCTGGTTAACTTTTTGTTGTGAGTAGTTTCATCTCTATATATCAATCTATTAAGCGTAAAAATTTGATCAAAAGCTGAGAATTTTGGACATCTAGCTGAATAGTTACATTATGAGGCTTTTCATTAATCAACAACCAACGTAAACTAGTAAACACTTCAAAATGACGATACTAGAGTAGGACTCTATTGAGGGTTGCACCCCTCAACCACAAACGCCCTAGAGTACAGGAATCTACAAACTAGTTACCAATGTCCAACTTCGCGGAAAAGTCGATGCTCTGTAGATGCCCTAGAAGTTTAATGGAAAAAGACTTAGAACAATTTTTATCTGATCATCAAGTCACAGAACTCCTCCCAAATAAGTGATGACTAACAGACTTAGACAAAAATTTTTTACCTGATCAGCGAGTGGTGACTGGCTAACAAACTGCTGGATCTTCGCTGTTCAGAAAGACTTACGGAGGCAGCCTTTGAAGACACGCTTACGACTGTCCCAATCACCAAAGAGGGTAACAACTCCTAGTCCTTTGTAATCGGAACGACCAGCGGAGTCCGCCCTGACAAGTAAAAAGGTCTCCCTGATCAGCGAATGATGTCAAACTCCTGGATCTTCGCTGGACTTCTAAAGACAGCCTTCCAAGAACCTCTTGCGAACACTCTATTAGCACAAACCTCTGATCCTTCTTCGGTCGGGAATAACCCGCAAAGAAAGCCTTCAAAGAGAATCGTCCACGAACAACCTGAAGATGATACCTCAACTGCAGTAAGAGCCGCGATGAACCTGGACATCACTATCCAGGAACTACTCAAGCGTGGATCCTTTCGATTCAAAAGTTACGCACTGACTCCCTCCTAATCAGCAGCCACCAAACAGAGCTTTGGTAGGGTAGTTAAATTTGTTGAGTGGAGCCGAAGCTGGAGCTGGCTCCACCCATGGACAAACACTGACTCCGGAGCCGTTAAAATGACTGGCTCCGGAGATTAGCTGATTATAGGCCAGCTCTCCAGCCCTAATAGAAAATATACATCAACTTTTAGGACATATTATATGAGTTATACTAAAGCGCTAACTAATATTTCAATTGTGATGAAGTTATTTATTTTCCATTATACATTGAAATATTGATTTGCTTTGGTAAACTACTGAATAGAATAAGAACTGTTAGAATTAAAGATTGCATATTTACAGTATTTGGTTCTTTATATTAAACACAATCAGATGATTCGTTTACAATATTCAAAGCATTTTTAAAAAAATAATGTAGTTTTTTGATTGTTTCAAAGGTCAGTATCACTTTATGTAATAATGCTAAACATTATAACAATATATAAATCTATATAAAAGGATTTCGTAATAAATATTAGAAATAAAAATTAACTGATAAAGAACAAAAAGAAATTCTGAAATGGGAATAAGATCTTGAATCAGTAAATGTTCTCGATGCAATCACAGACAAATTACTCCTGTAAATTTTTAATACTTGAAATTTGTGAAAACGATCAGGAAATGAGAGTAATATGTAAAAATTAGTAAGAAACAGAAATAAAAGAAAAAACATACTGGTGCAGTCTTTAATTTTAGATTTCAACCGTCTTCAGGAGACAGAGGGACAGAAACCAAACAGGAACCTTCCCGTTCATGCCATTCATGCAAACTCTCATGGACTTCCATGACTCTTTCCGATTATAAATTCTTAAGCAGATTTCAAAATCAAACATCATGGTCACCTCAAGGACTTCTGAAAAGGAACATATCAGTCTTGGAGCTAAAATAACTCCTGGACTCAATCTCAAACGTTAATTTAATTTTTTTTTTATGTTTTAAACCTAAATTCTGTTTAATTTTAATTATTTTTTATTTCTATTATTTTGTCTTTTGAATTAAGTCTCTCGTTTCTAATTTTTTATCCTTTTAATTTTATGATTTTCTTTTTTTAATTTTTTAATTGATATTTAGTTTATGTTTCTCCTTTTTCCTTCCCAGCATATGTTGGAAGCACTTTTACTGCAACTATGACGAAGGGATTCTTCAGTAGCTACTACATCACTACCTCTCTGATGATGACGGTTTTCGAAATATCGAAGTAAGTTTTTTCACTTTTTTCTTATTGTTTTTGATTTATATGTATATATAATACTAGAACGTTGAAAAAAAACACAATATAATTTTTGACTGAATCGTCTTCAGGAGTAAATTAGAGATTCTAATTGGTTATTTTATTTTAGTCGTATCTTCAGTTTAATTTTCTATATTTCTGAGCGATACTTGATTCATATTTTGAATAAGAGTTCACCATCAGTAAAAGGTCAAGCGAAGATGATGCAGGGAGATGTGTTCAGGCTGACATAGGTCATCTGACGATAGCTCAGCCTCAATACATCCTTTTCCTTCATCTTTCCTTCTCATCTTTTCTTGATGATTGCAGTAATTGTTTTTTTCTGTTTTATATCATTTTATATTCGGTTAGACCACCATTTTCATATTTTGAATATATATATTTGAAAAAGTTGGTCGCAATTCTTCATTAAAATATATATTATTAAATAACACCCCATATTTGGCTCGTATCTGTTTTTTGCATAATTTTCAAATTATCGAATACCTTTTTTCATCTCTTCATTAAAACTGTATAACAACTTATTAATTATATTAATCGTCGATATGTTTAGAATGTACTACATTCATCTTCAGGACAAGAACAATACCAATTATTGTCCTGAAGATGAATGTAGTACACCCGAAACATGTCGACAATTACTATAGGGATAAGCTATATAGTTTTAACAAAAGGACGAGAAAACACTTTGGGAAATTAGAAAAAGTAATGCAATAAACAGATACAAGCCAAATATGAAGATCTATTTAATAATAATAATAATAATTATTATTAATTATTATTATTATATTTATATATAATATAAAATTTGGGAGCAGTCCTTCATTTAAACAAATTTCGTTGAATAATTGACCATATTTTGCTGAAGTCATTTTCTTCATAAGTTTTTCAAACTTTCCAAATAACTTCATATTTTCTTCCATCAAACGCCCAAGAAAATAAGGAATTATTTGGAAAGCTTGAAAAAGTTATGAAGAAAATGACTTCAGCAAAATACGGTCAATTATTCAACGAAATATATATACTATAAATATACAGTCAAAACACAAAAATTTACAACGATATTTAGACATCCATCACCATCAGGAGAGTGAAGTGATCTACTCAGTATGAATGTAAACTTGGAGTTATCACAGGACACATAGCAAAAAAGATATTCACTCTGGTCGATATTTCGATGATTGTAAGTTAGTCTGATGACGAACTACTCGTAACATTAACTATAGTAAGTGCCATTTTATTTTATGTTCTGTCCTAATTTCTAGTTTTCAACTCTAGTACCTAGAGGTAACATCAACCCTAAAAAATCCAGCTCGACCCGGCCAGAGCCCAACCCGACCCCCCCGATCGGCCTCGGGCTGGGTCGGGTATATACTGGAGTTTATCTCCATCAGAAAAGCAAATCTCGGTATCTGTTTTATACAAATTATTTATTTTATAACAAATATTCCTTAGTTTAATATCCATACATCGTTTTAGTATACATAAGTAGTAGAAGAGTATAAGTTCTGGGGGACCACGCCCACTTTACCCCCACTCCCGACCCTTCACGGCTGGCCACGCCCCCTTTCCCTCTACCCCCCGACCATGCTCACCAATATTGAAGACCCCCTCCCCCCACCCCACCCCTCATCAGCCAATCACCTTCTTCCCCAACCACCACCTCCCCTCACTCCGCCTCTGGTCCCACCCGACATGCGCAGACTGACCTACCTCAAGGTTTGTTATGTTATGATAGGGGGGGTCACCCACCTTACACTTCCTTGTTTATGTTTGATGCCACACGACCTACTTTCAAGGTCATCGGCAAGGTCGACTGGAAGTTGTGGTTGTACCCACCAGGTGGCAGCACCCAACAGAGTCAATAGATGTCCCACCCGGGATTACTCATCCTGCCAAGGTGTCGACATCTTAGCCTTCTTCTAAGCCTGTCCAACTTGCCAACACAGCCGATCACCACAGTTTATTAACCCGCATACCACTCAAATTTTCCTTCCCCGTTCGAATCGGTTGTTGACGAATGAACCCAGCCACTGGTCAACTGCCGCTTCAACCTCATTACATACGAACACGGGGACAATCATTCCCTTGAACCAAGACGACTTCCCCCCAATCTTTGTATCCTATAACCGCACCCACCCTCCTCACCCACATTCCACCCACTCCCTCACCTTCCGTTTCAGTCAGTCGCCCGCTCATTGTATTAAAACCCTTTATACAGAGTTTATTTGATCATGTCATTTCGCTTTGATCCCTTCGAAGGGATCATAAGGGCTGAGTGTAGGTACATTGAGTTTGGTATCATTTCACTCAGCGTTGGAAAATAATTTGGCTCGGATGGCACTTCGTGCTTTCCGAAATTTCATTATTTTTTCGATATCTCTTACCGTTTACGAGTTACAGACCTTTTTTAGCCCTTAAAGCTATATTGTCAATAATGGGATAATATAGTAAAGTTTATTGATCATTACCTTGTTGTAAATAACGAGAAAAAGAAATTTGTATTGATTTTAGAGTTTATTTCCTCATGTCATTTCGCTTTGAGTCCCTTTGAAGGGATCATAAGGGCTGAGTGTAGGTAATTGAGTTTGGTATCATTTCACTCAGCGTTGGAAAATAATTTGGCTCGGATGGCACTTCGTGCTTTCCGAAATTTCATTATTTTTTCGATATCTCTTACCGTTTACGAGTTACAGACCTTTTTTAGCCCTTAAAGCTATATTGTCAATAATGGGATGATATAGTAAAGTTTATTGATCATTTCCTTGTTGTAAATAACGAGAAAAGAGAAATTTGTATTGATTTTAGAATTTATTTCCTCATGTCATTTCGCTTTGAGTCCCTTCGAAGGGATCATAAGGGCTGAGTGTAGGTACATTGAGTTTGGTATCATTTCACTCAGCGTGGGAAAATAATTTGGCTCGGATGGCACTTCGTGCTTTCCGAAATTTCATTATTTTTTCGATATCTCTTACCGTTTACGAGTTACAGCCCTTTTTTTAGCCCTCAAAGCTATAATGTCAAGAATGGGTGTATATAGTAGAGTTTATTGATCATTACCTTGTCGTAAATAACGAGGTAAGAGAAATCTGTATTGATTTTAGAATTTATTTGCTCATGTCATTTCGCTTTTCGTCCCTTCGAAGGGATCATAAGGGCTGAGTGTAGGTCCATTGAGGTTGGTATCATTTCACTCAGCGTTGGAAAATAAGCTGGCTCGGATGGCACTTCGTGCATTATTTCATTATATTTTCGATATCTCTTACCGTTTTTGAGTTATAACCCTTTTTTTTTTTTTTTAGCCCTTAATGCTATGTTTTTACCAGTGTTAGTTTATAGTTGTCTTTTATCATTAATAATGATAAGGAGTAATTTTTAATCAGTTTGGATTATTTGATGTTCATCTGATGGGAATATCTGTTCTTTACAAGGGCTCGGAAGGGCCGAGAGATTGTTATGGGTATGGACTTTGCAATAACTTAACACCACCTGTAAATTTTATAAGGAATGCTTTATGCTTTTTACGTCTGCTGTCTACGGACTGTCCTACTGTTGACCATAACTAGCTTGACGCTAGAGTGTTGACTTCATCTGAGAACAAGCCAGAGCAATATTCACACATCATATATGGTCCCACACTTATATCAAACGTCTTCACCTCCATATGCAAACTCTCACCATCTTTTCCTCTTCCTCAATGTTTTGATTCACAAGTGGACTAATAACTGAGTCATATCTAACTCATGGTTACCCTAATGACATTACTGTACCAAGTTAATGTTATAATGCACACAATGAAAAAAAAAAACTCATTGTTTTTGGTCTGGAGCTCAGTTGGACATGTTCACTTGTAGTTCAACATGTCTCGCAGACTCTTGTTAGTTTACACACTCGCTGTACACAGACATCAATATCCAGATGGTCAAATCCTAATTTATTATTGAATTTATGTTGATTTTTTTTTTAACACAACATTACTCATTAAATTGAGTAAGTTCAAAGGGGGTGGGTGAGGGAGGAGTGAATTGGATGCCAGCTCCTAACATGCCATTATTATTGTAAATAAAATTAGCGTTAATGACATGGATAATCGTCCCGATAAAGGCTCGCTCCACCCGTCCAGACACTACATGCTGGCTCCAGATGGAGGGGTCTGCGTGGAAAGAATAATTACAAGAGAGTGTTATTCAAGCATGACTCATCCGCCCAAGGTGAGCCGACCTTAGCCTATCCACCAATCTCCTAAACCTGTCGAAACATGCTCAAGGTTACCACCCGAGTCTACTGCAGTACATTAACCTTCTACATTAACGCTTAGACATGTCGCGTTGTATTTTTTCACATACACTCATAGTCAATGCAGTCCAATATCCACCTGTTTCATATTACTGTTAATACTAATTTGAGCAAAGTATGCGTAAAAGAGACAATTATGAGGGAGCAGATAGGCAATATGAGATAATATCACGTGTTTATGAGAGTGTATATTTAGATAAACACCACCTAGTATATGGTAGCTGTTATAATGGAGATAAAATTATCTCATGCGACAAGTGTCACTATGTGAGCGATATTGAGACAGATTAATATAAATAATTTTAATTTGAGTATGCTAGTCAGACATGACTATCAAATGTGAGGGGTCATTGACCTTAGTCCATGCAGGCTCAGGTGGGACTGTGTGGACTGAATAATTACACAAGAGTGTTAGTCAGGGATGATTCATCCAACCTTGGTGAGGAGGGCCTGTCCTCCTAAGCCTATCCTAGCAGGTATGTTTGAGTACATTATTAACCGTCTCCATTGCAAGTCGAGACAAGTGATGATGAGACAAGGTGAGTGAATCATTAGGAGTGTTCTGGTCCGATTGCAAGTGAGTAGTTCAAGGTCACACGACTGAACGATTGGAAATACATAATCTACATTATACCCTGCTTAGTCTTGAACACTACATTGTAGGAGAAGGACATGATGTTTTACATTTTGTTAGTCTCTATGTCAGTCATTCACTTATGCAGAGGAGTAGACTACATCGGATACTTGAAAACATATGGCTATTTGGAGGACGCAAGTAAAGAAGAAGGTGTTGCTTCAATATATAGCAACGGTGTTGTTAAAAATGCCATTCGTTTATTTCAAAATAATTTCAATATTGATACTAGTGGAGAATTAACGTCCGAGACTTTACATTTGATGGAAAGCCCAAGATGTGGGGTAAAAGATGATGTTTTATCTAGATATTCTACAAAAGGAACATTGGAAAATCTAAAATGGAAAGTAAACACGATAAAATGGTACACATACGACAGTGAAATACCTCACGATATTGTTGAAAAAGCCTTATTTCTTTGGGAAGAGCATGCTAACATAAGTTTTATTAAAAGCAAAGACAAACCAAACATCGTCATGAAATTCTCCGACGCAAATCATACAATGATTCAAAACAATGCCACATTATGTCAACCATTTGAGAAAGTCACGATAGCTCATGCATATTCTCCAAAAACTGGACTTTATGATGACACGCTTGAAATGCATTTTAACAATGAACATTATAACTGGGAAATGACAATGAAATTGCCTGAAGACGGAGACATATCATTTTTTCATACACTTGTACATGAAATTGGTCATACTTTGGGTTTGAACCATAATACAGTCAATAGAAACTCTATTATGCATCCAATTTATAGAATACCAGATGGTATACGAAACATGAGCGAGCTTGCTTTAGATCCCACCGACATTTCATCAATTGTAAAGTTATATGGGAAAAAACCTGTGAAATCAGCTGATACAACTTCTACTAATTCATTACCAGGAATGGAAGAAATGAACTACGTCACGGATCTTTGCTCCTACAGATATAAAATTGATCATGTTCTAATCACTCAAAAATCAGTTTATTTCTTTTACAAGAAATATGCATGGAGAGTGAGTTTAGTGGAGTCATTAAGAAGTAAATACCAAATGTCAGCTGCATATAGAATAAATCAATGGTTGGGCTTTTTTCTAAGAAACTTTAACGGAATAGATTCAATTTACCAAAATCGTAATGGAAACCTTGTAATGTTTGTTAATAATACAGTTTACACTGTTGATTTTCCCCGTCTCCGTTTGGTTAAGAAAGAACCATTGATGAATATTGTTCATCACGGAATGATGAAGACTATAACAGGATCATATGTTGACTACTTGGGAAGAGTTTATTTAATTGCAGACCACTATTACCTTCTAGAAGCGCTCGAAAATGAATTTGTTATAAAAGGTACATTGGAAGATCTATATCATGGCTTAAATGCAAGAAGTATTACATCAGTGTTTCGTCATATGAACGGTAAATTATATTTCAATTACAAAAAAAAGGCTATTTTGTGGAATATGATGAATATTTACAAAGTGTTACAGGAAACATTGTAAATGTCTTAGAACTGTTTAACATAACCTGTGTAGAAGACAGTATCCTTAACGATATTCACGACCTAACTAACCAATTGATTCACTTACAACGAGAAAAAAAATGTTGATATAATAACAAAATTCGATGCATACAACATTTCACTGGCTTGTCACATCGGCTACAGTCAGTAGCCAATGACAATGATTTGTCAGGAATAGACAAAGGACAGGAATTGGTTCCTCTGTGCTACATGATCGATCAGTCAATCAGATCTGTTATTAGAAAATGTGTTAATATTCAAAGACATGTACACAATTAGTCAAAGTAAAAATATTTTGATTGAATTTTTGTTTTTTTTCCACCCCCCAGCTGTCATGTATTTATTGTAATTGAGTTAATAAAGAGACAAGATAGATCAATTGTTTAAAAATCAATGCTACTTTATATAAATATTATATTCAGCCTATAGGAACAATAGGATGTAATTCTTTCATCAATTGTTATTGTATAACTGCGTAAATAGTATACTCTGGTCAGTCTTGAACACTAGGTTCAGTCGTGTGACCTTGAACTACTCACTTGCGATCGGACCAAACACTCTTAATGTTTCACACGCCTTGTCTCATCATTACTTGTCTCGACTTGCAATGGAGACGGTTAATAATGTACTCAAACATACCTGCCAGGATAGGCTTAGGAGGACAGGCCCTCCTCACCAAGGTTGGATGAATCATCCCTGACTAACACTCTTGTGTAATTATTCAGTCCACACAGTCCCACCTGAGCCTGCATGGGCTAAGGTCAATGACCCCTCACATTTGATAGTCATGTCTGACTAGCATTCTCAAATTAAAATTATTTATATTAATCTGTCTCAATATCACTCACATAGTGATACTTGTCGCATGAGATAATTTTATCTCCATTATTACATTTATATTAAAGTAAAATAAGTCACTTCATCATCTCAAGAATAAAACGCCTCGATCATCCATATCATTAGAGCCAATACCCTCTCTCTCTCTCTCTCTCTCTCTATCCAGAATATTTACATCTTTATACCATCAAACTAATAACATCTAGCAAACCAATTAAGTTGGATAGGTTCATAATGATTTAAAGAAAAAAAAAATATGGATATTGATGTGATTTTGAAGTAATTTTAGTATCACCTGTGCTTTTTTTTTTTTAACATCATTTCCATACACTTTATAACTACATGCTGTAAAAATATCACTAAGTCCACCAAAATAATAATAAGGAGTGTTTATCTAAATATACACTCTCCGTAAACATCTGACTATATTTCATAGTGTGTCTCTCTACACCTCATGATTGACTCTTTTACACAGACTTTGCTCAAATTATCATTAATAGTGATATGAAACAGGTGGATATTGGAATGATTTGGCTTGATTTAGTTGAATGACAGAGAGAGAGAGAGAGAGAGAGAGCACACTTGCTAGTCTTTTGAACTAGCATATTATATCTTGTAGTAGATATAATAGGAGAGAGCTGTCACAGGGCTACTGAGCAGTTCAAGGTCACACGAAGGGACCATTAGGGACCAATTAGAGTAAGAACTATAATACATTTACCAAAACTATCTACAACTCACATAGAAAACTAACACAAATTATTGAGACCAACAGATACTTAAAAAAAGATTATTTTATAATCAGAGTTCTTAAGTACACATCTATTTCAAAGTAACAAACAAAAGGAAATTAGTTTTACCTTGGAAAGTGGCATATTATGTAATTACATAATATTCAACTTTCCAAGGTAAAACTAATTTCCTTTTGTTTGTTACTTTGAAATAGATGTGTACTTAAGAACTCTGATTATAAAATAATCTTTTTTTAAGTATCTGTTGGTCTCAATAATTTGTGTTAGTTTTCTATGTGAGTTGTAGATAGTTTTGGTAAATGTATTATAGTTCTTACTCTAATTGGTCCCTAATGGTCCCTTCGTGTGACCTTGAACTGCTCAGTAGCCCTGTGACAGCTCTCTCCTATTATATCTACTACAAGATATAATATGCTAGTTCAA
Source organism: Hermatobates lingyangjiaoensis (assembly GCA_026182355.1). Taxonomy (NCBI): domain Eukaryota; kingdom Metazoa; phylum Arthropoda; class Insecta; order Hemiptera; family Hermatobatidae; genus Hermatobates; species Hermatobates lingyangjiaoensis. The sequence continues at coordinate 3,760,719 of JAPFBL010000043.1, forward strand.
AAGACTAGCAAGTGTGCTCTCTCTCTCTCTCTCTCTCTCTCTGTCATTCAACTAAATCAAGCCAAATCATTCCAATATCCACCTGTTTCATATCACTATTAATGATAATTTGAGCAAAGTCTGTGTAAAAGAGTCAATCATGAGGTGTAGAGAGACACACTATGAAATATAGTCAGATGTTTACGGAGAGTGTATATTTAGATAAACACTCCTTATTATTATTTTGGTGGACTTAGTGATATTTTTACAGCATGTAGTTATAAAGTGTATGGAAATGATGTTAAAAAAAAAAAAGCACAGGTGATACTAAAATTACTTCAAAATCACATCAATATCCATATTTTTTTTTTCTTTAAATCATTATGAACCTATCCAACTTAATTGGTTTGCTAGATGTTATTAGTTTGATGGTATAAAGATGTAAATATTCTGGATAGAGAGAGAGAGAGAGAGAGAGAGAGTATTGGCTCTAATGATATGGATGATCGAGGCGTTTTATTCTTGAGATGATGAAGTGACTTATTTTACTTTAATATAAATGTAATAATGGAGATAAAATTATCTCATGCGACAAGTATCACTATGTGAGTGATATTGAGACAGATTAATATAAATAATTTTAATTTGAGAATGCTAGTCAGACATGACTATCAAATGTGATGGGATCATTGACCTTAGCCCATGCAGGCTCAGGTGGGACTGTGTGGACTGAATAATTACACAAGAGTGTTAGTCAGGGATGATTCATCCAACCTTGGTGAGGAGGGCCTGTCCTCCTAAGCCTATCCTGGCAGGTATGTTTGAGTACATTATTAACCGTCTCCATTGCAAGTCGAGACAAGTAATGATGAGACAAGGCGTGTGAAACATTAAGAGTGTTCTGGTCCGATCGCAAGTGAGTAGTTCAAGGTCACACGACTGAACCTAGTGTTCAAGACTGACCAGAGTATACTATTTACGCAGTTATACAATAACAATTGATGAAAGAATTACATCCTATTGTTCCTATAGGCTGAATATAATATTTATATAAAGTAGCATTGATTTTTAAACAATTGATCTATCTTGTCTCTTTATTAACTCAATTACAATAAATACATGACAGCTGGGGGGTGGAAAAAAACAAAAATTCAATCAAAATATTTATTACTTTGACTAATTGTGTACATGTCTTTGAATATTAACACATTTTCTAATAACAGATCTGATTGACTGATCGATCATGTAGCACAGAGGAACCAATTCCTGTCCTTTGTCTATTCCTGACAAATCATTGTCATTGGCTACTGACTGTAGCCGATGTGACAAGCCAGTGAAATGTTGTATGCATCGAATTTTGTTATTATATCAACATTTTTTTCTCTCGTTGTAAGTGAATCAATTGGTTAGTTAGGTCGTGAATATCGTTAAGGATACTGTCTTCTACACAGGTTATGTTAAACAGTTCTAAGACATTTACAATGTTTCCTGTAACACTTTGTAAATATTCATCATATTCCACAAAATAGCCTTCTTTTTTGTAATTGAAATATAATTTACCGTTCATATGACGAAACACTGATGTAATACTTCTTGCATTTAAGCCATGATATAGATCTTCCAATGTACCTTTTATAACAAATTCATTTTCGAGCGCTTCTAGAAGGTAATAGTGGTCTGCAATTAAATAAACTCTTCCCAAGTAGTCAACATATGATCCTGTTATAGTCTTCATCATTCCGTGATGAACAATATTCATCAATGGTTCTTTCTTAACCAAACGGAGACGGGAAAATCAACAGTGTAAACTGTATTATTAACAAACATTACAAGGTTTCCATTACGATTTTGGTAAATTGAATCTATTCCGTTAAAGTTTCTTAGAAAAAACCCAACCATTGATTTATTCTATATGCAGCTGACATTTGGTATTTACTTCTTAATGACTCCACTAAACTCACTCTCCATGCATATTTCTTGTAAAAGAAATAAACTGATTTTTGAGTGATTAGAACATGATCAATTTTATATCTGTAGGAGCAAAGATCCGTGACGTAGTTCATTTCTTCCATTCCTGGTAATGAATTAGTAGAAGTTGTATCAGCTGATTTCACAGGTTTTTTCCCATATAACTTTACAATTGATGAAATGTCGGTGGGATCTAAAGCAAGCTCGCTCATGTTTCGTATACCATCTGGTATTCTATAAATTGGATGCATAATAGAGTTTCTATTGACTGTATTATGGTTCAAACCCAAAGTATGACCAATTTCATGTACAAGTGTATGAAAAAATGATATGTCTCCGTCTTCAGGCAATTTCATTGTCATTTCCCAGTTATAATGTTCATTGTTAAAATGCATTTCAAGCGTGTCATCATAAAGTCCAGTTTTTGGAGAATATGCATGAGCTATCGTGACTTTCTCAAATGGTTGACATAATGTGGCATTGTTTTGAATCATTGTATGATTTGCGTCGGAGAATTTCATGACGATGTTTGGTTTGTCTTTGCTTTTAATAAAACTTATGTTAGCATGCTCTTCCCAAAGAAATAAGGCTTTTTCAACAATATCGTGAGGTATTTCACTGTCGTATGTGTACCATTTTATCGTGTTTACTTTCCATTTTAGATTTTCCAATGTTCCTTTTGTAGAATATCTAGATAAAACATCATCTTTTACCCCACATCTTGGGCTTTCCATCAAATGTAAAGTCTCGGACGTTAATTCTCCACTAGTATCAATATTGAAATTATTTTGAAATAAACGAATGGCATTTTTAACAACACCGTTGCTATATATTGAAGCAACACCTTCTTCTTTACTTGCGTCCTCCAAATAGCCATATGTTTTCAAGTATCCGATGTAGTCTACTCCTCTGCATAAGTGAATGACTGACATAGAGACTAACAAAATGTAAAACATCATGTCCTTCTCCTACAATGTAGTGTTCAAGACTAAGCAGGGTATAATGTAGATTATGTATTTCCAATCGTTCAGTCGTGTGACCTTGAACTACTCACTTGCAATCGGACCAGAACACTCCTAATGATTCACTCACCTTGTCTCATCATCACTTGTCTCGACTTGCAATGGAGACGGTTAATAATGTACTCAAACATACCTGCTAGGATAGGCTTAGGAGGACAGGCCCTCCTCACCAAGGTTGGATGAATCATCCCTGACTAACACTCTTGTTAATTATTCAGTCCACACAGTCCCACCTGAGCCTGCATGGACTAAGGTCAATGACCCCTCACATTTGATAGTCATGTCTGACTAGCATACTCAAATTAAAATTATTTATATTAATCTGTCTCAATATCGCTCACATAGTGACACTTGTCGCATGAGATAATTTTATCTCCATTATAACAGCTACCATATACTAGGTGGTGTTTATCTAAATATACACTCTCATAAACACGTGATATTATCTCATATTGCCTATCTGCTCCCTCATAATTGTCTCTTTTACGCATACTTTGCTCAAATTAGTATTAACAGTAATATGAAACAGGTGGATATTGGACTGCATTGACTATGAGTGTATGTGAAAAAATACAACGCGACATGTCTAAGCGTTAATGTAGAAGGTTAATGTACTGCAGTAGACTCGGGTGGTAACCTTGAGCATGTTTCGACAGGTTTAGGAGATGTGGCTGGATAGGCTAAGGTCGGCTCACCTTGGGCGGATGAGTCATGCTTGAATAACACTCTCTTGTAATTATTCTTTCCACGCAGACCCCTCCATCTGGAGCCAGCATGTAGTGTCTGGACGGGTGGAGCGAGCCTTTATCGGGACGATTATCCATGTCATTAACGCTAATTTTATTTACAATAATAATGTACATGTTAGGAGCTGGCATCCAATTCACTCCTCCCTCACCCACCCCCTTTGAACTTACTCAATTTAATGAGTAATGTTGTGTTAAAAAAAAATCAACATAAATTCAATAATAAATTAGGATTTGACCATCTGGATATTGATGTCTGTGTACAGCGAGTGTGTAAACTAACAAGAGTCTGCGAGACATGTTGAACTACAAGTGAACATGTCCAACTGAGCTCCAGACCAAAAACAATGAGTTTTTTTTTTCATTGTGTGCATTATAACATTAACTTGGTACAGTAATGTCATTAGGGTAACCATGAGTTAGATATGACTCAGTTATTAGTCCACTTGTGAATCAAAACATTGAGGAAGAGGAAAAGATGGTGAGAGTTTGCATATGGAGGTGAAGACGTTTGATATAAGTGTGGGACCATATATGATGTGTGAATATTGCTTGGCTTGTTCTCAGATGAAGTCAACACTCTAGCGTCAAGCTAGTTATGGTCAACAGTAGGACAGTCCGTAGACAGCAGACGTAAAAAGCATAAAGCATTCCTTATAAAATTTACAGGTGGTGTTAAGTTATTGCAAAGTCCATACCCATAACAATCTCTCGGCCCTTCCGAGCCCTTGTAAAGAACAGATATTCCCATCAGATGAACATCAAATAATCCAAACTGATTAAAAATTACTCCTTATCATTATTAATGATAAAAGACAACTATAAACTAACACTGGTAAAAACATAGCATTAAGGGCTAAAAAAAAAAAAAAAAGGTTATAACTCAAAAACGGTAAGAGATATCGAAAATATAATGAAATAATGCACGAAGTGCCATCCGAGCCAGCTTATTTTCCAACGCTGAGTGAAATGATACCAACCTCAATGGACCTACACTCAGCCCTTATGATCCCTTCGAAGGGACGAAAAGCGAAATGACATGAGCAAATAAATTCTAAAATCAATACAGATTTCTCTTACCTCGTTATTTACGACAAGGTAATGATCAATAAACTCTACTATATACACCCATTCTTGACATTATAGCTTTGAGGGCTAAAAAAAGGGCTGTAACTCGTAAACGGTAAGAGATATCGAAAAAATAATAAATTTCGGAAAGCACGAAGTGCCATCCGAGCCAAATTATTTTCCCACGCTGAGTGAAATGATACCAAACTCAATGTACCTACACTCCCCTTATGATCCCTTCGAAGGGACTCAAAGCGAAATGACATGAGGAAATAAATTCTAAAATCAATACAAATTTCTCTTTTCTCGTTATTTACAACAAGGAAATGATCAATAAACTTTACTATATCATCCCATTATTGACAATATAGCTTTAAGGGCTAAAAAAGGTCTGTAACTCGTAAACGGTAAGAGATATCGAAAAAATAATGAAATTTCGGAAAGCACGAAGTGCCATCCGAGCCAAATTATTTTCCAACGCTGAGTGAAATGATACCAAACTCAATATACCTACACTCAGCCCTTATGATCCCTTCGAAGGGACTCAATGCGAAATGACATGAGGAAATAAACTCTAAAATCAATACAAATTTCTCTTTTCTCGTTATTTACAACAAGGTAATGATCAATAAACTCTACTATATATCCCATTATTGACAATATAGTTTAAGGGCTAAAAAAGGTCTGTAACTCGTAAACGGTAAGAGATATCGAAAAAATAATGAAATTTCGGAAAGCACGAAGTGCCATCCGAGCCAAATTATTTTCCAACGCTGAGTGAAATGATACCAAACTCAATATACCTACACTCAGCCCTTATGATCCCTTCGAAGGGACTCAAAGCGAAATGACATGAGGAAATAAACTCTAAAATCAATACAAATTTCTCTTTTCTCGTTTTTACAACAAGGTAATGATCAATAAACTTTACTATATTATCCCATTATTGACAATATAGCTTTAAGGGCTAAAAAAGGTCTGTAACTCGTAAACGGTAAGAGATATCGAAAAAATAATGAAATTTCGGAAAGCACGAAGTGCCATCCGAGCCAAATTATTTTCCAACGCTGAGTGAAATGATACCAAACTCAATGTACCTACACTCAGCCCTTATGATCCCTTCGAAGGGACTCAAAGCGAAATGACATGAGGAAATAAACTCTAAAATCAATACAAATTTCTCTTTTCTCGTTATTTACAACAAGGTAATGATCAATAAACTTTACTATATCATCCCATTATTGACAATATAGCTTTAAGGGCTAAAAAAGGTCTGTAACTCGTAAACGGTAAGAGATATCGAAAAAATAATGAAATTTCGGAAAGCACGAAGTGCCATCCGAGCCAAATTATTTTCCCACGCTGAGTGAAATGATACCAAACTCAATGTACCTACACTCAGCCCTTATGATCCCTTCGAAGGGACTCAAAGCGAAATGACATGATCAAATAAACTCTGTATAGAAGGGGTGAATACTAATGAGCGGGCGACTGACTGAAACAGGAAGGTGAGGGAGTCGGGTGGTACATGTGGGTGAGGAGGGTGGGTGCGGTTAGTAGGATACACAAGATTGTGGGGGAAGTACGTCTTGGTTCTAACGGGAATGATTGTGCCCCGTGTTCGTATAGTAATGAGGTTGAAGCGGCAGTTGACCAGCTGGCTGGGTTCATTCGTCAACAACCGATTCGAACGGGGAAGGAAACTTTGAGCTGGTATGCGGGTTAATAAACTGTGGTAGACTCGGCTGTGTTGGCAAGTCTGGACAGGCTTAGAAGAAGGCTAAGATTCGACACCTTGGCAGGATGATAATCCCAGGGTGGGACATCTATTGACTCTGTTGGGTGCTGCCACCTGGTGGGTACAACCACAACTTCCAGTCGACCTTGCCGATGACCTTGAAAGTAGGTCAGTGTGGCATCAAAACATAAACAAGGAAGTGTAAGGTGGGTGACCCCCCCTATCATAACATAACAAACCTTGAGGTAGGTCAGTCTGCGCATGTCGGGTGGGACCAGAGGCGGAGTGAGGAGAGAGGTGGTGGTTGGGAAGAAGGTGATTGGCTGATGAGGGGTGGGGTGGGGGGGGGGGTCTTCAATATTTGGCTGAGCATGGTCGGGGGTAGAGGGAAAGGGGGCGTGGCCACGCCTGTGAAGGGTCGGGAGTGGGGGTAAAGTGGGCGTGGTCCCCCAGAACTTATACTCTTCTACTACTTACATAATTTATAAATATATATTTATTAAAAAAAGGTTAAGCGAGAGAGAAGCCCGACCCGACCCGAACGTAATAATTGACATTTTGGGTCCGAATTTCAGGTCGGGTCGGGCTAGGGCTTAGGATCTTACCTCTAGTTGTACCGTATGTATTATATCACAATGTATGACTAATGGATAATCAACCGCCACTTTATGATAATTACCACTTTATAAATCTGTAACAGCTACTGGTTGTTGAAAGACCTCAGTTCCCTTTTTTCTGCATCTCTTAATGTCGTTTATAGTTACACATATTTAAGTGTAGTACAAGTCTCTCATGATTAAAAGTATTTGTATCTATCACAAGTTGCAAACTATTTCATTGCTTAAACAAAGAAAGTGCATTGATGGTCCAGTTCTGGTGCCACCTTACTGACTGGAAGATGTCTATGTTCTTGGAGAAGGCGGCATGCTTGGGGTTGGACTTGGCTGGGAAGCCGGAGAACCAGGAAGTCAACTGATTCGACAGCTCCGATGCGTTACGGAATATCAATCCGTTTTCCCCATCCTTTACCAACTCACCAACGCTTTAAACAGAATAATCAACACAAATTACAGATTTTTGCTCTAATCTATATAAATAAGAGAAAAGTATCTGTACATTGCTTAGAACTGACTCATTTCAAGTTATCTTCATGTTTTATACATTAGAGAAACCAAACCCACCCTTAGAAAAATTTCTATTCTTTGTTTGTCAACAATTTTTTTTACAAGCAAACTCAACCACCATAAGTCATAGCAAGCTGAAACTTTGACAATAGATTTATGGATGTATAAACTTAAAAGCAAAGAATTAATGGATTGGAAATTCAATGTAGAAGTGAAGTTATGAACTTGTAAGCTGTGTTTGACTAGCTACACAGGTATACAGTTTATAGCTAAAAGAAATACAGGTATTTTTAGGTGCCTCATGCTGTCGCAAGTAGGCATTGTGAGTTGATTTTAATTTCGTTTGCGTTTATCATACTCGCTTTTAAAAAGTGAGTCCTACCTAATCGCATACTAAACAAGGAGTAAGCTTTGAATAACATCAAATTTGAGCTCAGTATCTAAAATTGCAAAACGTAAAATAAACTCCAGATCTAAAGACATTTATGGATTGTACTAATAATGATAGTTTTACTATTCTTTAATTTCTAATAATATTTTGAATATCACGTATCACCTCTGAATGTTTGTAAAATACCCGTGAAAGACGCTCGTGTCTGCTTTTAAAATAAGTGAATTAGCCATGCTTATCTACATATTTATGTTTAATCTTTTTCCTGTCAGATAGATTTCCTTACATGACTCCAAAGTTAATTGATTTATCCATTTGCAGTTCCTAATTATAAATAATTGCTTGTACAATCCAATTTGCTGAAACAGTTTAAATACTAATTTCAATAAAATTAGTATAACTATTTCTTAATTAATTAATAGTAATTGAACAATCAAATCCAGTTTACCATTAAAATATACTACCATTAAATAATTAATCCAAACGAAATTCATAATTACTAATTATTAGTATTAGTAATTACTTATCAATGCAATAAGGCTTATTATTATTATTATTTGTAAAATTAATTAGATTGTACAAGCAATTATTAATAATTAGGAACTATAAATGAATAAATCAATTAATTTTGGAGTCATGTAAGGAAATCTATCTGTGAGGAAGAAGATTAAAGATAAATACAGATAAATATTATAAAGCAATTATAATACACGCTTAAATTATATACAAATTATGAGAGGTTTATTAATTGTCAAGATGTATACATCTTGGGAAGGTGATTTCCAACATATTGTTATATAGACTTATTATATATAGAATTCAGGTATTTAGGTGCCGAACTGTCCCATAGAGCATTGATAGAGATTTTATTCGTTGAGCCGTTTATCATACTGCTTTTAAAGTGAGTATTCATATAATACGTCAGAACCTATGATACAATTTATTGTTTGATAACGGATGCTCGAGACAGCCACTCAGGAGCCAATCCCTAGGTCAAAAACGTCAGTCCCATTGCGTCATTCCTTTCCATCCATAGTTCATTTAAGTACACCACTCAGATCAATGTCTAGAACTTTTGTCCCAGTTCCGTTCCCTTTCCACTCCATAGTTCAATTAAGTCAAATTCCCCTCCCCCCCCCAAAATATACAAAATCACCTTGGAGCAATGGATACAAACCTAACCTGATAACCTGTGAGCTATCAGGCCATTTGTGAAGGGTCATGAGGATATTTGCAAAGGGATATGAAACTCTCTGCAAAGGTCCAGAGATAGATTTAAAATAAAAGAGTTATGGTATAGAAAAACTGGATAAGATTAAGTAAAATAATAAAAAAAACCCAACATCAGCAATACGAAGATAAAAACTGACTTATAGCTAACAAACTTCAAGTTAGTGAAGTATAGTATTCTACACAAGGTAGTGAGGAAAATATATTACGTCTTCACGACAAACAATTTATTTTACAACGCTTTTCAAACATTTCATGTTCATAATCAGGAATATCTACAATATAAAGACAAAATATATAACAAAGTTATCTTCATATTGTAGATGTGCCTGATGATGAACGCTAAGAGTTCGAATTTATTTTAAAATAAATTCCTCGTGGTGAAGACATAATATATTTTCCTATCAATTTAACTATCATGAGTGAATACCGTACAACAACTTCAAGTTAATTTAATTTTTGTTAATTTGTTATAACAAACTTAACTTTTTCATGCATAGGCTTCGATTTGAGTCGCTATTAGTATAGGGTTGGAAGTCACTGTCTTAAGGGTTAAATTATATAATTACTAATAAACTGAATAAATTAAACCATTTTATTTAAAGAATTCAACATACCAATTGAAATGGTGGGCTAAAACAGGAAGACCTGATCCATACATATCTACGATTTTCATTGGAAGATCAAGACCACTTGATGAAGTGTGCAAGCTCACTCCAAGATCTGCGCTCCCTAAAATGAAATATACAGGCTGCCTTTAATTATCATTACAAAACAATAAATACATTGTAAAGAGAAATCATCAATAAACAAATTAGTGGAAAACAAAGGAAACATGGATAGATGTGATGAGATTTTTTTTATCATTTAATCAACTTATTAAGAAAGCAAGTTGTGCAAAGCACAGCAAAATGAACGTCGACTTTGGGGATGATTTAGTACTTACCAATTATCAGTCCGTAATCAATCAAATTCATTGTACCATTAAAATTCCCTAAAAATACAAATATCACGGACGAGTTAACAGTAAAGGTTAACTCCTTTAGCAAGTTAAACTATTTGAACTTGCTATAGCATTTGGGTAAAATAATACAAGTCGCCAAAAATAAATGTTTAAAACAAATAATGTTTTTTGAAGATGTAATGTCATCTTCAAGTTCCATCATCTTGTGATGAATTATAATGACTGGTAGTCATTATATTTTTTTAAATCCTTTTCAAGAAAAGGAGGATCAAAAGGACGTCCAAAAAGAAAACACACATAGGCTGAACATTGGTTCTTTGTGATACCATATAATGAACATTCTACATTGGGAGTCCTAAATTTTGCCTAACTGAAGGGTATTTGAAGTAGGGATCTTTAACCAGTACCTGACATCGTACAGACGACTTACGTCCTGTTCAGAGGAACGATGTGTTCAGATTTTTTTGCCTCTTGCTTGAATAAATAAATCTACCAGTCCAGAGGCGAACACGTAAGTCACTGGGCTACCCTTGTCCCGTAACAGTTGATGTAACGTAGAGAAAAAAACTAAACGCTCAAAACGAGCTATTTGTGGAAAAAGAATATAATGTTGAGATATGTTACGTTTACTACCAGGAGAATATGCTTCACAAAGTAACCGATTGCACAACTCTTGCGTTACATTGCGCTCTAGTGTAAGTAAGAGATGGACTTTGTAAGGTTCAATCTCAAGTTGTTGAGCATAACACCACAAACATCACCAGACTTATCCGTATAGGTGTCTTAAACCATTCTCACATTTCCAAACATGGCAGAACATATCTTCCATTCTTGTAATTTATTGAAGCTAGGCATGCAATTACGTTTCAATAACTATATACACATTGCGTTTTCTAAACTGAGATCCATATTTCTATGTCTTTAGAAACTTTTCCAACAATAATGTGCCTCAAATTCACAAATCCAGTGTGATTAAACCCATTGGAAACTACTGATATATTGAAGAGATTCACATCTGCATATAATTCAACGTAAACAAACTTACATTCTATAAATATGTCTATGTTTCGAAATGCAGAGTAAATTTAAACTTTATTTAAATCATTTAAGGTTTCAGCCTCAAGATGGCAACTTGGATTCCTCGTTCATTTGTTTATTTTCCTACACCCATGCTTATAAGCTTTCATCTTTTAGTGCTGTTCTAAAAGGGCGGAAATTGCGACTCATTTATTATTTGGCACCAATTTTAGAAATGGGCGAGCTACATTACCTGTTGATTATACATTGGGAGTCCTAAATTTTGCCTAATTCACTTCTATGTAGAGTAGAGATATTTAACAAATACCTGACATTATACAGGCTCGCGACCGATGGCTTAACGTCCTCCCCGAGGGACGAACAACGTGGATTCCTGAAGTATATTGCTTTTTTAAAGAATCAAGTAGTTAAGTACATTAGTTTGTTGAAAACTGTAATCTTATTATTGAACCCTTATAATATTTTTTAACATCTTTTTCATAATATACAATGAAAAAAAAAATAATACAAAATTTTTGATTCATGGTTAGACTAGCAATGCTATCTTTAGTACTGAAGATTTTATATTCAAATCTAGGCAATCTCCCATAAATTTTATGATTTTATACATGGGAGATCAAAAATCTTATGCATTCCTTAAAATTTCTAGGATAAAAGTCAATCATGTATGATAATGATAGCTACATTAGAGTAAATGAATTAACTGATTATGTACGAGCCTGATGGTAAGTTTATTTGTAACAAAAGTTGAATGGAGAACGTATATTATTGATTACCTAGAAGGAGGGGATAGTCCTCTGCTTCGAGCCACGGTGTGATAATGGTAACTCTAGTCCAACGGGTAGCCTGGATAATGCCTGTGAAAATAAGTTTTACAGCTGCTGATTTATTAACACAAATAATTAAACAAGAAAGAATTAAAAGTCCTCATTGATTTAAACTATACCTACATAAACGTACAACTACCAGAAATATATTTTTTTTACTATTTTATAAGTAAAATATAGTGATCATGAAAAAATTCGATCTCGTGATTTTGACGGATTTACACGTTTGAGGTCCCCAAAGTTGTTTTATGACGCTTTTTCGATATCGTCGTATATGTGTGAGTGCACAAGCGTGTGTATATCCAAAAGTTTATGTAGACTTAGAGTCCACAATCTTTGATGAATGAAATAAATATTTTAAACGACATTCGGCCTCCTCATAGTGTATGCACTACTGTACAGTTTGGGAACAATTATGCATGACAGAAAGTCACTTTTCTTGCCAAAATGTGTTTACAGACAACATTTTGTCTTATACACTACTAACCTTAGAGTCTTGAAATCATGGCATTATCATGGAAGCGATAAAAGCAATAGCTGATAAAATCCTCAGATTTTTTTATTAACACTGTTCATACTTCTAGGCTTTACGCTATTTTGTTATCTAAAAGCTGGAAGTCTTGGCTCATTTATGATTCGGCACCCACTAACCAAAAGCGAGTCACATTACCAGAGCCACCAACTTCAAAGTGATATCAGCCATTTCAGCCCTAAACCATGTCCAATGTTACTCAACTTCGGTGATCTAATAGGGACTAGTGTACAGTATACTTTCGCCAAAGCACCGATCACCGTTCATCGCCCCGTATACTCGCGATTTGCTCTCAAAGTTTTTCTTGTTCATAATTTCGGCTATTAAAAATCGTTTTAAAAAAGTGATAAACAAGTTCTTTAATTAAAACTTTTAAAGGAACCTGGTTCCATTGATACGAATGTTAAATAAAAGAGTAAAATATAAATAATAAATTTGATCCGAATTGATTAAACTGATAGAGTAAGAAGTCAGATAATATAACTGTACTGATAAGAGAAATGCAAGTTAGCCAATCACCAATGCTGACAAATGAATCTGGCTTGACCTTGAATTATTTCATTTAGAACTAATTGTAGTAACCAGTATGTAACAAACACAATTCATTTAATAGCTCTGTAGCATGACTCAACAATGAGTATCGCTATGACTTAATACATACATTAAAGCAAATCAAACATGGAAGCTTTGTTTCAAATACCTATGTAGTGCTCCTTGAGAGGACCTCGTCCAGTAATAACACATATCAATTTGGGCAGATCTGACTTCTCACATTTATCGTAATCTGAAAAAGATATTTTTTGTTATGGTAATCATATTATTAGGGTGTGTGAAATAAAAATACATGTATACCGAGTAGATATTAAAAATTTATTAAGTTAAAGCGGGAATGTAAATAAAATTATTATATAACAAGTCATCTAGCTCAACGCTCCTGTCGTGATATTTAATATAAAGATAAAGACAAATTATTTTACTGCCGTCGTTTTTTCTTCAATTTACGCCTATTGGCTGTTAGTTTGGATTGGCCTTCAGTTAACAGTTGAAGAGATGTTAGGTATTTTCATTTTATCAATTGCTTTCGCAGTTTTACTCATTGATGATTTTTTCACGCGGGAGTTTGTAAAATCTGACCAGGTCCTGCTTGCTCCTTGGAGAGGGCATTAAGCTGTCGGTCTCGAGAAATCAATGTCTGAGAAGTATGTAGCACTCTAGCAGACCTTCAATCCAGCCACCCTCCCCTCAAAAAAAAACAATCCTACATTATTCGAAACTTGAATCATTCACAAAAAACTCAGCAAGGTGAATTATATTATCACACCAAAAAGAAGAGGGATCACTGAATGAAGGTTACTTCAGTAGAATATGTCATTAAGATTTTTTTGGGTCATTGGTAATTCCTAATAAATAAAATTTAAATACAATTCATATTTCGACCACTCAATAAGCATCTTCAAGGAACAAATATGCAATGCTAACTTACTGATAAGAGCACAAAGAAGTATGTTAAAGTCTTCATCTTCTGTGTAGCTGGTGCTGGATACGAGAAAGGCAGGTCTGTCTTCTCTGAGAGCTACGACACCAGACTCAGTCGAAGTAAATGCTGTCTTATTAGGGCCATCGCCTAAAATCGGATACCTGCCGCAATAAAGACAATTGTTTAAACAATTCTAAATACGGATATATTATATATACCAATGTTCAAACCACAATAACAAATGAGAAAACTATAATTATTATTACAATACTACAATAATTAATATTTTACAGTTATTATAAATATAATTATTACTACAACTATATATATTTGTATAGGTGGGCAGCAAATCTTCTTTTAAACATGATGAATTGAAATATGTAGTAGCCTCTGCATTGACGACTTTTTTGCTGATGTCTCTAACTTTCTGATTATTCTTCTTTCAGTTTGAGGTAATTCCCAAATTAACTTTGCCAGAGATATATAAATAATATCCAAAGTTAGATTAACATTTATGACTAGTTAAACGAATGAAAAACTAATTTATTTACACACAAGGTTTCGACTATACAATAGTCATCCTCAGGTTGGAATTTTTTTTGTGTGGACATTCCACACAAGTCCTAATTAATAATGAATATTCTTACTCTGAAGTTTCTAAAGTAGCTAAAACTTTTTTTGACAAATGGCATAATGACAAAGGTGAGTCTCAAACCTCTGGTGACCTTAACCATCTTCTATCGTGCTTTTATGAATAGTGACTATAAACAAGAGGAACGAGCACTTCAAAAATTAATCAAGAATAATGTGAAGACAACTAACGAGGCCGATAGATTACAGCTCAGAATATATTATAAGAACAAAAAGACCAGAGCCTTAGTAATTTGCAACAAACCGAAAATTGATACCCCAGAGCTTCAACGCAGTCACATCGTACACTTGTTCACACTTGTCACATACCACTTGCTCAAGAGGGAACTGTGCAGCCCTCAATTCCAGGTATATTGGGATGACTGCAACTAAGTTATCAAGGTGTCTGACAATCCATATCTCAACGGGAACACGGAAGACACATATAGAGGAAGCCCACAAACTTACCAGGGAAATGTTAATAGAAGGAAACTCAATATTACAATAGTGACATCAGTCGATTAGCCATTTTAGAGGCTCTTTATATCAAAGAAAAGAATCCTAGTCTCAATGTCCAAAGTTTCTTCCTCAAACTTTTAACAGTGTATGTCATACATGTTTATTCTACTAATATTTAAATAAACTAGTACATATCGATGTAATGTGTCGGCCAAAGAACGCATACCATCAGGAAAAGGAGGAACTAGTAGGATGATAATAACTATAAATAATTATAAATTTTAGATATCAATAATTAAATTGTATTTTTAATTTTTTTTAATTTTTAAATTTCTCTAGTAGGATTTTCATAAAAAAAGTTGATGTGAACGAGCCCGCCCAAGTAGACCAGGTTTCCCTAGTTCAAGTAGAATTTCGCGTTTTTATGACTTTACCGCCTCTTCCAAGGTCCAAAATCTTTACACTTTTTTACTTTACTATAACTTAAGTATACAGACAATCGATTTTGAAATTTTGGCGGATTTATACGTTCATATGTGAAACTTTTATGACGCTTATATGAACGTCCATTTATGACTTTTTTTCGGTGATGCCGAATGTATTTGATAATACATTCAAAAATTAATTAAAACGAAGCATTTGACAGATGAATAGGTCTCATAGAACATTTTACAGGAGGATTCAAGGGATAGCAAATAATTATTTGAATTGATACCTTCCTGATTTTAAGACAGAGGCTCATGTCTGGTTTATTGACGGGTCAAAAATTAAATAAAACCAGTAAGAAAGGTTGAAGCAAAGAAACATTTTTCTTTTCAATGCAATGCATAATGATGAAAGTACAATAATGCAATAATGAAGCATTATTGCACAAGGCACCCAAGCTTTCTCAAGGATGCAATTGATGAATGGAAGATACCATTCACTAGATAAAAAATGACAAATAAAATGAAATCTAAAAAACTAAGTCAGTAAACCTAAAACAGCAATCTGTAAAAAGAAATAACAATTATTTTATATTTTTTATTCAGACTTCGTCTGTTGGGGTAGAAACATTTCAACAGATTCCATATGAATGACAGAATACTAGAGTTAAACATTTTTGGGGAAGCATACCGATAATCAATAGAAATGACAGAACATCTTTCCGGAAAATTATGAGGTTCATTAAGGAACTAGTATTCTAATATAGACTTTAGAAAATACAAACTAAAGCACGATAGAACAGATGTGACTAAGATACACACGAGTAATGGACTCAGGTCCGCAGTTTAATAGCAATAATAACATAACAGGTTGTTCTAAATCAATGATTTCAGTTTGTAATAAAATATTTCGATAAAAAGGCCTATAATGCCACATTAAATCAAATGAAGTCATTAAAATTGGTTAGATAAGGCTATAGTGGCGGCACCACAAAGGAACACATATAGGCCAAATATTGATGATTTGTGATACCACATAATGAACGTTCCACTATATTCGGAGTTGCAAATTTTGCCCAACGCAAGTGTATATAAGTAGGGATCATTAACGAGCCTCATAACGTACAGGCTCGGCACCGATAGCTTAACATCCTCTCCGAGGGATGACGTGCTCAGATTTATTCGCCTCCCACGTAAATAAATCGCGGGCTAGAGAGGGTATTGAATCGCGGACCTACCATTCCAGAGGCAGCACGGCCCTTGCAACCCCCCCCCCCCCCCCCCCCCCCCCCCCCCCCCCCCCCCCCCCCCCCCCCCCCCCCCCCCCCCCCCCCCCCCCCCCCCCCCCCCCCCCCCCCCCCCCCCCCCCCCCCCCCCCCCCCCCCCCCCCCCCCCCCCCCTTTTTTTTTTTTTTTTTTTTTTTTTTTTTTTTTTTTTTTTTTTTTTTTTTTTTTTTTTTTTTTTTTTTTTTTTTTTTTTTTTTTTTTTTTTTTTTTTTTTTTTTTTTTTTTTTTTTTTTTTTTTTTTTTTTTTTTTTTTTTTTTTTTTTTTTTTTTTTTTTTTTTTTTTTTTTTTTTTTTTTTTTTTTTTTTTTTTTTTTTTTTTTTTTTTTTTTTTTTTTTTTTTTTTTTTTTTTTTTTTTTTTTTTTTTTTTTTTTTTTTTTGCCATATCACTCTATAACCCTCACTCCTCTATCGCTCCATATTGCTTCCTCAATCTTTCCAACATCTCTCTCTCTCAATATATAAACTCTTACACTTATGGTTAATACCATGAAAACCGGAAAATTAAAAAAAAAACAAGGCTACACAGAAACGACAGTGTTTGTTCAAAAGAAATTCTTTTTCATTTTTCCACACTTGCTTGTGCGGAGACTAGTTTTATTAATTTTCCGTTATCAGTAAATATGACACAGGAACTCATGAACAGGACATATAAAATTGAACGACTCATAGATTAATGATAATAACGAAAATACACTAAACTGTTTCAGGTGGATCATTTACTTGCGGGTATTTTGTGGATGAGATGGTAAATAAAGGCTCCACTTACCAAGGTATGTTCGTGGTTCAACACCCTAACACCAAGGAAACTATTGGTTTTTTTTTTTATTGTGATCTAATGCAAGAATTACAATTTATAAATAAAACTTTCATTTCTCTGACTTGGACAGTAAAGGTATAAAGCTAAGACTGAAAGAAAACTTCGATCCTCTATCTCAGTGGTCTCTAAGCACTTGCCCGGTACCAATCAACAATGGTCCTTCAGTCATTCGATACCCAGGACTAAACTATTATACTGGCATCCTACTGATTACTACAGCCTAAAAGAGTTTATTTTTTGAAATATGACCACAATCTCGTCCGTTTCTCTACCCACGTCCTTTTTTAGATATATATTTTACAGATAAATGAAGCTCAAAAAAAAGCTACAAAATGATAAGTTATTCTTTTCTCAATATTTTATAATTGCCTCGAACACATAAAGTTTCACATTTTTACAATGATTTACCCTCTATATGAAATATGGAGTAATGAAAGTATTATTTTCGGTAGAAATTTCTACAACGAGATTTTAACGGAAATAAAAGTTTTTTGGTTTTAAGAGTAAAATAAAATAGGATTGACATATCGGTATCTTTAGTATGTGTGAGATCAGGACACCTCATTATTATATTTCACTTGCTGTTAGTCTGACATAGAACACCAAGATTGGTAAGAATACTGTCCTTTTTTTAGTGGGTACTTGATATGAGAAAAAAAACCTGTTTTGCGATTAGTTAAGAAATCTCTCCACACGATTTCCATTAAAATCACTTTGGTTTAAACTTTATAGTTGACATTTAATATGCTCATGCTGCAGGTGTGATATATACAGAAAGTGTTCTTCACAAGAATCAAAAGTTTAAAACTGATAAATCCATTTTATTAACTTTTAAATTAAATAAATTACATTAATTTATTAATTTCTTTAAACTAGTCCCCGCACAAAACAAGTTAAATGGAAATGAATTTCTTTCGAACAAAGACTGTCTTTTGTGTGTAGTCTAGTTTTTTTTTAATTTTCCCGTTATTCATCGGTAAAATAATATATATTTATTTAATAGATACCCAATGTTTATTACTATTTATAAATATATATAAGAGTAATACGTTATATATTGAACCAGTGAGCTTGGTTTCCCTCTCTTATCTCCCCTAAAGACGGTTCAAACCGAAAATTAGATACTGTAAGTGAGTGCCTTTAATTTCTCTGTTTCTTTTTCTACATTGAAATATATTTGTCCATTTTGGATGGTATTTCTAACGAAAAGTAATAAATTAAATAAAAAAATTTTTTAAAAAAATTTTTTTTTTTTTTTTTTTTTTTTTTTTCAAATTTTTTTTTCCTTTTTTAAAAAAATTTTTAAAAATTTTAAAAAAAAAATTTTCCAAATTTTAAAAAAAATAATTTTTTGGATTTTTAAGGGGTTTTTTAAAAAAAATTTTTTTAAAAAAATTTTTTAAAAAAAAAAGGGGAAAAAAATTTTTTTTTTTTTTTAATTTTTTTCCCCCAAAGGGGCCCAAATAAAAGTTATTTTTTTTAAAAAATTTTTAAATTTCAAATTTTTTCCGTTTTTTTAAAAATTGTTTTTTAAAAAAAAATTTTAAAATTAAAAAAACCTTTTCCACCTTTTGGAAAAATTTTTAAAAAAATTTTAAACCCCCGGAAAAATTTTTAAAAAATTGGGTTTTAATTTTTTAAAAAAACCCTTAACCCAAATTAAAAGGGAGTTTTTTAAAAAAAAAAAAAAATTTTTTCCCCAAAAACCCCTTTTTTAAATAACCCTAAAAAAAGTTTTCCCGAAAAAAAAGGGGAAAAAAAAAGGGGTTTAAATCTTTCCCAAACCCAAAAATTTTTAAAAAAAACCCAATTTTTTTTCCCTTTTTAAAAAAAAAAACCCCCCAAAATTTGGGAAATTTTTCAAAAACAACCCCGGAATTTTTTTTAAAAAACCCCCCAAAAAGGGGGAAATTTCCAACAAAAACCCCCCCTTTTTTAAAAACCCTCCAAAAAAACCCCCCCAAGGGGGAAAAAAAGAAAAAATTTTAAACCCCCCCCTTTTTTAAATTTACCAAAAAACCAAAAAAAATTTAAAATTGGGGAAAAAAAATTTTTAAAATTTTTTTTTTATAAAAAGGGGATTCAAAACTTTTGCCAACTTTGATTATATTTATAGTAGCTTAAAGGCTAAATATTTAAAAGTTAAATTTTAACTACTTGGTTTTCCAATTCCCCACTGATGAAAGTTATTAAGGTATAATCATACCTTTTTTTAATTTCTTATTGTGGTTTGGACGTTTATTGTTATTTCACTTGTTTATTGTGAAATCGTGCTATAAAACATAAAATATAACTAGACAGGCTTACCTACCCCCTTACAGAAGAGGGCAATGCCCGTTACTGCAGGTCCAGGGCTTGCAATGATAGTTCACGTGAACCCATCAGGCCTCATTATGGGGAGTCTTTAGTACCCTAGCGAACGACTCATAGAGAGATTGCAAATCTTTCGTTGGCTAAGCGCCACCTGGTCCGTGTTCATAATGTGCTAGAGAGCCTTTAAGGTGCCTCTATTCGTAATATAAAGGGCTCGAGAGAGGGGTGGTATCTAATCGTCCCCACTCTGAGATACCGTCAAAAGTCAAAGCTTCTACAAGGTATTCCAGATGTCCAGTCCATTCAGCGGAGTTCATGGCCCGTTCCCACTGGTAGGGATTTGGGGTCTCTAGCTCTTCAGTATGCTAAGCAGGCATCCTTCTGAGAAGTTACTGCTTCTCACACAGCGACCACAAGGGTCTAACCAACTTGGGTGAGAATCAACAGCCTCTACGAGTCCGACCTCTGAGGTGGGCTGGAGAATAAACCCTCCAGAGGCCCCCACCTCCCGTAGTGCCGACAAGGTTTTAAGAATTTCGAATCAAACTCCTGACCAATGGTCCTACTGAACCAGCTCAGCTGCAGGTAAGGTCAGTGGCCGTTACAGCCCCTGGTACAATGAACCTCTGGAAATAAAGCCGATGCAGTCTGTGGTAGGTTTGCATGACCCCACTAGGGGTGGAAACATAAAAAATAACAGGAAGGTGTAGTTGTGGAGGATTAAATAAGGAAAATGTTTCTCACGTGATTCCCCATCGTTCCAGCAGGTCTAACTTCATGGCCTTTGTGACGCACAGGTTGGAGTGGGCCATTCCGCCGAAATAGTATTCAAACCAGTAGCAGAGCTTGACAAGTGGATTAGTGTTGCCCAGAGTAAGGGCGAGAATGCTGTACGAGTAGTTATGCCAGTCTATGATGAAGGTAGCGGAGGCTAGGACTGAGTACAGCCAACACACCGCCATGGCTGGCAACCCTGAAACATTCTCTTTTTAAAATAAAATGGCTTTCTTGAGGATTAGGTCCAAACATTAACTACTTCTGATTATAAGCTGTCATCTCGCCGAAGATTGTTCGGCATTCTCAAGGCTAAAAACAATTTATTGAGAAAATAATACTATTATAAACAAATCTCTGAAAACAAATACATTTACAGAATATCAACTAACAAAAAACACAATAAGCAATTTTCTTATTGTGTTTTTTTTTCTGTTTCCTTGAATGTTGTGTTAAGGTATCCTCGCAGAGTTATTCTGCACTATTGCTAATCTTTTTACATTGTTTTAATAATAAATTAAAGTTACGTGTTATATTATTTATGAACACATCAGTAACGTGTTATATTTATTGTTTAATATAAATTCACAACAAAATCGGAAAGATGATCCAAACCGGACACAATACGATTAAAAATCGAAGAAGAGTAATACACAGAGTAAAGAAACACACAAACTCAAATTGTCGGTTAATCCGTTTTCAGGAGAAAACAGAAAGGAAGACCAAGCACTTTGTAGACGCAACGGCAAGTTAGAATAAGGGGAAGATTTATTACCCCAAAATTTATTCCACACAAAAGATTTTTTACAAACTTCGACGCGTTTCAAACACCTAGTGTTCATCATCAGGTTACAACTACCATATAAAATGTAAATAAAAGAATATGAATAAAATGAATATAATTATTATTCATATTTAATATTGTAGATGTAACCCATCGATGAACAATAAGTTTCGAAACGCGTAGACAATGAAAAAAATCTTTTGTATGTAGACTTGTGCTTCTTCCTCTTATTTTAATCAAGAGTAAATACCACACAACAAATGTTTGCATGGCTCAGTTGAAACTTATATTCCAATAAAATTACAATAACTTAAAACAACGATTTAAAAAGTTAATATTCAACTTTTATTAACATTATTTAGTAATTAAACACAGTTAAATCAGCTTTAAATAAAATTTTTATTAAACATAATTGCATTATTTATTAGTACAAAAAGAGGTTGTAGTCACAAATAATAAAATGAAACATGATCTTTTGTACATTTGTTTCCCCACTTGAACGTTATCAGATCTTGACAATATTCCAGAGTGAAACTTTGGAACTAATAATGAAAGAGAATATAGTTTTATTCTGAAAGATAGACAATTTCTGAATCCAGTCGAAGGAGAAGGAAAACATAGGAGAGGCTTCATTCATTTGTCAACCTTTTTATTAGTTAACCTACAAGAAGTGTGGATTAACATATTTTACGAATAAATTATTATTAATGATTAGTCACATAAGAGAATGGGGCTTTAAATATGCTCATCATGACTCAGTAATTCCTTAATCTATTTTCTGAACTTCTAAACCAAATATAACGTATTGATATTTTATATAAATGATTACAAAATCTACTATAATTAGGCTTGAGTTAAACTAAATGGTGAGTCATGTACTTATATTATAAATTGTTTCTTATATTTACTGTTATTTAATACTCTTACTTCATTAGATTTTAAATAAAACAGCATGTAAAGAACGTATGTCATTGGAAATAGAAAGTTATATTTTAACATTTATAGGATTATCCTTATATTTAAAGTACCGTAAATATGAATAACTAAATCAAGAATAAATTTAATTTTAGCCTAGCAATTACCTGGTGGTGTTTGCATGAGGACAACGTTAGATCTCCTTTTAAATAAAATAAATAGGAAAAGAGTTAAAATCTGCCATATCACCTTAAAAAAGTATGACAGAAATCTTCCAACGTCTAAAAAAAAAAAATAATGAGGAGTACACCATACAAATTCCTAAAGATTTAAGCTTAATATTTTCATTAACTAAAAACTTTTTTATTTAAAACACTCACATTTTTCTATCCTAGGAACATCAGGTAGATATAATATTCTTAGGTTTGGTGAATCTAAAAGCTCTTTCTTCGGTGTTGTTCCACGATAACACAAGACATCCACATTAAATCCTTCTTCTGCCAATGAAAGACAATGGAACTGGAACCTCGGACTCCGACCAAGATCACTTAGGCCAACAACACATACATTTCGAGAACCCTTTAACATAATTAACAGATTAGAGAGCATATTGTTTTCCATTTCATTAACTGAACTGACAAATCATGGCCTTGATACTAGAAATAGATCACATTCTATTATAGACCAAATTAGCCAGACTACTTATCACCAGCTTAACTCACCCTATTCATTCTAGATAACTGAGGGTCATACAATTAGATTTTTTTACTAACAAGGAAAACAAAAGGAATTAATAAAATAAATGTTTAACCATTAATACAGTAATAATTTCTCATTTCTAACAGAACCCGCCACATCAACATTTAAATATAGTAACAGTAATTGAAACCTCACATTGTTGATATCTTATCTCGTTTGTGCAAATAGAAGTTTATTATAATAATAATTGTAGGAAATCTAAATAGTTAAAAAGATCTTTATTGAACTAATAAAATAATAAATCGAAACATCATGTACTTTATACTTAATTTAACAGAACAGATAAAGAAAATGTTTTTACAACTTCCAACATCACTGCCTTAATGGATCGTATGGCGGATTATTTAAACCAGCATATTCTGGGTTCATGCATAACTAAAACATTATTAATTGTCGGTAATTTCCTTCATAATTTTGTAAAGGGTGGCAAAAAAACTGAAGACAAACGTAATCACTTTTCTAGTAATTTCATTACTATATAAAATTACTATACAAAAATTAACTATTACTATATAAAAATGTGTTTTTAGGCAACATTTCTTTCTCTTAAACTATAAACTCTAGAGTCTTGAAATATTGGCATTATCTTGGAAGCTATAAATACAAAAACTGAAAAAATTCTCAATTATTAAAGCAACGGGAAATTTTTTTTTAATAAAATGTAAACATTTTGACTTATCAACTGGAAACTAGTGAGGTCGAAACAAGCCATGCCGCTTGACGTATCAATAAACCTTTACCTCCAGAAAGAGCATTATGTGGGGGATGAGATGGAGTAATTTTTTTCAAAATTAAATTACTCAAAAGGTCAATTTTATGGTTTCAGAAAATGTTTTTTTGATGCTTAAACGGCTCATTGAAAATTTCGCCCAAAAATTTTTACAGGAAATTAGCAACTTATAAAAAAAAAACGTGAAATTTTAATGCTACAAAGAGCAATAAAGTTATACAACTAAATACATTAGACTTAGACATTTTTTCAGTGAATCGACTCAAATACAATTGAAGTTTAGAGGTGTAATAAAAAAATTTGTGTTTATAATGACTTAATATGAGATTTAATGAGAATAGAATTTTTACATGTAAAACTATCAACGCCAATCAAACATTCAATTTCTGATGATTTCCATGGTGTGATGGATTTGTATAACAAAATGCTTTAATCAATCTGAATGTTGCAGCCTTGAACAAAACTTCTTATCAGGGGCAGATTTCCTTATGTATATAAATCATATTAACTTTGGGTAATACTGAAGTATGAAGAATGGAATCTTTCGTTCTACAGAAGACCTACTATGTTGTTGACAAAATATCCAGTTTTTCCTATTCTAGTTTAATAGTTCATATTTAAGCTTTTTAAAATGCTCAAGCTTCCAGCTACAAAAGTTTAAAATTATAATGAAAAGCTGGCTTTAAGTTTGTTTTGAGTATGCAAACTGGCTAATTACTGATCTATTTTTTCTAAATATATATTTACAGCAACCTTCTAACAGAATAAAGCACGCGGGAAAAAGCTGAGACTTGCTCAGAGTAAATTAGATTTTTATGATTTTTACAAAGGGAAAGAAAAGTGATTTATCAAAACGCTAGCATGTATTAACATTTTAGTATAATAATATTATAAAAAATCAAAATGAAATTATAATTGAAAATTGGAAAAATTCTTTTAAAAAATATAAATAAAATTATTCAACACATAAACCAGAGATAATTTTTGAAAACATTGTAAAACACTGATATGAAATAAAAAAAAATTGTTTAGTTCATATCAATGCAATATTATCTTGAATATTTTCTGTTCCAATTGTGTAATATATTTATAGTTTTTAATGTTTTTACTATTTTCAATAATTTATAAACATGTTACATTAATGATAATTTCATTAAATTTTATATAAATTGTTATTATTACTGCTTCATTAGTATATTTCAGCATGCAGAATTAAATATACTAAGTTTTTGATTTTTGCAATTCATTTCTTTGCTTGATTAATAAAATTCTGCCTCATTGAATTTTGTAAATAATGATAATAATCGATTAAAATGAGATTTAGGGAATAAGATGCAATGATTTCAGACACGACTATATTGGATAAACAGATATGACTTTAAGACAGCGATTTAAGGAACACATTAATGATTTAATTAGAGAAGGAATAAATGAACAAAAATTTTCAAAGTTTTAAAACAACAAAAAAGGTACTTGTTTCAAAAAAAAAGTCAGAATTATGACTTTTGAATGAATGTGAAAAGTTTTCAGGAGTCAAAAATCATTGTATAGATTTTTTTACTTATAGTAAGTAGGAGTGTAAGCCACTCCAGATTTTTTTTTCTTTATCGAGGTTTGGTCCATGTTTCGTTTATATATTTGTTGACCTCTTCAGGGCTACACATATGGACGAAACGATGGCTTAAAGATGTTTTATTGTTTGACGCTAGACCAACCTCGATAGAGAAAAGTAGTGTTATATATGTGGTCGAGATAAGAAACCATTTGATATGTATTTGGAGATTTTGGACTGAAGAACAGATTAATCGACTTATAATGTTTTCTTATCGGAAAATTAGTCTCGACATACTACAATTTCGTGGATATCCAGGAAAAGTCTTTCCTAGAACGAATTAAATTCTTTAGTTGAGGTACCACTGTATGTGAAATACAGAGTAATGAAAGAATCAGGGCCAAAATATCGAACTTTCATCGAAAATAATTGTTTTGAGGTCCTCTGAGTCCAATAAAGTTGTTTTCGCTAATTATGTGTTTCTGTTTTTGTGAGCAGATTGTCTCAAAAAACAGAAGGGTTATAATCACGTCATATTTAAGTCCTTCTAGGCCTGAAATGGAACAGAAAGCTCACACATTTTACACCTTTTTAAGAGGCACTTTATATGGAAATATTCGGTTGTTGTGATTTGTTAAAAATCTGACTACATGATGTTCGAAAAAATCGCTGAGAACCTGGCTTTCAAGTTGACATTTAATATCAAATCGAGTGCAATTCAGGAAGGAATTGTCTTTCAGGGTCGAAAGTTATAAAAACTGTTCTGGATGGTTATAAACGAACTTTTAAAGAACTCTTGTTGAAGTTGATAAAAGCGAGTAAAATGAGAAAAAGAACATTAGTTTAAAAAATTATTAGTTCAGAAATGCAAAGATATAACTAACCCTAGCGCTACCCTGTGAGAAATCCAGAAAGCTTTAAAATCTGGCTTGTATGTACTTCCAGATTTAAGCTACTTAAATAACTAAATAGGTATTGTTAACTATATTTAGAACTCTATGTGAATGCCTTTTCAGATCATGTCTACTTTTAAATAAAAAAAAGTTGTAAACACGAAATATATAAAAAATGACAGCTTAATATTCAAATTAAAATATATTTAAAACAACTGATTTTAGAGAAAATCTAAAGACACTAATGGATTATAAATTGTATTTTCTAATAATCTTATTTGCCACATTTTTCTCTATGCAGTAAATTGTGTTCTTGAAAACGTGAAAAAGAGTAATATTGGCGTTTGTCATTTGTTTACATTTTCTTATTCACCTGTCAATGATGTAAGAATTCTTATTTTTTTAACATCTTAAGATTTGATAATGTTTGATTCATTTGTACTTCTCATTGTTGTAATTAAATGCTAGTTACACAAATACCAGTAACTCTGAATAACTATTCCTTTCTGATCATACTTATAACCATAAATTCATAGATAACCTTCTACCTGTTAGTAGGAATATGTTCACTTTTATTTGGTAAGTCAATTCTAACAAATTCCAATTCACTTAAAACTTAAAATTTACACTATACAATACAGAAATGACAAAAGAAGTATAACAGTTCATTATACAAAAATACCTGTCATATAAATGATCCATATAAGTATGCGCTTGTACCTACATGTGTCACGTTTTATCTGATAAGGCAAAAATTAATATTTAATAAACGACACGGTTCAGCAGGTCATTACTTACTGATAATCTGTAATTACCGATTAATTATTAAGTTTTATACAATTAAAGTTATTCCTTCCTTTCTAATAATGTTGCTTTAGATGTCTCCAACATGTATTCATTCATAAAGTAACCATAATTCTCTATATGTTGTAAATTATAACTCACTACTATACCTCGATTGCCTTGTCATCAGGTAGATAGTCGTGAGTTGCTCCGAAGACAGGAGGCGATTCCCAGACGTCTTCGGAGTCACCTGATTTCTTTTATGTGTGTTCCTTGAGTAAATTTGGTTTATTTAGTTTTCGTTTATTTAATTGGTACATTTATATATACAACAGATTCAATAACATATCGACCGTTTGATAGAATAGGTGCGTTGTCTAATCGGGATTCAGGTCAATTTTCTAGGTTCAGAAATCAAACTCGTTGCCGACGTTTCGGTTTTATTTAAAACCTTTTTCATAGGCAGAAGTAAGCAATTTTTGACTAAGAAAATGAAATTTACATTATTTAAAGGAACAACAATCCTAGCCGAACAAAACCTTCGACTAGACTGAAGGTACATATACTTAAAATATAATATATTAAATATAAAACATTAAACATATAACAAAACTTTTCT